>ONZH01030120.1:0-42574 GCA_900303285.1 Rhinella marina | reverse complement strand
TGTATGGGCGCACAGCAGGCCTCTAGAGGCAAACAGCAAAATAAAGGTTTTGCAGTAAAGAATTAACAGACATGGTTTTTTAATTGCCATGTCTCAGTTAAAAAATTCATGAGGTCCCCAGAAATGAAAAACCCCAAGAAGTGACCCCATTTTGGAAAGAGCACCCCCGTACGAACATTTTAAGTGGTAGAAAGGGTACTTTTTAGCAAACCGGTGTCTCACAGTAGTCAGAAACACTTGTAAAAGCATTTCAAAGCACACGAGACACACATTTGAAAATGAAAAATTACTAGCAGACCTCAATTTTTCACATTCACAAGGGGGTTAAAAGAGAAATTGCACCCCACATTTTGTTCCCCATTTTCTCCCCATTCAGGAAACACCCCATATGTGCTTGTAGCCTGCTATATAGGCGCACAGCAGGCCTCTAGAGGCAAACTGCAAAATATGGATATTGTAGGTTAGAATTAACAGACACGTTTTTTTAATTACCATGTCGAATTTAAAAATTTCCTTAGGTCCCCAGAAATGAAAAGCCCCAAGATGTGACCCCATTTTCGAAAGAGCACCCCCGTACGAACATTTTAAGTGGTAGAAAGGGTACTTTTCAGCAAACTGGTGTCTCACAGAAGGCAGAAACACTTATAAAAGCATTTTAAAGCACACATTTTAAAAAAAATGAAAAATTACTAGCAGACCCCAATTTTTACATTCAAAAGGGATTAAAAGAGCAAATGCACCCCACATTTTGTTCGCCATTTTGTTCGCATTCAGGAAACACCCCATATGTGCTCATAGCCTGCTGTATGGGCGCACAGCAGGCCTCTAGAGCAAACTGCAAAATAAAGATTTTGCAGGCTAGAGTTAACAGACACGTTTTTTTAATTGCCATGTCGAATTTAAATAAATCCTGAGGTCTACAGAATTGAAAAACCCCAAGAAGTGACCCCATTTTGGAAAGAGCACCCCCGTGCGAACATTTTAAGTGGTAGAAATGGTACTTTCCAACAAACCGGTGTCTCAGAGAAGGCAGAAACACGTGTAAAGGCATTTCAAAGCACACATTTGTGAAAATGAAAAATTACTAGCAGACCCCAATTTTTCACATTCACAAGGGGTTAAAGAAGAAAATGCACCCCACATTTTGTTCCCCATTTTCTCCCCATTCAGGAAGCACCCAATATGTGATCGTAGCCTGCTGTATGGGCGCACAGCAGGCCTCTAGAGGCAAACTGCAAAATATGGATTTTGCAGGTTAGAATTAACAGACATGTTTTTTTAATTACCATGTCGAATTTAAAAATTTCCTTAGGTCCCCAGAAATGAAAAGCCCCAAGATGTGACCCCATTTTGGAAAGAACACCCCCGTACGAACATTTTAAGTGGTAGAAAGGGTACTTTTCAGCAAACCGGTGTCTCACCGAAGGCAGAAACACTTGTAAATGCATTTCAAAGCACACATGAGACACATGTGAAAATGAAAAATTACTATCAGACCTCAATTTTTCACATTCACAAGGGGTTAAAAGAGAAAATGCACCCCACATTTTGTTCCCCATTTTATCCCCATTCAGGAAACACACCATATGTGCTTGTAGCCTGCTATATGGGCGCACAGCAGGCCTCTAGTGGCAAACTGCTACATAAGGATTTTGCAGGACAGAATTAACAGACATGGTTTTTTAATTGCCATGTCGCATTTAAATAATTCCTGAGGTCTACAGAAATTAAAAACCCCAAGAAGTGACCCCATTTTGGAAAGAGCACCCCCGTACGAACATTTTAAGTGGTAGAAAGGGTACTTTCCAACAAACCGGTGTCTCACAGTAGTCAGAAACACTTGTAAAAGCATTTCAAAGCACACATTTGTGAAAATCAAAAATTACTAGCAGACCCCAATTTTTCACATTCACAAGGGGTTAAAAGAGAAAATCCATCCCACATTTTGTTCCCCATTTTCTCCCTATTTAGGAATAACCCCATATGTGCTTGTTGCCTGCTGTATGGGCGCACAGCAGGCCTCTAGAGCAAACTGCAAAATACGGATTTTGCAGGCTAGAATTAACAGACATGTTTTTTAATTGACATGTCACATTTAAATAATTCCTGAGGTCCCCAGAAATGAAAAACCCCAAGAAGTGACCCCATTGTGGAAAGAGCACCCCCATACGTACATTTTAAGTGGTAGAAAGGGTACTTTTCAGCAAACCAGTGTCTCACAGAAGGCAGAAACAGTTATAAAAGCTTTTTTGAAGCACACATTTGTAAAAATGAAAAATTACTAGCAGACCTCAATTTTTAACATTCACAAGGGGTTAAAGGAGAAAATGCACCCCACATTTTGTTCCCAATTTTTCCCCATTACAGGAAACACCCCAAATGTGCTTGTAGCCCGCTGTATGGGCGCACAGCAGGCCTCTTGAAGCAAACTGCAAAATATGGATTTTGCAGGCTAGAATTAACAGACACGGTTTTTTAATTGCCTGGTTGAATTTAAAAAAATCCTGAGGTCCCCAGAAATGAAAAACCCTAAAAAGTGACCCCATTTTGGAAAGAGCACCCCCGTACAAACATTTTAAGTGGTAGAAAGGGTACTTTTCAGCAAACCGGTGTCTCACAGAAGGCAGAAACACTTGTAAATGCATTTCAAAGCACACATGAGACACATGTGAAAATGAAAAATTACTAGCAGACCTCAATTTTTCACATTCACAAGGGGTTAAAAGAGAAATTGCACCCCACATTTTGTTCCCCATTTTCTCCCCATTCAGGAAGCACCCAATATGTGATCGTAGCCTGCTGTATGGGCGCACAGCAGGCCTCTAGAGCAAACTGCAAAATATGGATTTTGCAGGCTAGAATTAACAGACATGTTTTTTAATTGACATGTCGCATTTAAAAAATTCCTGAGGTCCCCAGAAATGAAAAACCCCAAGAAGTGACCCCATTTTGGAAAGAGCACCCCCATACGAACATTTTAAGTGGTAGAAAGGGTACTTTTCAGCAAACCAGTGTCTCACAGAAGGCAGAAACAGTTATAAAAGCTTTTTTGAAGCACACAGTTGTAAAAATGAAAAATTACTAGCAGACCTCAATTTTTAACATTCACAAGGGGTTAAAGGAGAAAATGCACCCCACATTTTGTTCCCAATTTTTCCCCATTCCAGGAAACACCCCAAATGTGCTTGTAGCCCGCTGTATGGGCGCACAGCAGGCCTCTTGAAGCAAACTGCAAAATATGGATTTTGCAGGCTAGAATTAACAGACATGTTTTTTTAATTGACATGTCACAATTAAAAATTTCCTGAGGTCCCCAGAAATGAAAAACCCCAAGTGACTCCATTTTGGAAAGAGCTCCCCCGTACAAACATTTAAGTGGTAGAAAGGGTACTTTTTAGCAAACCGGTGTCTCACAGTAGTCAGAAACACTTGTAAAAGCATTTCAAAGCACACGAGACACACATGTGAAAATGAAAAATTACTATCAGACCTCAATTTTTCACATTCACAAGGGGTTAAAAGAGAAATTGCACCCCACATTTTGTTTCCCATTTTCTCCCCATTCAGTAAACACCCCACATGTGCTCGTATCCTGCTGTATGGGCGCACAGCAGGCCTCTAGAGGCAAACTGCAAAATATGGATTTTGCAGGCTAGAATTAACAGACACGTTTTTTTAATTGCCTTGTCGAATTAAAAAAAAATCCTGAGGTCCCCAGAAATGAAAAGCCCTAAAAAGTGACACCATTTTGGAAAGAGCACCCCCGTACAAACATTTTAAGTGGTAGAAAGGGTACTTTTTAGCAAACCGGTGTCTCACAGTAGTCAGAAACACTTGTAAAAGCATTTGAAAGCACACGAGACACACATGTGAAAATGAAAAATTACTATCAGACCTCAATTTTTCACATTCACAAGGGGTTAAAAGAGAAATTGCACCCCACATTTTGTTCCCCATTTTCTCCCCATTCAGGAAACACCCCATATGTGCTCGTATCCTGCTGTATGGGCGCACAGCAGGCCTCTAGAGGCAAACTGCAAAATATGGATTTTGCAGGCTAGAATTAACAGACATGGTTTTTTAATTGCCATGTCACATTTAAATAATTCCTGAGGTCCCCAGAAATGAAAAACCCCAAGAAGTGACCCCATTTTGGAAAGAGCACCCCCGTATGAACATTTTAAGGGGTAGAAAGGGTACTTTTCAGCAAACTGGTGTCTCACAGAAGGCAGAAACACTTGGAAAAGCATTTCAAAGCACACATTTGTGAAAATGAAACATTACTAGCAAACCCCAATTTTTCACATTCACAAGGGGTTAAAGGAGAAAATGCACCCCAGTATTACAGAAATGAATATGTAGTGGTTGGTGAAACGTGCATTTGGAAGCTATGTAGACAAAATCAGGTACAAGGTGGTAAAACTACAGGGTACAGCAAGGAGGAAACTAATCCATGGATGAGTGGTAGATTCTGAAACAATCCTTGATGCACAGGCCAGGTTTTTCAGGGCAGGTTTCGCAGTGGTATATAGTGTCCTTCCTAATCCCCTTTTTGAACATACTCTGCATCTTTTTTGGGTCCTTCCCTTCCTCGCTGTTTGGGGGACTGGTACTACCCGGGCACCGTAACTTGCAGAAGTACTGGGGGCCTCTTCTGCTTGGCTTGGACAAATTAGGGCCTTTATCACCACCTCTTGAAATTGTAGGAATGATCTTGTCTGGCCTATAGATCTAAAAATCACAAATGCATTGTACAGCGCCACCTGTACGAGGTGCATGGCCAGCTTTTTGTACCACACATTTGTTTTTCGTGTGGCACTGTAGGGTTTTAGAACCTGATCTGAAAGATCAACCCCTCCCATGTTCTTGTTGTAGGCCAGGATGCAGTCTGGTTTGGGGACAGTGGTAGTGGTACCACGTACATGGGCAGGGGAGCTGGTTTTGGGGTGAATACTGGTCAGTACAAGGACATCCCTCTTGTACTTAACCACCAACGTGTTCTCATTCAGGAGAGCCCTACTTTCACCCTTTCTCAGTGGTTTCCCTACAAGGGATCTAGGGAGGCCTCTCTGATTTTTGCGTACTGTGCCACATGCCACAGTACGTCTGGAAGTTAGGGACTGGAACAGTGGTAGACTCATGTAGTAATTATCTATATATAGATGGTAACCCTTATCTAGCAGTGGGTGCAGCAAGTCCCACACAATCTTCCCACTAACTCCTAGGCTGGGAGGGCATTCTGGATGTTCAATTCGGGTGTCCCTTCCTTCATAAACCCGGAACTTGTGAGTGTACCCGGAGGTACTCTCACAGAGTTTATACATTTTTATCCCATACCTTGCCCGCTTGCTGGGCAGGTTCTGGCGGAATCTTACCCTCCCTTTGAAAAGTAATAGGGTTTTGTCTATGCAGACATTTTGTTCAGGGGTGTACACTTCTGAAAACTTTGTATTGAAGTGGTCAAGGACAGGTCTAATTTTGAGCAGACGGTCATATGCGGGGTCATTCTGGGGTGGGCATTGTGCATTATCGTTGTAATGCAAAAATTTAAGTATTGTTTGGAATCGATTCCGGGCCATGGTATTACTGTAAATTGGAGTGTGGTAAAAGACATCCGCACTCCAATACTGTTTAATTTCTGTTTTTTAACAAGCCCCATATGTAGCACGAGTCCCCAAAAGGTCATCATCTGTGCTGCATTTACTGGGGTCCAACCTTGGGGTCTAGCATATGGCCTTGTGGGGTTCTGGGAAATAAATTGCTGGGCGTACAAATTTGTTTGGGTTACCATCAAATTAATAAAATCTTTAGAGAAAAAGATTTTTTTAAAAAAATCAATTTCTGTGAACCCTGCACAGTCTATCTGAATTCCGGACCTGGCCTCAAAATCTGGAATTTGGGGCTGATAATTCTCAGGGGGTGGGGTCCATAAGGGTTCACTCTGGGGGGCTGCCTCAGCTGTCGTTCTGGGGCGCCTCCTAGAGGCTCCCTCATCAGCGGATGATGAAGATGATGAGGGGGTAGAGGAATAGAGGAAAGTGGCATCCTTTTCTCCCTCAGTGGCCGTCTCGGTATCAGAGGCAAGGATGGCATATGCCTCTTCTGCCGAGTACACTCGTTGGGATGATTAGGACATTTTTATTTTATTGGGGTGTGATGGGTGAAACGTGTAAAACTTTATTTATTTATTGCAGAAAAAAGTACTGCACAAAAAAAAAAGTGCAGTGCAAAATGAGCAGACGCGATCAGTAATGGACACTACTGATCGGTGCTCAGTGGTTGCAAAATGCACGTACGCAGATGATGTCTTCGTGCAAAATCCTAAACTGACACTAACTGAAATATATATATATATATATTTATATATATGATATATATCTAACTATCACTAACTGGAGTTCTTTTCACTCCAAAAAATGTGCTGATGCAGCACGCACGCACACAGAACGTGTGCGCGTGCAAGAACTGTAGTATAAAAATTCACTACAGTGTAAAAAAAAGTGAACACTGGCTAAAAATTAACTTATAGCTATATAGAGAGAGGTGCTGTCCGCTTTTTGCAATTATGTATATATAGAGGAAGACTGGCCTCCTCTGGGAATTTAGCACTCCTGTTCAGACTGGTGCAGCTTCTGACCAGGTATGGTGTTCTCCTGATATGGGCCTGCTGGTTTGTGTAGGACGCAGGTCAGTGTTAGTGTAGGACTCATCCGATTGGAAGCCACCTTGATCGTTGGTGGATGAGCCCGACATATTTATGATCATTTATATGCGCTAAGAGCTTCCATATTACTTACTACATAGCAGTTATGCTTTTTTACCTTTTCACACATTCACCTCATGTTCATTTTATGTGCCATGGCTTATCTAGTGCTGCTGCCATTTTCTGTTTAGTATATAGAGAGAGAGATATAAAGCTCTACATATATTTATATAAAAGCTTAACTACTATTTCTTCTTTTTTAACAAAAAAAATGAAAAATTGGCCCAAAAAATCAACAGAGATGTAAAAAAAAAAACGTAAAGAATAATGTGCAGGTGCTGATAAGGCAGGTATGCACTGAAAAGCACTTGGCGGTCACATCTCCCACACAAAAAAAAGTTGTGCGGAGCTGGGAAATTGTCTTAAAAAAATACCAAAAAAGCGCATGGACCAAAATGCGTCCATAAAAAAAGGACGGGGGGGGGGGTGGACGGGAAGGAACAGGGGCAGGGACGGAGGGTGGGTTAGCAATCTGGAACCTGCTCCACAAGTCCCAGCAAGGAAGGTTCTGCCCTTTCCTGTGCTGCTATAGCGCTGCCATTGGCTGGAGCGTTGTTCCAGCCAATGGCAGCGCTGGCAGGGGACGCCAAACACTGGTGTCCCCTGCCTCTCCTCGTGGGTTACCGGTGCGGAAAGCATCCCCTGTAGCTCCGAGAATGGATGACAACCATCCGGAGCTGCGATTGGCCAGTCTGCAGAAACCAGCCAATCGCAGCGATCAGGGCTGCAGGGGGGGTGGAAAAACCTCCCTGTGCCCTTAAGAAAGATGGCTGCCTGCCGTGCAGAGCAGCCATCGTACCCCAGTCACCGAGCGATTTTGCTCAGGGACCAGGAGTACACAGCGCAGTACCTGTACGGCGCTAGGATTGTACTGTAACGATTAAAATAAGTATGTTTTTTTTACTGGACTGTGTAAGATACAAGAACGTGGTGTGCTGCATTTTTGTATCAGAAGAGGCAAAACCACCGTGTGGAGGGGGCACAGAAGAGGCAAAACGCACCTTGTGCATGGGGCACAGAGGAGGCAAAACCACCGTGTGGAGGGGGCACAGAGGAGGCAAAACCACCGTGTGGAGGGGGCACAGAGGAGGCAAAACCACCGTGTGGAGGGGGCACAGAGGAGGCAAAACCACCGTGTGGAGGGGGCACAGAGGAGGCAAAACCACCATGCAGAGAGATTTTCCACATGTGGATTTGATGCGGATCTTCCTCTCCATTGAAGTGAATGGCGAAAATCCACGCAGAATAAATCTGCATTGTGTGCATGAGAATTTCAAATTAATATAAAATATGACTTAGGGCTTGTTCACACGTCCATATGTATTTTGCGGACCGCAAAAAAAGAACCGTAAAAAATACGGATGATGTCCGTGTGCATTTCGTATTTTGTGGAACAGATGGCTCCTAATAGAACAGTACTATCCTTGTCCGTAATGCGGAGAGTAATAGGACATGTTCTATATTTTTGCGGAATGGAAATCCGGAAACGTAATGCACACAGAGTACCTTCTGTTTTTTTTGCGGACCCATTTAAATTAATAGTTCCGCATGCGGTCTGCAAAAAAAAACAACGGAATGGACACAGGTAGAAAATACATGTGAATGAGCCCTTGTGGAGCAGATTTTCCGCATGCAATCCTGATCGTGTGTATTTACCCTAAGGGTCCATTCACATGTCTGCATCCATTCGATGGATTCGAGGAATCGGTGCAGGCTAATTCAGTTCAATGGAGCCGCAAAAGATGCGGACAGCAAAAAAAATAGAACATGTCCTATTCTTGTCCGCAGCCACGGACATAGTGCCGGCCATGTGCGGTCTGCAAAATGGAGGGGGCGCAGAGGAGACAAAATCCAGAGCGTGGAGGGGGCGCAGAGGAGACAAAACCCAGCGCGTGGAGGGGGCGCAGAGGAGACAAAACCCAGCGCGTGGAGGGGGCGCAGAGGAGACAAAACCCAGCGCGTGGAGGGGGCGCAGAGGAGACAAAACCCAGCGCGTGGAGGGGGCGCAGAGGAGACAAAACCCAGCGCGTGGAGGGGGCGCAGAGGAGACAAAACCCAGCGAGTGGAGGGGGCGCAGAGGAGACAAAACCCAGAGCGTGGAGGGGGCGCAGAGGAGACAGAACCCAGCGAGTGGAGGGGGCGCAGAGGAGACAGAACCCACCGCGTGGAGGGGCCGCAGAGGAGACAGAACCCACCGCGTGGAGGGGCCGCAGAGGAGACAGAACCCACCGCGTGGAGGGGCCGCAGAGGAGACAGAACCCACCGCGTGGAGGGGCCGCAGAGGAGACAGAACCCACCGCGTGGAGGGGGCGCAGAGGAGACAGAACCCACCGCGTGGAGAGGGCGCAGAGGAGACAGAACCAACCATGTGGAGGGGCACAGAGGAGACAGAACCATGTGGAGGGGGCACAGTGGAGACAGAACCCACCGCGTGGAGGGGGCGCAGAGGAGACAGAACCCACCGCGTGGAGGAGGCGCAGAGGAGACAGAACCCACCGCGTGGAGGGGGCGCAGAGGAGACAGAACCCACCGCGTGGAGGGGGCGCAGAGGAGACAGAACCCACCGCATGGAGGGGGCGCAGAGGAGATAGAACCCACCGCGTGGAGGGGACGCAGAGGAGACAGAACCCACCGCGTGGAGGGGGCGCAGAGGAGACAGAACCCACCGCATGGAGGGGGCGCAGAGGAGACAGAACCCACCACGTGGAGGGGACGCAGAGGAGACAGAACCCACCACGTGGAGGGGACGCAGAGGAGACAGAACACACCGCGTGGAGGAGGCACAGAGGAGACAGAACACACCGCGTGGAGGAGGCGCAGAGGAGACAGAACACACCGCGTGGAGGAGGCGCAGAGGAGACAGAACCCACCGCGTGGAGGGGACGCAGAGGAGACAGAACCCACCGCGTGGAGGGGGCGCAGAGGAGACAGAACCCACCGCGTGGAGGAGGCGCAGAGGAGACAGAACCTACCGCGTGGAGGAGGCGCAGAGGAGACAGAACCCACCGCGTGGAGGGGACGCAGAGGAGACAGAACCCACCGCGTGGAGGGGGCGCAGAGGAGACAGAACCCACCGCGTGGAGGGGCGCAGAGGAGACAGAACCCACCGCGTGGAGGGGGCACAGAGGAGACAGAACCCACCGTGTGGAGGGGGCGCAGAGGAGACAAAGCCCACTGCGTGGAGGGGGCGCAGAGGAGACAAAACCCACCCAGTGGAGTCAGCACAAAGGAGGCAAAACGCACCATGTGGAGGGGGCACAGAGGCAAAATCACAGTGTGGAGGGGGCACTAAGGAGTTAAAAATACCTTGCAAGGTGACGTATAATGAGTAATGTAACTGTAGTTGACTTTATAAGAGCTTCCAGCAGCTCTTAGACCCCTTATATACTCCACTACAAACTACATAAAAATACAGCCCCAGGCCCCTCACCAGAAGTCACTGACTACTGCAGACCTGCCTGCACTCTCTCTGCTCCACACGAAGCAGTGCTGCTCTTGCCCTGCTTCTCCTTACAGCTCATTTCCTGTATCTGACACAGTCTGTAAGGGGCGGGAAGAGGAGGTCACATGATCCAATGACGTCACGACCTCGAAGAAGCCAATACATTCTAGGCTTTACCTTAATCTGACACGTAGCAACCGGAGTGTGCTGCAGGGATAGCGGCCTGGGAGGTGAGAATTTAAGCTCTGGTCGGTAGAATGAATGGCAGTGCACTTTGTACTGTCCTCTTGCTTTGCATTGTTTACGCTATGTCTCCTCCGAGGTTGGCTGTAAAATGTCAGTGCAGGGATGTTGGTCTGGTGACAACCTCACCTATATTTCAGAACCCTCTCTGTGGGCACTGGCACCCTGGAAAAAATCTATGGTGTAGCAATATGCCTTAGACCAGGGATCCGCAACCTCTGTCACTGCAGCTGTTCAGAATCTACAACTCCCAGAATATTCCCTTTACTTCTATGGGAGAAGAACAGCCAAGAAAATGTGCATGCTGGGTGTTGTAGTTTCACAGCAGCTGGAGTGCCAAAGGTTGCTGATTCCTGCCTTAGACTTTTTCTGTCATTCATCAGCGCAGTCCAATATAGTATACCTTCCACGTACTTTATCATTTATCTATAATAGCCTGCCTACATTCAGTGCTCTGCCTGTAGGCAGGCTATTATAGATAAATGATAAAGTACGTGGAAGGTAAACTATATTGGATTGTAGTGTTGAGGTTAAACTGCTGTGTTACCTTTTGCGATAAATATATGGGTTTTGGGTTACAGTTTGGGCACTTACCATCACTGCCCTAGAAGCTACAATCAATAGCGACTGCAACAGAAAGAGGAAGGGGGCTGCCTACTTCCCCTTCAGCGAACATAATCTTGGGGTGCCGACGTGTTGCCATAACAGCTATGGGCCTAACATGACTATTAGACTGTGTCACTGTTCCATTTATAGGCTATAGTGTATTAGTATACCATTTTGTATACAATACAAATGCATTATAAACAAATCGCACTAATGTAAAAAAAACTTTTTTCCCCATGAGTTATTATTGTGCCAAAGTAGTAAAAAAACAAATTAACTATACATATTTCATATTGCCACAATCATACTGAGCTGTAGAATAAAAATAACCTACTAGTTATGCCACACAGTGAATGACATGTGTTTAAAGTGGTGGGATTGCTTGTTTTTTCCATTACTATCCCTCAAAAAGTTAACGCTCTGAACCTAGACATAACCCCATTTACACCCAGGCAGCCCCTTTGACTTGAGCATTTCATACTGGATTGTACAGGGCAGGGGCGTCTTTGTTTATATTTTTTACACTGCTAGGCAGAGGCTGATGGGTGGGCTTTAGTGCCGTCCTAGCCATTTTACAGATTAGGGCAGTGCTAAAGCCCACCCATTAGTTGGGGTGACATCACCGGGCTCAATATTAGGCGGACGCCTCCGCCTAGCTTTCCCCATGGAGAGCCAGGTACATCACTGGACTCTGTTCAGTGCGGGAAATGCTAAGTGTAATGTGTTTCCCCAATTCATCCTGTACAAACTGGAATCTGCACTGGAACTACCCAGCTCCATCCATTGTGTAGGTACAGGTACCTGCAGCGCCATTCCCATTCACCTCAGTGGAGCAGCACTGCATTTGGCCTGCTCTCCCCAGCTGACCTGCACGGTGAAAACTGTACTAGACATGTACTGTGCTGGCAATAGGGAGATACATGTATTTGTACAGTACTTACAGTTTTGGGCTGTGGCAGTGAATGGCAGCAATTACATTATAAAGGACCATCCTGCATTATTGTCATACATCGTGGCTAGTGACGGTATGCCCTTCTTGAATGCTGTTTTCTTTGATTTTCAGAGCTGCTGCCATGTCAAACTTTGATAACTTCAATCAAGACTTCTACCAGACGAGCTATAGTATTGATGATCAGTCTCAGGCCTACAACTACAATACACAAGGTGGAGCACAATATAACAAGTAAGATACACTTTCCTCTCATAATACACATCCATGGTACATCCTTGTACATAATATCTGTATTCTGCTGTCAGAAGCCGTCTGCCACTGCTGACTGTCAAAAAGGGTCTCTCTTTTTTCACTTTTTTTTCTCTATTTTTCTCTCTTCCCCTTCCTCTATTTTTTTTCTTTTTTCTCACTCTGTTGCTCTCTCTCCTTTTCTTTCTCGCTCTTTATTCACTCTTTTGCTTCATATATATATAATCCAGTCTGTGTTAGGTTCATTCATTTCAGTACATGTTTGTGAACCCCTCCAATGCTTTATGCCATGCCAGGGATGGCCAACCTGCAGCTCTCCAGCTGTTGTACAACTATGATTCCCACCATGCGCTACTGTAGGCTGAAAACTGTAGGCAGTCTGGATGTGTTGGGAGTTGTAGTTTTGCAACAGCTGGAGGGCCACAGGTTGTCTATCCCTGCTTTATCCACTTCAGATGTGAAATGGCAGGCTTTCTCTTGACCTGTGAGTCTGGCCAAGGCGTTAATGTAGAGACAAAGCCGCTCATTTACTTTGCATTGGAGCAGCCATTTTATGTAACTGCTTATGAACGTATTTTGAACAATGAACGGTAGTTTGGGGATCGCTACAAATTTTGTTTTTTACTTTATGGCGAGAACGTGATGACATTTGATTATAATATAAGCAATAATATATATATTTTTGTGTGTGAAAGGTATATATCACTGAATGGCTGTGCTTGTGTTTTGCAGACAGTACCATTATGATTATGCCCAGCAAGGTGGCTTTATCCCCCCAGAGATGATTCCCCAACAGCAGCCTTACACAGGGCAGATCTTTCAACCCACACAAACGTACACTCCTACTTCTGCAGACTCTGTGTATGGAAGCAGTTTTGATGATGAGCCACCTTTATTAGAAGGTAAAGTCCATTCTACATAATAGTCGGTGCATTTTTATTTACTTCCATAAATGACAACCCAGCGGAAATCAGCCAAAACTAGAAAGGCTCAAATGTGTCCTCTGTGTGGTACACAACTATTTCCAGTTTTCTTTTTCAACTTTAATTTTCACTTTTCATTTCTTGCTGAAAATGTGACAGTTAGGCTACTGTCACACTAGCGTTGTTTTATTCCGGTATAGAGTTCCGTCATAGGGGCTCAATACCGGAATAAAACGCTTCAGTTTTGTCCCCATTCATTGTCAATGGGGACAAAACTGAACGGAAGACAACAGAATGCTCCTAAAAACATTCTGTTCCGTCTCCGGACCGGAGAGCAAACCGAAACATGTTGCGGTTTTCTCTCCGTCCTGGGGATCCGCACCAAGACGGATCCGGCATGACCCCCAATGAAAGTCAATGGGGACGGATCTGTTCTGTCTGACACAATAGAAACTGGATCCGTCCTCCATTGACTTTCAATGGAGTTAATGACGGATGAGGCACATACCTGAAATGTCTGCTGTGCCATTGCCCTGCTGCTCATCTTCCGAGGGCTTGCGGGCGGCGCAGGTTTCAGCTGCAGGTTGTATATGTATGTGTGTACTTTTTATGCAGTATGCTGTTGTATTGAACAGTGCAGAGAACTGCAGTCTTCATATACAGTTGTAGCTGTGCGATTCCAAGTACATATGCGGGGGGGCGGGGTTGGTGGAGGCCGTCTGGATGGATGTCCCGGCCCCACAAGTGTACCTGCAGCAGCATGGATCAGGAGGGACCCTTCACCCGCAGGATCCGTGCTGCCGCTAGTGTGAAAGAGGCCTTATATAGTCACTCTGGTTTGAACAGACTTAAATAAATAAATCAATAGTATAGGTAAATATAACAAACTTTGTAATACACCCCCCTGTCTCCACTTATCCACCACTTTTTTCCCTGCCTCCTCTGTTGATCACTCGCTGTGTGTTTTGAGAGACAAAACCGAGTAGTAGCTTACTGAATGATCTGGCTGCTTGCTGCCCATGGAAATCTGTGGGAAGGAGGAGGTGTAAGCTGCTGGAGGGAGACAGAGGCACAGACACACAGACACATTGTTGCTGACCTGTTTTTCCATCTCTGGGAGTGTTAGAGAGAGAAGTACAGCCTCCCCTATTTTCTGTGAGAGGTTTCTTGAGACAGCTAGTCTAGATCACAAACTTAAATTACAGTCATTGTTGAAAAATGTAGGATGCAAGTCATATAATAGCCATTTTTCAGTAGTTTTTGCTGAAATGACAGTGTATTCTGAAAAGTTATCTGAAACCCTAGGTAAGTTTGAAAGTAACATTGACCTTTCTGAAAGGTTTTAATCGGTGGAGACCTGAGTACTGAGATCTCCACCGATCACTTAAAGGGGTAGTCCCATCTAACAAATGTAGTTTGTATAGTTAGATATAGCCATACCAATATTATTACTAATAGAATGTATTTATATAAAATGTACCGTTAAGAAGATTTGCCTATTTGTATATCCATTGTTCCACACACATCAGTCAGGCCGTTGCCCCTAGTTACAGCCACCGCGGCCATGTAGTAGTGGTGGTCGGCTTGCTCCTGTTCAAAGCTCTGAGGTAACTGCTTTATAGTGAACACACATTGCATGCGCAGACACATCTTAGGGTTCTTTCACAACAGCATTTTGGACGCTACCAGTCCAAAACGCAATGGTCAGGATCCATCCAAAACACAGACTTTACAAACGGATCCTGCTCCATAAAGATGAATTGATCTTGGAACAGGATACGTTTCTCTGCGTTTTGGAAGCGCAGACAAAAATGCTACAACCCTAAGATGTGTCTCCGCATGCTCATGCAATGTGCGTTCACAATACAGCAGTTAGCTCAGAGCGGGTTTGAACAAGAGCAAGTCGGCCACCACTACTACATGGCTGCGGTGGTCATAACTAGGGGCAACGGCCTGACAGATGTGTGTGGGGCAATGGATATACAAATAGGGAAATCTTCTAAACTGTACATTTTATATAAATACATTCTATTAGTAATAACATTGGTATGTCTATATCTAACTATACAAACTACATTTGTGAGATGGGAATACCCCTTTAACAAGAACAAAGAAGCATTGGCTGCAGGAGACCTAATCTAGACAGGCCCATAGGCTTTAACCTGCAGCAAGGAGAGAGGGAGCGTGCTATGTGAGAGCTTCTCTCTCCTTTGAACAGTTAGTGGAGGTCCCAGCACTTGGAGACCCACCAATCAAGACTCACTATGTCACATGTTCATGAAGCATAACCTGAACCTTAAAGGCAATAATCAAATCCAAATAGTCCGTTTTGTTTGCCCTTTAGTAGACTTTGGTCCGTATTTTCTGATTAATATGTATTTGTACGTTTGCCCCGCAGAGCTTGGAATTAATTTTGACCACATTTGGCAGAAGACGTTAACCGTGCTACACCCTCTAAAAGCAGCAGATGGCAGCATCATGAATGAAACAGATTTGACTGGACCGATGGTTTTTTGTCTTGCATTTGGTGCCACGTTGTTGCTGGTAGTTATAATTTTTCCCGTCTTTCGTTGTTGAGGAGTGATTGTGTACAGTCATGGCCAAAAGTTTTGAGAATGACACAAATATTATATTTTCACATGATCTGCTGCCCTCTGGTTTTTATGTGTTTGTCAGATGTTTTTATCACATACAGAAATCTAATTGCAATCATATTATGAGTAACAAAAGCTTATATTGACAGTTAGAATGAGTTAATGCAGCAAGTCAATATTTGCAGTGTTGACCCTTCTTCTTCATGGCCTCTACAATTCTCCCTGGCATGCTCTCAATCAACTTCTGGACCAAATCCTGACTGATAGCAGTCCATTCTTGCACAATCAATGCTTGCATTTTGTCAGAATTTGTAGGATTTTGTTTGTCCACCCGTCTCTTGATGATTGACCACAAGTTCTCAATGGGATTAAGATCTGGGGAGTTTCCAGGCCATGGACCCAAAATCTCTATGTTTTGTTCCCTGAGCCATTTAGTTATCACCTTTGCTTTATGGCAAGGTGCTCCATCATGCTGAAAAAGGCATTGTTGATCGCCAAACTGCTCTTGGACGGTTTGGAGAAGTTGCTCTCGGAGGACATTCTGGTACCATTCTTTATTCATGGCTGTGTTTTTAGGCAAGACTGTGAGAGAGCCGATTCCCTTGGCTGAGAAGCAACCCCACACATGAATGGTTTCAGGATGCTTTACAGTTGGCATGAGACAAGACTGGTGGTAGCGCTCACCTCGTCTTCTCCGAATAAGCTGTTTTCCAGATGTCCCAAACAATCGAAAAGGGGATTCATCAGAGAAAATGACTTTACCCCAGTCCTCAGCAGTCCACTCCCTGTACCTTTTGCAGAATATCAGTCTGTCCCTGATGTTTTTTCTGGAAGTGGCTTCTTTGCTGCCCTCCTTGAGACCAGGCTTTGCTCCAAGAGTCTCCCCCTCACAGTGCGTGCAGATGCACTCACACCTGCCTGCTGCCATTCCTGAGCAAGCTCTGCACTGCTGGTAGCCCGATCCCGCAGCTGAAACACTTTTAAGAGACGGTCCTGGCGCTTGCTGGTCTTTCTTGGGCACCCTGGAGCCTTTTTGGCAACAATGGAACCTCTCTCCTTGAAGTTCTTGATGATGCGATAGATTGTTGACTGAGGTGCAATCTTTCTAGCTGCGAT
The DNA here is from genome assembly GCA_900303285.1 of Rhinella marina. Taxonomy (NCBI): domain Eukaryota; kingdom Metazoa; phylum Chordata; class Amphibia; order Anura; family Bufonidae; genus Rhinella; species Rhinella marina. Next base: position 25,686 of record ONZH01030120.1, on the reverse strand, counting down.
ACTCTTCCCTGTTAGGCCATTTTTGTGCAGTGCAATGATGACTGCACGTGTTTCTTTAGAGATAACCATGGTTAACAGAAGAGAAACAATGATGCCAAGCACCAGCCTCCTTTTAAAGTGTCCAGTGGCGTCATTCTTACTTAATCATGACAGATTGATCTCCAGCCCTGTCCTCATCAACACCCACACCTGTGTTAATGGAGCAATCACTGAAACTATGTTAGCTGGTCCTTTTAAGGCAGGGCTGCAATGATGTTGAAATGTGTTTTGGGGGATAAAGTTCATTTTCTAGGCAAATATTGACTTTGCAAGTAATTGCTGTTAAGCTGATCACTCTTTATAACATTCTGGAGTATATGTAAATTGCCATTATAAAAACTGAAGCAGTAGACTTTGTAAAAATTAATATTTGTATCATTCTCAAAACTTTTGGCCATGACTGTAGATCTGCTTGAATGTCTTTATTAAACTTTTGGTTACAGGCCCCGAAGTAAAACTGTTTCCACAACAGGTTTTATTTTTCCCTCTTGTTTTTATGCATCACATCTTTGACATCCTGGATCATTATCTTGTGACCTTCTGTATGTTTACCAAAGTTCTGAACCAAGTGGAATAAGTTCTTCCACTACTATGACGGCACATAGAAACATATCGCCTGAAATTATCTAGCTTTAGGAAGTCTTGTGTAAATTCTTCTGAATCCAGATTTTATCCATCTTAAATGGGGTATTCCCATCTTACACAATGGGGGCATATCGCTGTATTGAGAATGGAGATGGGAGCGCTGTGCCTGGAGGACCCTGGGTTTCCCGGGGTCCGGCCACCACCAGGTGCAGCTCCCTGCCGCTCCCATATAAATGAATGGAGCGCATGCGCAGCCAACACTCCCATTCATTTCTATGTAGCCGAGCCAACGCTTGGCTATTTTCAGCAGCCCCATAGAAATGAATGGAGGGCAGCTGCGCATGCGCAGTGCGCCCTCCGTTCATTTCCCTACTCCTTTCTTGATATAGGTGCTGGTCCCATTGTCTGAGATAGGAATAACCCTTTAAAACAACGTACTGATTATGGATATTATATGCCCCACTTCTAAATAAATACAGTTCCAGTTAAACACTTTCTCATTTTCCAGTACACATAGGGGGTCATTTATCAAACAGGTGTAAAGGAAAACTGGATTAGTTGCCCATAGTTACCAATCAGATTCCTCTTTTCATTTTCCAAAGGAGCTGTGAAAAATGAAAGGTGGAATCTGGTTGCTATAGGCAACTAAGCCAGTTCTACATTACACCATTTTGATAAATCTCCTAAGTTTCCTACAAAAACTGTGCACTTAATTAAAAATAAATTGCTTGTTAATTAGCAATAAAAAGGTGTGTATGGAAGGCTTATATTATTGTTTAGGACTTATTCAGATCTTGACTGATTGACTTTTCAGTTTCTAGAAGAACAAAAAAAAAAGGATTCAGATTGAATGATGAATACAAACAGAACACCTTATGTTTCTGTCCATTGCCCACAGTGTTGAAAAATATAAAGTTTGAAGGTCCGTTTGGTCATGTATATGTTACTTTTGATGGAAAGAAAAGTTTTGCCAACAGGACTTTTCCTTCCGCCGACAAAGGTGGCAATCTAACGGAACGGACTCTGAACATAACTGAAGTTCAGAAGCACCAGTTTAAAGGGTTTCTGTCACCAGTTTTTTCGGTATGAATCAGGCTGACATTAGAGATGTGCTAATGTCACCTGATTCCAAATATATATCTGTTTTATTTACTGGTGCCCCCATTTTTATATAAAATGAACTTTTATTTTATGCTAATAAGGCCTCTAGGTGCAAGGGGCGTTACCTCTGCTCCTAGAGGCTCTGTTGATTGACAGGACCAGGCAGAGAAGAAACACTTCATTCACCATAGCTTGCAAGGACCTTCAATGATGTCATGACCATGTGATCAGTCACATGGTTTAGGAGGAGACAGGCTGTTTGTGTGATCCTAACCATGTGACTGATCACATGGTCATGACATAATTGAAGGTCCTTAAAAGCTATGGTGAATGAAGTGTTTCTTGTCTGCCTGGTCCTGTCAATCAACAGAGCCTCTAGGAGCAGAGGTAACCCCCCTTGCACCTAGGAGCCTTATTAGCATAAAATAAAAGTTCATTTTATATAAAAATGGGGGCACCAGTAAATAAAACAGATATATATTTGGAATCAGGTGACATTAGCACATCTCTAATGTCAGCCTGATTCATACCGAAAAAACTGGTGACAGAAACCCTTTAAAGAAACAAAGATGAAAGACTGATAAAACACAAAGTCAGCGCAGTTGTGAGCAATGTCTCATATTCTCCCTTTTTTTTGCAGGCTGGTAAGATTCAGTTTGGCTATGTTTATGGGATCAGTGCAATCGGCTGTTTAGGGATGTTCTGCCTTCTTAATTTGATGAGTATGACCGGAGTTTCGTTTGGCTGCGTTTCCAGTGTACTGGGCTACTGCCTCCTCCCAATGATTATCCTGTCTGGATTTGCTGTGGTTTTCTCATTGCAGTAAGTTTGTTTTTTGCTTTATCTAAAATTAGGATCAGCAACTTCCGGCACTCCATCTGTTCTTAGACTACAACTCCTAGAATCCTCATTTCACTTCCAGCCAAGTGAGTGCTTGCTGGAAGTTGTAGTTTCACATCAGCTGGAGTGCAGAAGGTTGTCGACCTCTCATCTAAGGTGGACATTTCTTTTCCCCAGGGTTTGAACAAGCCCAAGGCAGTGGTTTCAGAATTCAACCCTTGTCCACTCCACGGGAGCATTTAATACATGCACCACATTTTTAGCCTCCACACATACAGTTTTTAAATGCAGGCTTAGCTGACCACTATCTTTAGCTTGACCCACTAGGTTTTCTCCCTGCTCACACCCCTCAGCCATCTGTTATCTTTTCACACTAAAAAAATTGGAATAAGGCCCCTTTTGCATCAGTGAGACCATGTGTAGGGGACAGCACCGGTTCTGAAGTCCAGAGCACTGCTGGGGTCACATAGCATTATATTGATTTATGATGCTATGTAACCCTAAAGGGATTCTGTCACCACGATTTTAGTGACAGAGTTTTTCACATCATCACATCTGTCACCTCGATTTGGTTAAAACTATACTTGTCCTAATACCATATGTCTTGTCATTTTAGAAAAAATCGCCTCTATAAGGAGCCCAAGGGGCTGTCTCTCCGGCCGTTGCAGCCCAGCAGTGCCTATTCTCCTGGTGTGCCGTAATCTCGCGTTTTGCTGGCTGAGGCTGCTACCAGGACACTGCACAAGTGCAGACAGATGGATCCAGGGCGCATGCACGAGATTACGGCACACCAGGAGAATGACATCAGTCCTGAAAGGAGTGAATAATTATCAGTAGGGCGGTGCTGGGCTCCAAGAGAATGGGCACTGCTGGGCTGCAATGGCCAGAGAGACAGCCCCTTGGGCTCCTTATAGAGGCGATTTGCATGTGAATAAAAGGTATTTGTTTCTAAAATGACAAGACATATGGTATTAGGACAAGTATAGTTTTAACCAAATTGAGGTGACAGATGTGATGATGTGAAAAACTCTGTCACTAAAATCGTGGTGACAGAATCCCTTTAACAGTTGTGGAAGGTATTGGATAACACTGACAGTATCATGTCAGTGTTATCCAATACGTTGCAGAACTTTAAAGTAGAACTCCCTCAAAAAAATTTTATTTTCTCACGTGTTAGAAAGCTGCATGATATAATCTGTAGTGAATGCAATCTTCTCATCAGTGACTGTATATGAGAGAGCTATCCCCTCTCTTCTAATTGTAGCTGTGTCATGTGACCAACTCTCTGACCTCCAACTGACCCAGGACAGGAAGCCAGTTACTTATCTATTCATTCCTATGAGACTCAGAGTGAGGCTCCCATAGGAATGCATAGAGAAATAGACTTCCTGTCCACACATAAGATGGTGAGTCTGATTGCTGGTCACATGACACAGATGAGAAACATCAGGGAGATATAACTCACAAATACAGACACTGGTAAGAAAATTACATTCACTACAGATTACATTATGTACATTTCTAGCAGGACAGAGAATAAAAATTTTTGCAGGAGTTCTTCTTTAAGGGTTGCATAGCATCATAAATCAATATAGTGCTATGTGACCCCAGTCAGTGCTGGGAGGTCAGGCCGTGAGCTGTGTAATACTCACACTGCGAGTCTGGAGCGTGGAACTCGCTCGTCTGAAAGGGGCCTAAGAAAGATCAAAAAATAAAATTTGCAGCTGATTGTTTTTATTTTTTTTTTTAAATAGCACAGAAAACAATTAGTTCCCATAACGTGTATATTTATGTATATAATATATCTAATGATTAAGTATCTAATATATAAAATTGTGTTTATTTCAGAGGGATTGTTGGTGTCCTCCTGACAGCTCTTATAATAGGCTGGTGCAGCTTCTCCGCCTCAAAGATCTTCATTTCTGCTTTGGCCATGGAAGGACAACAGCTCCTTGTCGCCTATCCCTGTGCTTTACTATATGGAGTATTTGCCTTGATTTCTGTCTTTTGAACTGTGCATTAAAGTTGGACTACAGTGGGCCAAACACACATTGAAGATGGATCTAACCTGTTTTGGATCACTAAGCTGTCGTCATCATGCACATCTTGGGGAACAAGTGACATACATCTTATGTTCATGTTTTATATAGGACTTTTAAATACTCGATTTGCTCAGAATATCCTTGAAAAGCGCTCAGATTTAATGGCCTTTACTGGCTAACCCAACAAGCAGGCTGGGAGTTGTTGCTTATGGAACCAAAATTTGCTAATAATAAAGAAGATTCTGAGTTCAAAATGTCTTAATTTATAGTAAAAGCTAATTCAGTTTGTCAGTGTTAAAGCATATGTTCAATACTATTTCATAGTTTACATATAGATAGCAGATTGAGTACATTACAATTCGTATAGCTCAGAGCTGCACTCACAATTCTGCTGGAAAGCTCCTAAATAGTGTTGAGTGAAGCGAGCTCTGGATGCTTCATCCGAAGTTGTGTTGTTCAAAACTTCGGAATAACACTGAATGGAGATTCATCTCCCTACAGTATTAGAATGTATGGGCTCCATAGAGCTGAAGTCAGTTATTCACGAAGTCACGCGCAACTTTGCGAATATCTAACTTCAGCTCATCGGAGCCCATAGATTTTAATACTGTACGGAGAGGGATCTCCATACAGTATTCCGAAGTTTTGAACGAAATGACTTTGGATGAAGCTCGCTTCGCTTAACACTACTCCTAAACTAGGAGAGTCTGCGTTTCTTTCTTCAATGCCAGCAGAATTGTGAACACAGCTCTGAAGTTTAATACAGGCTGTAACAGAGCAAGCTATGTAATGTATTTCTAAGATGATAACTGTGAAATGGTGTTTAAAACTGAACATACACCTCTCCGGTCCATCTATATTTAAGTGATATTTTCCCTGATACACAACTTTGGGTTATAATTTGGTATATAACATTAAAGTTGGCTGTCGCCTTAAATTTGAATGCGGCTCCTCTTTAGTATTTCCATTTTTCTAAGTATTTTCTGGCAGAATGTAAGCACAATTTGAAACCGTATTTTTGTTTTCTCTATAAGGCCCCTTGCAGACGAGCGTGTGACGCATACGTCTTCCGCATCGCAGACCCTGGCCTGAACTCCCAGCACTGATGGGGTCACATAGCAGTATACTGATTTTATGATGCCATATAACCCTTACAGTTCTGGAATGTGTTGGATAACACTGACATAATGCTGTTAGTGTTATCCATTACATTCCAGAACTGTAAGGGTTACATAGCATCATAAATCAATATAATGCTATGTGATCCCCATCAGTGCCGAGAGTTCAGGCCAGGGGCTGCAATGCGGAAGACGTATGTGTCACGCTTGTCTGCGAGGTGCCTAAGGCGTGACTGATTAGTTGTGGATTTTCTGCTTCTAATCTCTAGCAGAAAAAATACACCAGAGAGTATGTTCACACTGCAGATTTAGTTTTGTTTTGTTTTGTTGCATAACTTCGGGTGATACGAAGTTTGGCTCCACTGAGCCAATACATTTTAATGCTGTACGGAAACCGCATTAGCAACAAAGTTTTTGAACAAATCAACTTCGGATCTATGATCCAAGCTCGATTCAATCAAGCCTTTTCCTCAGTGTCACAGGTAACAGGTATAATGTTAATTAAGTAACTGATAAGGTTACTGTGCCTCTCTGTGATCTTTTTACTACAAAACCACAGTGACAACTTTATCTCATTGTGATTTTGTAGTAAAAAGGTCACAGAGAGGCACGGAGCATTATCAATCATGTTAATGCTCCGTGCCTCTGCTGTCTGGAACAGGGCTTGGCTCTCTTTCACGCAGCGGATTCCACGCACGGCATCCGCTCGTGTGAAAGAACCCTAAGGGCTCATGCACACGACTGTATGTATTTTGCAGTCTGCAAAAAATACGGATGGCATCCATGTGCATTCCTTATTTTGCATAATGGAACAGCTGGCCCCTAATCGCACAGTCCTATCCTTGTCCATAATGCAGACAATAATAGGAGTTCTATTTTTTTGAAGAACGGACGAAACGGAATGCACACGGAGTAACTTCTGTTTTTTTGCGGACCCATTGAAATTAATAGTTCTGCATACGGTCAGCAAAAAAATGGAACAGACACGGAAAGAAAAAATATGTTTGTGTGCATGAGCCCTAAATATGTTAATCAACTCCCCTTCTCCAGGAATCTAGTACCCACAGCTTGGCATATTATTACTTCCAAGATATCCAGGCCCTTCTTGAATTTGTTCTATGAATTAACCATCACAGCATCTTGTGGGAGACAGCTCCATAGTCTCCCTGCATTTAGAGTAAGATTAGGTCTACACGGCGACGTGTCGTGCGACATTCATGTTGCGCAACATTTTTTATAATGATTGTTAATGATGTTACACTTAGATGAATTTTTTTGCAACTGTCATATCGCAGTTGCACCATTTCTCAAGTCACAGCGCGACACCAGTGCATCATCACAAAAAATGTTGTATGACTTTCCTACGACAAGAAGTCACGTGACAAATGTCGTCGTGTGGCCCTAGCCTAAACAATTCCCATCTAGGTTCTATGGAAAACTTCTTTCCTCTACTGCAGCCATGCTCCTCATTTTAAAGGGGAATTTACACAAAAATGGATAGCATTTTCAAAATTAATATTTGTAATGTACATAATTTATCCACAAATTTCAGGGTTATGATCCCTATCAACCATCATTGAAAAATACATACGGATACAATGCCTTTTTCACGGAAGCCCCATTCGCTTCTATGGGGCCAGGGCTGCGTTAAAAAGCGATTTTCATGTAACGTAGAGATGATGAATGTACATGGACCCATAGAAATTAATGGGTCAGTATTCAGTCCAGATTTTATGCGTTTGCTTCACGCATCGCACCCGGATGGAAAATTAGCCTGTGTGAAAGAGCTCCAAAAGTATAATTCAAAATCAGTACTCGTTCTCTCCTTTCCCTTGGAAATACAAAGAATATCCTTCTTTATTCTCGGCCTCTTCCCATTCATGCGTCATACTTTATAATGACTCAAAAATTACCTCTGGAATCCGTATTAGTGAATTATGAAGAATATAAAGTACCTTAAGTAGTATTGTCATACTTTACACCAACCTATGCACCCAATGAGATTGGAAGTTGGCTCTATACCAGCATTTCCAGTCCCCCTTTTTGGTTAAAGGGGTTGCCCGACAAAAAATATTCTACAGTTTTCCAAACAGCACCTGGATCTGAACTCTTTTGTAATTGCATGTAATTAAAAATTTAGTAGTATAGCCACTGAGTTACTTAATGCAGTGCATCTGTATAGCGTCATCTGCTGTTTGTTTGTTTTTCCATTTTCTTTGTCCAGCGCGCTGAGATGGCCGCACATGCTCAGTTTCATCCTTCAGTTGCCTCCTGAGTTGTGAAAGGGAGATCATGGACACGCCCCCTGAGCTGCAGCAGAAAAGACACTCCCCTTGAGCTGCCAGCTTGATATAATTCTAGCAAAGCAATGAATGAGGAGATCTCTGGATCCATGTGAGGTACAGGGCTTATTGTAGCCTTGTTAGAAAGAGTTTGTCATGTACTATATGATGTGTGATTTTCATTTATTACATTAGTCATGGGATAACCCCTTTAACTCTGGATAACCTCTGGATCCCTCCCTCAAAGGCGCCAAATTAATAATTCTGTAATCTGCGTTTCCTTAAGGCCTTGTTCACATTTTCATGTCCGTTTGACGTCCGTGAAAATATCCATCCGTTTTCATCCATGAAGGATCCATGTTTCGAATGTGTATCCCATTTTCGCCCCCACGTGTCATCCTTATTCCACAGATACTGCTCAGTTGCAAATTTCCAAAGCATCTCCTACCAGTGAAAAATGGACCAAACATGGATGCCATCTGTGTTGTTTCCATGATTTTCACGGACACATGGACTTCAATGGGCTATTTGGTCCGCATCATGTACCAAAGTAGTGCATGTTTCTGTAATTTTTTCACTGACCCACAGCCAGTAAAAAACTACTGAAACTTTTCCACCCTGGTACGCGGAACCACTCTACCTTTCAAAAAGAGATGCGCGAAAAGATTCTACAGAATCGAGTTGTCCAATCAGCAGAGTAGTTAGAATTGATTTTTCCAATTAGAAGGGCTTCTTCATTTGCATAAACCCTGCTGATTGGACCAAATTATTCTAACAGTCTTGCTGATTGGATAAATTGATTCTGTAGAATCTTTTCTCCTCACTAAGATCCATTACCATTAGAGATGAGCGAACGTGCTCGAAACGAGCACTGTACCGCTCGGCTCCCCTGCGCTCGCTGGAGTTGCTGGGACAGGTAAGTATAACCCCCCCCCCCTCCTCAAGATAGTGTCTGGTGCAGGTGTGGGGCCGGAGCGCGGTTACGGCCTCACACGTGCACCTGCGGCAGCACGGATCCGGTGGGACCCTTCACCCGCCGGATCCGTGCTGCCGCTAGTGTAAAAGAGGCCTTACAACAGATGGTATAAAACCTTTTCCTGTCTCACAAGAACTCTCCCTCATCTGACATTTTTAGGCATCTCCAACTGAAGCACTTCATCTTTACTCTTCTCATGCCTAGACCCCTCACATGTACCTCATTTGAACAGAGATCTAGATCCTCCCCTTACAGTCTCGACTCTCAGTTTGGCTCTGACCCATGGTCAATTTCAGGCCAAATAGGAGTCAGACCTGAGGTCTACCCTGTCTGACTCACAGTGGTCCCAGAGGAGGACTTCTTAATCCAAGGGGATGCTGAATACCCTCATGCCTGGAATGTCCTGGACTACTCCCCAAATTTTTTTAAGATTGCCTAGTAATTGGGGACATGCTCCACATTTGTTGGACTCGTTTAAGGGTTAAGAAGCTATGAATCTAATGATATACTAATATTTTCCTTGACAGGTCGTAATGGAGGAAATTGAATAGAATGCTATTTAAAATGCATCAGATTGTGGTGCAATTTGTGCAAAGAAACTGGCATACAAGTGGTCCCTCAAGTTACAATATTAATTGGTTCCAGGACGACCATTGTATGTTGAAACCATTGTAAGTTAAGTAATCAGTTCCAAAGCCCGAAAATGTCATCCAAGATGAGAGAAAATGAAGATTTAAGAAAACTAAAGCAGAAAAAAAGCAGAAAACTAAGACAGATAAAACAAGTCCTTACATATAACAGTCAGAAATAGCTGCTAACTAGCAACTAAGGCTACTTTCACACTTGCGTTGTGGTTTTCCAGTATTGAGATCCGGCAGAGGATCTCAATAACGGAAAAAAACTGATCAGTTTTGTCCCCATGCATTCTAAGGCTAGTTTCACACTAGCGGCAGCAAGGATCCGGCAGGTGAAGGGGCCTGCCGGATCAGTGCTGCCGCAGGTGCACGTGTGGGGCCGGAACCGCACGTTAACCCCTGGTGAGAGGCGGCCGGAACGAAAATGCATGTTGTTTACACACCTGCACCTGTGGCAGCATGGATCTGGCGGGCCCCTTCACCTGCCGGATCCGTGCTGCCGCTAGTGTGAAACTAGCCTTAATGGAAAGAGATCCATTCAGGATGCACCAGGATGTCTTCAGTTCAGGCAGCTTTCAGTTTTGTGAACGGACACAAAACCGCAGCAAGCTGTAGTTTTGTGTCCGGTCATAAAAACTGAAAGAAACTGATCAGGTACTGAAACCAATGTAAGTCAATGGTGAAGGATCAGTTTTTTTAGGAGACTAAAAAACTGGATTTGTCACCCATTGACTTTCAATGTATTTAGTGCCTGATCCGTTTTTTTCAGTTTTGATATCACACAACTGCATCCTAACGGAACGGATGCATCCTGATGTGCAAAATCAAAACGGATCAGTTTAATTCAGGTATAGAGTTCCTCTGCCGGATCTCAGTACCTGAATTAACAACGCAAGTGTGAAAGTAGCTTAATACAGATATTTTACCAGAGAAGTGTCCTTGATTGGTTGGATCTGAGTCTGAGGCATTGTATGTTGAGTATAGTTTCAACTTACGATGGGTCAGAAAAGACCATTGCATGTTGAAAATATTGTATCCTGAGGCCATTGTAGTCTTTGCAGAAGCTGGACATGGCTTAAATGTGCCATTGTGTTAAAAGAAGAGCTGTAATACCGTGCAGCGCCCAACCTCCCCCTGTTCAGTCGCGATGTTTGATGTAGGGGTGTTGTCGCCCAGCTTTTGCTGGGTGGACTTGTTTTATGACTACAGTATGATATGGTGGGTTTAACTATTTAATTAAATGATATATTATTTTATTTATATTTTATTCTGGTTGTTATTTATTAATTATTAACCCTAAATAAACATTGTGGCCAATTTTATCCACACAAGGAAGTTTCTTTGTTTATGTATTGTCTGTTTTACTATTTGCTTGTTAATAAATGGGAGTTGTGCTGCCATGAGAGACTCACCTGAATCCTCTTGAACAAGACAAATGTCATTTACGCTGGTATCTCTTCTGCCAGTTCTACTGAATCCTGCTCTACCTGAACCTCGAGAAACATTCATACATATATGGTTTCTATCAGCCTCACTTCTATAAGCTGCTGATTTTACATTTGTTGTCCCTATGTGCCTCTGCAGCCATAACCACTAGTGTGCAGAACTTATGTGGTGTTGAAGGACATGGACTACAAACGAGACCATGCTTTCTTCAATACAGTATATGAGCAGTGGACAGGCCTTCCCCTTCCTTGTAAAGGCAATGGCAATTGGTGGCTCCCAACTTTTAATGAACTGAAAGAGGGGCACGTCAGATGGTGTGATGTACAAGCATCAGTATCTTTTTTTTGTTCAGTCAGACCTTTAACTATACCCAATCATTTGCCACTCACACAAGCCTCCTCTAGCAGAAGAGCACCAAAACAATGCTACAGATTTATCTGTAGACGCAGACAGCTCAAACAGCCCTGTTGCTCCTAGAGGTTCATTTCCATATATTAAAACATCACATATCTCAGCAATGCAAGCACACATTCAACAGGTCAGCGAGTTTGATAGGTACAAGTCTGCTGACAGATGCCCTTTAACAACAGCTAGGGTCAATGAATGCAGGGGAGCATTGGGCAGCTCTGCCTTCCTACTCCACTGGATAGGTGCTGACCACAGCAGGGGATTTCCTATGGCTCTGCTTTCTTATTCTCTGATCGCCACTTTCATACTCGGCCAAGTGTCAGCAGTAGTGATGAGCGAGCCGGAGCGGCAAGATTCGGGATTCGCACGAATCTTGCCCGCTTCGGCTCGGCTCGGCATCCCGAATCAGCGCGGATTCGTGAAGATTCGTGAGTCACTGCCAATTTGAAATGCCCGGTTTTTTCAGCCAATCAGCATCAAAGGGAAGCCTGTGGGAACGCCTGCTGTGATGTAACAGCCCCTATACCTCCCCAGCAGTGATTGGCTGGCAGTGACATGTGACCTAAATTTACATAAGGTAGGGACCTGCAGCATCAGCCTCAGGCCTCATTCACACGTCCGCAAAAATCGTCCGCATCCGATCCGCAATTTGCGGACCGGGTGCGGACCAGGTGCGGACCCATTCACAGTCAATGGGACCGCAAAAGATGCGGACGGCACACTGTGTGCCGTCGCATCCGCACTTCCGTTCCGTGGGTCCGGACAAAAATAGAACATGTCCTATTCTTGTCCGGATCCACGGACAGGAAAAGGCATTTCTATCATGTGCGTTCCGCAAATTGCGGACTGCACATGGGCCGCTGTTCGTGTTTTGCGGATCCGCAAAACACGGACAACACCAAACGGACGTCTGAATGAGCCCTTAGGGAGCCACAGAGGCAGGGCCGGACTGGGACTAAAAAGCAGCCCTGCCACACAAATCCCACCAGCCCACATACAAACTTTACAAACTTTGCCGATGTTATGCATGAACGTATCAGCATAATATTACTGTCACTATATTTTTCTGTATGGGATAATGGAGATGGCACACACATAGCTCACATCACTAACTGCCATGACTGCCATCTCTATTATCCTATACAGGATGGGGCCTTAAGTATATAGTCCCGCTCCCAATTAAACCCCCCCCCCTGGTCATCACGTTGTTTGGGGGCACTTACTTACAGCAGTGCAGCCGCTAACTTTCCCCTACCACCCTCTGAGTCCTTCTGCGCATGTGTGACGTCAGCCCAGGGCCGGCTCCAGGTTCAGGTGGGCCCTTGGGTGATAAAGTCTCAGAGGGCCCCCTTACAGAGTGATAACTATCTGTGTATAGATAATATAGTAGATGTCCCCTGCAGTCCTTTGTAACTGTAGAGGTAACACAGTGATGGCTATCTGAGTATAGAAAATGTAGTATTGTTACCTGCAGTCCTGTGTAAAATCACAGATAACACTAGTACTGATAATGTGGTACTACCACAGATCAGCGTCTTGTGCCCCCATCAGACCTCAGATCAGCGTCTTTTGCCCCCATCAGACCTCAGGTCAGCGTCTTGTGCCCCCATCAGACCTCAGGTCAGCTTAATGTGCTCCCATCAGACCTCAGATCAGCGTCTTGTGCCCCCATCAGACCTCAGATCAGCGTCTTTTGCCCCCATCAGACCTCAGGTCAGCGTCTTGTGCCCCCATCAGACCTCAGGTCAGCGTCTTGTGCCCCCATCAGACCTCAGGTCAGCTTAATGTGCCCCCATCAGACCTCAGATCAGCGTCTTGTGCCCCCATCAGACCTCAGATCAGCGTCTTGTGCCCCATCAGACCTCAGATCAGCGTCTTGTGCCCCCATCAGACCTCAGATCAGCGTCTTGTGCCCCCATCAGACCTCAGGTCAGCGTCTTGTGCCCCCATTAGACCTCAGGTCAGTGTCTTGTGCCCCATCAGACCTCAGATCAGCGTCTTGTGCCCAGGGCCAGATTAAGGCTACCAGCAGTATGGAGCACAAAATTTATGATGGGGCCCCCCCTCGCCGCAACTTACGCGAGGCCCTCCAGAACAATGTAACAAAGTTCCGTTGAGGGTTATGTTTGAATCCAGTTTCAACAATTTAAATGTAACCCTTGAACCAGCCGCGCCGGGCCCAGGCCTATGGGTCCCAAGCAAAATGCAAAATGCCGCCCAGCCGTGCTGTGCCCAGGCCTATGGGTCCCAAGCCCCACATATTTAGGGGTTTGGGTCCCCAAGGAATAAGACACACTCCAGTGGGCCAGGGCCGGGCTCCTATCTGGGCTCCCCCCATTCTGCCTCCGTGGTCCCTGTCTGCCCCAGGGTCTCATCTGTGCCCCCCCCTCCCTGGCGTTTGTCTGTGCCGCAGCCTCCCTGCCCCCTTGGTTCCTGTGTGCGCCACCCTGGCCCTTGCCTGCGCGCCCAGCCCTTATCTGTGCCTCTCTGGCCCTTGTCTGTGCCACCCTGGCCCTTATCTGTGCGCCCCTCACCCCCCCAAACCTTGCTTGTGACCCTGCTCTGTGCACCACCCTGGCCCTTTCAATGCAGCCCCTGGCTCTTATCTGTGCCCCTTTGGCTGTGCCTACCTGGCCCCTGTCTGCACCCCTGGGATCTGGCCCTTGTCTTTGTACGCCTCTTCGTGGTCTGCGCCCCTGGGCCCTTATCTGTGCCCCACTCCATCTTTGTCTGCGCCTCTCTGGTTCTTGTCTCTGCTGCCCCCTGTGTGCGCCACCCTGGCCCTTATCTGTGCACCCCTCACCACCCCCGGACCTTGCTTGTGACCCTGCCCCTTACCCCTTATCTGTGCGCCACTGGCCCTTTTCAGTGTAGCCCCTAGCCTTATCTGCACCCCCCAGGCCTTGTTTGCACAGGTGTACTGTGACCTCACTGTGCTTATTATCCCTGGACTGTGACATTGCAGTGTTTATTATCCCTGTACGGTGACATCACTGTGTTTATTATCTCTGTACTGTGACATCACTGTGTTTATTATCCCTGTACTGTGACATCACTGTGTTTATTATTCCTGTACTGTGACATCACTGTGTGTATTATCCCTGTACTGTGACATCACTGTGTTTATTATTCCTGTACTGTGACATCACTGTGTTTATTATCCCTGTATTGTGACATCACTGTGTTTATTATCCCTGTACAGTGACATCACTGTGTTTATTATCCCTGTACAGTGACATCACTGTGTTTATTATCCCTGTACTGTGACATCACTGTGTTTATTATCTCTGTACTGTGACATCACTGTGTTTATTATCCCTGTACAGTGACATCGCTGTGTGTATTATCCCAGTGCAGGAAGAGGTAAGTGGTCTGTGTTTGTTTTCTATTTTTCAGGGTCGTGAATGCAGAGGACTACGTCGGATTCGGTGGACTACGTCGGACCAGCTTTTTTTTTTTTTTTTTTTAATAAAATGGTCAAACAGGGGTCTGGGGGAGTGTTTATTTCAATAAAATGTTTTATACTTGTGTGTGTGTAATTTTTTTTACAATACTACAGTTTTAGTAATTATGGCTATCTACAGACGGCCCTGATTACTAATACTGGGCTTAGTGCTTGCCGGTATGGCAGGCCAGCACTAACCCCAACATCTATTACCTCGGCACCCACCGCCACCAGGGGTGCCGGGAAGAGCCGGGTACCCGCAGGACCGGACCTTCTAAATTGAGGGTCGTATCTGGCTGGCGAAGGAAAAAAGGGGGGGACCCCACACCATTTTTTTTACAAAAATAATTAAATTGATTAAAAATTAAAAATGGCATGGGGTCACCCCCTTTTTTCCTTCGCCAGCCAGATACAACCAGCAGCAGCAGCCTGGCACTACCAGGGTGGGAAGGGACACGGTTATTGGCCCTTCCCAGCCTAATGGTACAAGCCTGCAGCCGCCCCAGAGCCAGACCCTCAATTTAGAAGGTCCAGTCCTGCGGGTACCCAGCTCTTCCTGGCACCCCTGGTGGCGGTGGGTGCCGAGGTAATAGATGTTGGGGTTAGTGCTGGCCTGCCATACCGGCAAGCACTAAGCCCAGTATTAGTAATCAGGGCCGTCTGTAGATAGCCGTAATTACTAAAACTGTAGTATTGTAAAAAAAAAATACACACACACAAGTATAAAACATTTTATTGAAATAAACACTCCCCCAGCCGAATACCGAATCCCCGAATCTTTTAGGATTCGCTCATCTCTAGTCAGCAGCCATGCTCAGTGTCCTTCCAGGAAGACTGAGTGATCCATGCAAAGAAGAAAGAAGACGAGCCCTGCAGTAACATAAAAACATGGGAGGTGTATACACAGTTTAATTAAATTGTATATTAGGAATCTCATGTTCATTTTTATAAATTTTATTTAGAAGTAATAAATCATCTAATAACATGTGGATGTGCAATCTATGACCCTGATTTATCACTCCTTCACTCCAGAATTGTGGCTTCAAAAATGGGTGACTTTTGTGACTTTTTGGACTCACGCAAACATTTTGCACCGTTTTTGCTTTTTTACACCACTCACTCCAGTTTTAAAATATGGATGGGGAAATGGGTGTGGTTAGATGTATGAATGAATTAAATGCAAAAAACTAAGCTGGTAAACGGAGCTCTGCATTCTCTTCAAACAGCTAATCAGTGGGGTGCCAGCAGTCAGACCCCCACAAATCTGATATTGATGTGCAGTTTCAGGTTTGTTCTGTGCAGAGTAGGGTTCCCAGCAGCAGTACAGCATAGAAAACAATAGACATGGCAGGAGATGTGTGGATGTTGGGGTAGTAGTAGCGGCAGCAGCAGCACAGTGTGAAGTATGGGTAGGGGTAGTAGTATGAACAGATTCTGCTACAATTTCTGGCGGTAGCTGTGATGCACACGATACATCAAGCATACCAGTCTGTGATCAACTGAATTTTTTTTTTATTAATTTTGAAATATTTTTTAAATAGTTGGACAAAATCCACTACAGTATACAGTCAGTAACTGTGGCACACACCAATATGTTAGGCAACACAATATCAGCACCAGGATTAATACTGTAAAAGATTTGTTGTGATTATGAATGATTAGTGATAAAGATTGATGTGATTCACGTTAATAAATTGAGTTGTATACCTTTCTGACTAACATCATGGTTGTAACAGACTCCCTGCGGCAGCCGGTCTGTGATTGTGAATTATGTGAATTAATGGGGTGTTCCATTAATACAATTTATTCCTATTCACAAGATAGGGGACAAATGTCCAACTGATGGGCCCCTGCCGGTCATGAGAATGGGGGCTCATGCTCCCCTATTTAAAAAAAGTGGCGGTCAAACATGTACACTTCTGCTCCTGTCAGTTCTATGGGCCTACCGGAGATAGCTAAGCACTTCTACTCGGCTCCAGCAGTCCCATGGAGTTGGAGAAGCGAATACTCATGCAAGTCTGCCGTTCCGTTCAAATGGCCATTCTTATGATTAGTGTGTGGCCCCAGATATTTATCCCTTATCCATAATTGCTGCAGCACTCACTAACGGCGCATTCACATGACCGTAGTGTTTTGCGGATCCGCAAAACACGGATATCGGCCCGAGTGCGTTCCGCAATTTTCGGACCGCACATGGCCGCACCTATAATAGAAAATGCCTATTCTTGTCTGCAGTGATTCCGGACAAGAATAGGACATGCTCTATCTTTTTTTGCGGGGCCATGGAACGGAACCACGGATTCAGACAGCACACAGTGTGCTGTCCGCATCTTTTTCAGCTCCATTGAAATGAATGGTTCTGTACCAATTTTGCAGAACGGATGCAGACTCATTCATATGGCCATCTGAATGAGCCCTAATATGGATGCCAGCCCTCTAAAACGAATCTCTGTCAATTAAAGGGGTTGTCCAAGTTATGGAAAAAAAAAAATATAACACTGTAAATCTGATGGGTAGCAATATATAACTAAGTTCAGCACGTTTTAGGCAAAAAAAATCTATATTTCCTCATTTCCCTGGTTCTCTTCTGGCCTTTGTTTACATGCAGTAATAACAATCTCTGCCCCTCCCCCCTCCTCTGCAAAGGCAGTGAATATAAGTGCTGTGAGTACATGTCTGCCTGCTGGGATACTCAGCAGCATGTTGTTTGTGTAGGACTACAAGTCCCAGCTGTACAATGACACTGCTGATACACACAGGAAATTCTCCCTACCTGTTCTTGTACAATTCCTCTATAGCTCCTTGCCCAGCATTTGTCTCCTCTCACCACTGCAGCTACTATTTGTTTAAAGCCTTGAGCCCTCAGTGTGCTCTGGCTGAAGGGGTTAATGTTTTATCTGAAGGAATCCAGGGAGAAAGCAGATAGCAGGAGCCGGCAAAGAAAGGGGGCGTGGCCAGTGACGTCTCGTGTACAGACTGTTATCTGAACTCTGAGGCTTGTACACCAAACATCACAGACCAGGGAGATAAGCTGACATCACAGGTCATGTGACCCTCAGTCAACTCTGAGAAACCAGCAGCTTTAGAAACACAAAGTATATGGGGAAAGTTGTTATACCTGACAAGTTAGAAACATATAAAGAACAAAAAAATAACTCGGACAACCCCTTTAAGGCTACTTTCACACTAGCATTTTCAGCAGGGTTCAGCAAAAACACTTCCATTACTGATAATACAACCATCTACATCCATTATGAACGGATCTGGTTGTATTATCTTTAACATAGCCAAAACAGATCTGTCATTAACTCTATTGAAAGTCAATGGGGGAAGGATCCGTCTTCTATTGTGTCAGAGAAAACGGATCTGTCCCCATTAACTTGCATTGGAGGTCATGACGCATCCGTCTTGCTCTGCATCCCAGGACAGAAAGCAAACTACAACATGTTGCGGTTTGCTCTCCAGTCTGGGAATGCAACTAAACAGAACAGAATGCATTTTGGAGCATTCGGTTCTGTTCAGTTCAATTTTGTTCCCATTGACAATGAATGGGGACAAAACTGAAGAGTTTTTTTTCCAGTATTGAAACCCTATGACGGAACTCGATAGAGGAAAACTTAAACTCTAGTGTGAAAGTAGCCTAATTATAAAATATAACTAGCTATTGTCTTCCCTTTACTGTCAAATAACTTCTCTGACCCTAATCAAACTGTATTCTGTGCTTTATCTTTCATCTATCTAACACAAATGCTATCCCCTCCAAAAACATGGCACATTCTGTCTAGGATCATATATAGTACATATGACATATCCACTGACATCATAGCTGTAGTCCCTCATGATTGGCTGAGGCTGACTGCAAGGCATTATGGGCAAGATGGCGTCATGTGATCCACCTTCATCTTCTTATCTTCACTGTATTCTGATAAATAAAATGGTGAACACACCATTTTGATCGTTTCGTGCAGGACGAATCCCAGAAACTTTGGATTAATAGGAAAATGAAGATGTTGGGAAATTCGTAATGAATTTGATTTGTTTAGAATAAATTCGCTCGTCTCTATTTATGGTAAGAAATACTATAAGTTACATAGTAACATAGTAACATAGTTTATAAGGCCGAAAAAAGACATCTGTCCATCCAGTTCGGCCTGTTTTCCTATAAGTTGATCCAGTCTATATAAGTTTATAGAACTATCAGTGTCACATAGCCATTTTCACTACTTATCTAACTTTTACAAATTTAAAAAACGTACACCTGCCCCAGAGCACAAAGTTCTTACACAGTGTAATGAGGAACATTATCTGCTAATGGATCACAATGTCCTGTGTTTATGCAAGTAAATTAAAATGATTTCCTACTCAAATGAGAACTAATTAAATACAGAATTGTTCCCCTAATATATTTGAAAGCTCAGATTGGTTCTTATGCACATTTGTATCACAAAAATTAAAATTGTTTTCTTTTAGAAATAAAATAATTAGGTTTGTCTTGCACATACACATTCTGATTATTTATTTTTGTGGCCAGTTTAACCCCTTGACGTCAGCCATCTGTGTATATACGTCCTATCTGCACATGCCCCGTGCAGATAGCACGTATATACACGTGCAGGCAGCGCTTTAATCCCAGCGCTGATCAGCGCTGGAATTAAAGCTCCTGCTCCCGCAATCTATCAATCTCACAGACAGAGCAGGGACCCTGAGGAGAAGACAGGAGCAGTTTATTACCGCTTCTGCCTTCTCCTGTGCAGGAGGAGAACGTACCTGCTGCCAGGAGCTGCTGGTGGAGGAAGGAAGCGCAGAGCCGCTTCCTGTGTTAGTCCCGGCGGTCACGTGACCGCCGGGTGTCTCGGGGCCACAGCAGTGCTGCAGGGTCTAAGGAGACCCTGATCAGCTCTGCCTGTGTCCAATGCCCCCACAGGGGGCTGTTTTCCCCTGTAACTGGGGCTCCTGTGGATGCCCCAGTTACAGTGGAAACAGTGAAAAAAAAAGTGTTAAAAAAAAAAAGTAAATGTCCTCCAGAGATCTTTTAATGACCTCTTGGGGGACATATTATTTGTCAAAAATAAATTAATATATAAGTAAAAAAATAATAATAAAAATCCAAATAAAAAGTGTAAAAAAAAAAAAAATTAAAAACGCAGTCGCCAACGGAAACAGTCACCATAGTCGCCCTGTTCAATAAAATATATACATGTTATATATCAAAACGATCGTCATGAAATAGGGAACCCATTACAATAATTAATTTGTGTGTCAGTTTTTATATTTAAAAAAGAAAAATCTATAATTAAAAAAAAATACTTTTGTTTTAATAAGAATTAGCGGTTTTCGTCCAAATTAAACCTAAAAAAATATTAAAAATCTTTGAAAGAAACATTCTAATAAAAAGTCCTAAGTGTCAAGAAAAAAAATTGCAAAAATTATTTTGGTATTCAAACAAATAAAAAAAAAATTATAGTCACTAAACCACCACGTGCCCAAATCACAAAAAGTTGCCTGGACATTCAGGCCTTTTATAGGTCCGGTCATGAAAGGGTTAAAGACCGATTAATTATATATTGCTTTTCTAATCAATGATCAGGCCTTATTAAGATTTTCAGTAGGAAATGTGATGTGATGGGTGTCTTTTCAAAGGGTTATTCACATCTGGACCTTTATGGCTGTTCCACAGAATAAGATGGTCCCTCAAGTTACAATATTAATTGGTTCCAGGATAACCATTGCATGTTGAAAGCATTGTAAGTTGAGTAATTGGTTCTGGAGCTCCAAAATGTCATCCAAGATAAGAGAAAATGAAGATTTAAGACAAATCTAATATATAAAGTTGAGTGTATGTTTGTGTGTGTGTGTGTGTGTGTGTATGTCCGCTAATGGAATCCGCACCGCTGCAGCTACAATCACAAAATTTGGCACACATGTACATCAGGTGTCCGGGAAGGTTTTAGAACAGTTTTCAACTCTCCAGGATGTACCATTCCTGAGATATTCCCAAAAAATGCATTAACCAAAGCCAGACCATCCAGCCTAAAACAAGACCTCTGGCCACCCTAGGGGCAGGCTGATGTTAGGGTGGCCAGATGTCTGGCTTTAGGCTGGACAGTCCAGTTTTCTGGCTACCTGATCTCCGTCCGACGCAGTGCCTGGACAGACACAGGGATGTCCACCCTTTTAGTAGCTCACACTCAGACAGCTTCTCCTCCATGTCTTCACGGAGCCAGGGGGGGCCTGGCCTCATGTTTAGTGATGTGTCTTCATGGGAACTGGGGGCGCTGTTTAACGTTTGGGGGAGTGGCCGGTGAGGTCTGGCTTTCTGGGGTGAAGACAGTGGCCACTCTAGCTGCTGTGGAGGTCACAGTTAAAGGGGCGGGCTTCTGTAGAGGTCACTGTTAAAGGGGTGGGTAGCTGTAGAGGTCACTGTTAAAGGGGCAGACTGCTGTAGAGGTCACTGTTGAAGGGGCAGGCTGCTGTAGAGATCACTGTTAAAGGGGCGGGCTGCTGTAGAGGTCACTGTTAAAGGGGTGGGCTGCTGTAGAGGTCACTGTTTAAGGGGCGGGCAGCTGTAGAGGTCACTGTTAAAGGGGCGGGCTGCTGTAGAGGTCACTGTTAAAGGGGCGGGCTGCTGTAGAGGTCACTGTTAAAGGGGCGGGCCGCTGTAGAGGTCACTGTTAAAGGGGTGGGCCGCTGTAGAGGTCTCTGTTAAAGGGGCGGGTCACCGTAGAGGTCACTGTTAAAGGGGCTGGCCGCTGTAGAGGTCACTTTTAAAGGGGCAGGCCGGTGTAGAGGTCACTGTTAAATGGGCAGGCACTGTAGAGGGCACTCTCGATATCTTTTAACGACACACAAACAGTAAAATAAATAAATTAAATATACCCGGGCGAAGCCGGGTCCTTCAGCTAGTAAGTAGATAAGTAAGATAAAACAAGTCTTTACATATAACAGTCAGGAATAGCTGCTAAATAGTAACTAATCCAGCTATTTTACCAGAGAACTGGCCTTGATTGGTTGTATCAGAGTCTGAGACATCGTATGTTGGGTCTGGTTTAAACTTACAATGGGTCCGAAAAGACCATTGTATGGTGAAAATATTGTATCCTGAGGCCTTTGTATCTAGAGGGATCACTGTATACCAGAAATGTTCAAAATGTGTGGGTTCCACCTCTGGGACCCGCACTTATCTTCACAATGGGGCCCTGTTTCATGTTAGCTGTAAATGGAGAGGCGGCTGCGCATGCGCAGCTCTATATTTACTTGTATGAGCGTTCTGAAAATAGATGATTAAGCGTGCTAGGCTATTTTCTGAATTCGGGAGAACCGCGCATGCATGGCTACCTCCCCATGTCCACGTATTGGACATTTATGGCATTGGCATATCTTGTTGATCACTAAGTTAATCACTAACTAATGTGTAAGATAAAATGGCACCATTACATACTACAACTTGCATTACAAAAAACAAGTCTTCATACTGCTACATAGACGGAAAAAATAAAAAAATGATAGCTCTTGAAAGGCGACAATGAAAAAAGGAAAAAAAAAACAATTGCTGGGTCAGTCAGTCCCAAAACAGGCTGGTCATTTGTAAACGTAAGAGCCAACAGAGAGTATGGAAAAGTGAACCAGTAATGTATGGAAAGAACAAATATAAGGAGAGAGAATTTGTAGTCACTAAGAGTGCATAATGTCCTTACCCACTATGTCGCCAGTCGAAAATGCTCATCATGGCCAACTAAGACCTGTTTCACACTAACGGTAAAAGAGATCTGGCAGGCTGTTCCAGTTGGAAACAGCCTGTCGGATCCATCCTTACTGGGCGCAACAATGCTCTACTGGCAATCTGTCCGGCACCATTGACTATAATGGGCTGAGGCGGAGATCCAGCCGCAACCCAGCAAATATGCTGATGAGCATTTAGACGAGAACTGCTGC
Organism: Rhinella marina; assembly: GCA_900303285.1. Lineage (NCBI taxonomy): Eukaryota > Metazoa > Chordata > Amphibia > Anura > Bufonidae > Rhinella > Rhinella marina. The sequence continues at coordinate 2,837 of ONZH01030120.1, read as the reverse complement.
ATGCAGTGGTATTTGTCCGGCCGCTCCTCAGCATATTTGCCGTGTTGTAGCTGGATCTCCACCAGACGCATTGCTGGCAGTGCACGGTTGTGCCCGACAGGCTGCCCCTGACTGGAACTGCTAGCTGCATCCTAAGGAAGTATAGTGAAAAGAAACACAGATAACAAACAAACAAGACAAACAGAAAACAGAGGAACTAGATGAAAGACATACTAAGGGGGAGGGGGGGGGGGCCGGGGCTTTCGTCGGATGCCAGGCACCATGAGTGGTATTTGGTCGATTGTAAGTTACAGTTCACAGTGTTCCTTCATACGGCTCAGCCAATGAACGAAATGCAAAACAGTATTGAGGCAGTAGAAATGAAAGTGGATATAAAGCATTATGTATGACCATATAAAAATCTAGTTTGCGCTTCACTTCGGAGAAGTCCAGAGAGAAAAGAAACTTGTCAACCATAAGGAGTGCTGGGGGAGCTAAATCTGCAGTGGAAAATCAGTCCAATGTAGATATTCACTAAGCACTGTTGACAGGCAGTAGATAAAGCACCTTAGTTTATGCCATTTAAGGTCACTCCTCAACAAATAAAGCCAAGCAGTAGGACACAGTAGCATGAAAACGAAGTTACTTCTCAAAAATGTAATTTTGTTTTCACGCTATTGTATCCTACTGCTTGGCCTTATTTTTTGAGAACTGACCTCAAATGGCATCAAGTAAAGGGCCTTTTAAGCCTGTATTAGACAGGCAGATTATGCAGGTGATTGTCGGGAAGGAAAGATTCCTTCCTGGCAATCGATTGCTTGTTAGCGGAAGAGACCACTGTGTTACATGCAGCGATCTCCTCCAGAGTATGAGAAGGAGCCATCTGTAATGCCATCGCTCATGCCCATACTGAATCATTGTTTGCCGGCAGCAGATTGCGAATATTACAGATGAGATGTTACATCCGAAGTCGCTTTGTTCATATCTTCTGATTAATACTGTTCGGAGATCCATCTCCATACAGTATTAGAATGTATGGGCTCTGATGAGCCGAAGTAAGTTATTCGCGAAGCCGCACGTGACTTTGTTGAGTAACTTTGGTAATTGATTTTTAAAGTGGAAAACCAGCGATGGCATTAGCGATCACTGCTCCCCATACTGTGGAGGAGATCGCTGTGTGTAAAAGTAGAACTTTCCTCTACTGACCAGCAGGTGCTTGCTGGGAAGGAAGCATTCGCCTGCAAAATTGGTCAGTGTAAGGGGGCCCTAATGGCTCAAGCACATGGCCATAGCCATTTTTACAGTCCGCAAATTGGCAAAATCCACAAAACATCTGCAGCAAAATCGTCTCTCATTGCAATGGATGAAATGCATGGTGGAAATCTGCAGCATATATTTGTTGATTGTGGATTGAAAATAGAGATGAGCCAATTGCTTTGTACTAATCGAATTTGCTAAAAAAAAAAAATCTGACTTCTTGAGCAGTGACAGGCTTGCCTCGCTGCTCAACAGGCTCCCCCACCTTCCACCCCCATGACTGACAAGTCCAGACATCTCCCCTTGTCCTGTCAATCTCGCACTGTACCTGCACTATTACTCCAAGTAGTGGCACAAGCACAGAAGCTCTGTAAATACACTCCCAGGTGTACCCAGGCATGAGCGGTGCATGCCCAGTTTGTGCCACTACTTGGAGCAAAAGTACAGGCGTGACAGGGCCAAGATGTCTGGTGTCATCTTACATGGACCAGGGAGCATCTACCCTGGAAATGGGAACAGTGGGCCTCAGTGCTGTTCACTGATAAAAGTCGACTCACGCTGAGCAGAAATGATGGCTGCCAACAATGTTGGACACGTCAAGGAGAGCACTATGCATCAGCCACTGTTGTCATCAGACGAGCCTTTGGTGGTGGTGGTGGTGGTGTTACAGTGGGGATAGGTGTGTCTAGTCAATACAGAACTGTTCTACACTTTTGTAAATGGTACAGTGACAAGCCCATACTACTTGAATAACATTATTAATCTAGTCATTGTGTCTCTGTATGAACAACACAGGCCTAATTTCATTTTCATGGATGACAATGCAACAGCTCATCGAGGTCGCATCATTAGGAAACGACTGCTGGAGACTGGGATAGCTCAAATGGAATGGCCTACACGTTCCCCAGACCAGAATCACATTGAAAACCTATAGGATCAGTTGAGTCTCGTGTAGAGGCTCGTAACTCTGTACCCCAGAACCTCAATGACTTGAGGGCCAACCTTCAAGAAGAGTGGGATGTTATGCCTCAGCAGGCAATAAGTCGACTTGTGGACAGCATGAGACATCATTGTCAAGCTGTAATTGATGCTCAAGGCCACATGACAAGTTATTGAGACATTGATATTTTTATAGGAGTATACCCACCATTGTTGTTGGTTTTTATTTCAATAAATTGTTTGAGATGAGGAAATCACCATTGCATGCTTCTATTTAAATGCCCTACTTTCATGATATAATATCACTGTAGCGTGAACTTTTTACATTTTCCATAAATTTCACCCGAAAGTAAATATCCTTAATATTTTGTGAGTAGCGTATTTGTGATTTAGCGTGAAGTGGTTCAAACAGCTGTAACTTTTTTTATTTGTTGAGCTACCAAAATAATTTATGCAAAATACTTTATGTGATGCATAGGTCTTTATAATATACTGTATATTTTAGTTTTATTTAGGAGAAACTGTAGAAAACCTTTTTAAATTTTTTTTTCAAACTAAGCTCCTTAGGATTTAAATATGCAAACTGACCCTAAAATAAATTATTATAATTAGTTCCCTATTTTGGATCAGTTGTTTTCGTTATACAGGGAGGCACACGAAGT
>ONZH01030119.1:0-76194 GCA_900303285.1 Rhinella marina | reverse complement strand
GTGAGCCATAAATATATACATTTTTCTTATTTACGGAGCAATTCTACGGCGGTTAAGGAGGAGGAGGAGGAGGAGGTGGAGGAGGAAATGGCACTTCATACAGATGGCACTTCACTTTTGGCTGCTTTCCACGGTTGGAGAAGCAAAGTCCGGGTCAATCCACTTGCTGTTCATTTTGATTAGCGTCAGCCTGTCGGCACTGTCGGTTGACAGCGGCTGCGCTTATCGGTTATAATGCCCCCGGCTGCGCTGAACACCCTTTCTGATAGCACGCTGGCGGCAGGGCAGGCAAGCACCTCCAAGGCGTACAGGGACAGTTCCAGCCACGTGTCCAACTTGGAGACCCAGTAAGTGTAGGACGCCGAGGGATCGGGGAGGACAGGGTTACGGTCTGCCAGGTACTCCCGCAACATCCGCCGATACTTGTCCCTCCTGCTGATAGCGGGCCCCGCAGTGATGGAAGTTGCACGAGGGGGTGCCATGAACGTGTCCCACACCTTGGAGAGTGTTCCCCTGGTGGCTGTGGGCCTGATGGATGTTGTGGGACTCTGGGAGACCCTCTCCTCTCTGCCGCCAGCGATGGTGGGTGGGAAAATCTCCATCATGTTCTGCACGAGTTCCCTCTGGTATTCCAGCAATCGATTCGTCCTCTCCTCTACCGGAATAAAAGAGGAGACGTTATCTTTATACCGGGGGTCCAGGAGTGCGAAGACCCAGTACAGTTTGTTCTCCACTATCCGGACAACACGTGTGTCCCGGGAAAAGCAGCCCAGCATGAAGTCAGCCATGTGTGCCAGACTCTGAATAGGCATGACCTCACTGCCCCCACCAGAAGGATCACTTGCCATTTCCTCCTCTTCCTCTTCCGCCTCCTCTCCGCCCCATCCGCGCTGAACCAATGGGACGCACACAGCCTGACTGCTACCCTCGCCGCCAGCATCCTCCTCCTCTTCCACAGCCACCTCCACGTCGTCCTCCTCCTCATCCTCCTCCTCCTGCAACTGCCACCGTGAAGCAGACAAAAGTGTGGTCTGACTGTGTAGCTCCGTTGCGTCTCCTCCTACCCCCGTCTCCTCTGCGTGCAATGCGTTCTCCCTTATTGCGATGAGCGATTCTTTAAGGACGCCTAGGAGCGGAATGGTTACGCTCACTATAGCGTCCTCGCTGCTGACCTTCTTGGTGGACTCCTCAAAGATACGCAGTACATCGCATATGTCTGCCATCCATGGCCACTCGTGGTTGGCAAACTGAGGGAGCTGAGTTGGAGGCACGCGTGGATTATTAATCTGGTACTCCATCAATGCTCTCTGCTGCTCACACACCCTGGCCAACATGGAATAGGTGGAATTCCAGCGAGTCGGCAGGTCGCACAACAGCCGATGTTGAGGCAAATGGAGGCGTTGCTGGAGTTTTTTTAAGCTAGCAGCAGCTACAGTTGACTTCCGAAAGTGAGCGCACAAGCGCCGCACTTTCACCAGTAGCTCTGCCAGGTTGGGGTAAGTCTTCAGAAATTTTTGGACTACCAGATTAAAAACGTGGGCCAGGCATGGTACGTGATTGAGTTCGGCAAGCTCCAGAGCCGCCACCAGGTTACGGCCGTTATCGCACACGACCATGCCTGGTCCTAGCTGCAGCGGCGACAGCCACATCTCCGTCTGCTGCAATATGGCGTCCCTCACCTCTGGGGCGCTGTGCTTCCTGTCGCCCAAGCTGATGAGCTTTAGCACCGCCTGCTGACGTCTCCCCGCGCCAGTGCTGCAACGCTTCCAGCTAGCGGCTGAGGGAGATGTTAAGGCACAGGAGGAGGAGGAGGAGGAGGAGGAGGAGGGGGGTTTATCAGAACCCATGCTGGCAATCTTGGGCGGGGGTGGTAGGTAGGCCGTCTCTGTTTGCGACCCCGTCCCCGCCTCCACTACATTCACCCAGTGTGCCGTCAGAGAAATGTATCGTCCCTGGCCGCAAGCGCTTGTCCATGAGTCGGTGGTCAAGTGGACCTTTGCGCTGACTGCGTACCTCAGGGCCCGCCTGATGTTACGCGACACGTGCTGGTGCAGGGCGGGGACGGCACTCCGGGAAAAGTAGTGGCGGCTAGGGACGGAATAGCGAGGTGCGGCAGCCGCCATCAGGTCGCGGAAGGCCTGCGTCTCCACAAGCCTAAACGGCAACATCTCCAGGGCCAGCAGTTTGGAGATGTGGCAGTTTAAGGCTTGGGCTTGGGGGTGACTCGAGGCGTACTTCCGCCTGCGGTCGAACGCCTGCGAGATGGACAGTTGTTGGGACGAGGAGTGTGAAGGTGCAGGCGAAGAGGCGGGGGAAGGGGCGGGGGAAGGGGAGGCTGAAGGAGAAGGCCCCAAAGTAGCAGAGGCAGAGGCAGATGTGGAGGTGTCCTGGCTGGAGGTCTGGACCGCAGTGGCAGCACACAACAAAGGGGAAGAGGCAGTGGCAGCAAGACCGGGCGCAGTTTGTATTGCGTTTGCTCTCTCCCACTCAGCCCAGTGCTTGAATTCCAAGTGACGCCGCATGCCTGAGGTGGTCAGATTGCTCTTCTCAGAGCCCCTACTCAGTTTTGAGTGGCAGAGTGTGCAAACCGCGCTCAGTTTGTCATCCGCACAAACATTAAAATATCTCCACACCACAGAAGTACGAGGCCTCGATGGGGGAGCTTCGCGCGACTGGCCGCTGGCGGGAACAGCTTCGGCCCTGCTGGCTGTGGCCTCACTTCTCTGTCTGAACTGTCCTCTGCCTGTGGCCATCCCTCTGCCTGTGGACATCCCTCTGCCTGTGGACATGCCTCTGCCTGTGGACATCCCTCTGCCTGTGGACATCCCTCTGCCTGTGGACATCCCTCTGCCTCTTGCTGCCTTTTTCGGTGCTGCGCAGACCACCACCTCTCCACTGCTTTCCTCGCTGGACATCACCCCTGGCCAAGTGGGGTCGGTCATTTCGTCATCCACCAGCTCCTCTTCCACTTCCTCACTCTGCTCCTCCTCCTGCCCACTGGACATTCCAACAGCCTCCCTTGATGGCAACTGCGTCTCATCATCATCATCGCTCATGATAACAGATGCTGGCTCAGGGTCCACATCAGCAGGAGATGGCGAAAACTCCAGTGTTTGGGCATCACTACAAACAAATTCCTCTGCTAGCTCCTGGGATTCTTCCGGCACATCTGAAAAAGGACCCGAAAAGAGCTCCTGGGAGGGGTCAAGGGTGGGATGACTCTGTTGGCCAGGTGTGGAGGAAGGAGGGTCAGAGTGAGACTGTGTGGATGACTGGCTGGTGGACAACTGTGTGGAAGCGCTATCGGCTATCCATTGCACCACCTGTTCAACCTGCTCAGGCCTCAACAGCGGTGTAACCCGCCCCCTGCTTAACTGTCCCATAAAGGCAGGGATTCTGGATGAGCGGGATCCTGGCTGATCCTCACCAGCACACATTGTATCCCCACTGGCTTCAACAAGGCCCCCAACAGCATTTCCGCGCCCCCGTCCTCGTCCACGTCCACGTCCTATTCCGCTAGCCCCCCTCCGCATTTTATTTTTTTTTTGTTGCAAATACAATATTTGGGTATATAATTAGGTATGTGAAATACTTTAGCAAGAGAACGCACAGTACAGTGGCCTATTAAAAGGCCTAGATATTGTATATTTCAAAGTACACAGCCGTGTACTAACTGAACAGACGGTGGGTATTAACACCAGGTATGTGAGATAATTTAGCAAGAGAACGCACAGTACAGTGGCCTATTAAAATGCCTAGATATTGTATATTTCAAAGTACACAGCCGTGTACTAACTGAACAGACGGTGGGTATGTACACCAGGTATGTGAGATAATTTAACAAGAAAACGCACAGTACAGTGGCCTATTAAATGGCCTAGATATTGTATATTTCAAAGTACAAAGCCGTGTAGTAACTGAACAGACGGTGGGTATTTACACCAGGTATGTGAGATAATTTAACAAGAGAACGCACAGTACAGTGGCCTATTAAATGGCCTAGATATTGTATATTTCAAAGTACAAAGCCGTGTAGTAACTGAACAGACGGTGGGTATTTACACCAGGTATGTGAGATAATTTAACAAGAGAACGCACAGTACAGTGGCCTATTAAATGGCCTAGATATTGTATATTTCAAAGTACAAAGCCGTGTAGTAACTGAACAGACGGTGGGTATTTACACCAGGTATGTGAGATAATTTAGCAAGAGAACGCACAGTACAGTGGCCTATTAAAATGCCTAGATATTGTATATTTCAAAGTACACAGCCGTGTACTAACTGAACAGACGGTGGGTATTAACACCAGGTATGTGAGATAATTTAGCAAGAGAACGCACAGTACAGTGGCCTATTAAAATGCCTAGATATTGTATATTTCAAAGTACACAGCCGTGTACTAACTGAACAGACGGTGGGTATGTACACCAGGTATGTGAGATAATTTAACAAGAAAACGCACAGTACAGTGGCCTATTAAATGGCCTAGATATTGTATATTTCAAAGTACAAAGCCGTGTAGTAACTGAACAGACGGTGGGTATTTACACCAGGTATGTGAGATAATTTAACAAGAGAACGCACAGTACAGTGGCCTATTAAATGGCCTAGATATTGTATATTTCAAAGTACAAAGCCGTGTAGTAACTGAACAGACGGTGGGTATTTACACCAGGTATGTGAGATAATTTAACAAGAGAACGCACAGTACAGTGGCCTATTAAAATGCCTAGATATTGTATATTTCAAAGTACACAGCCGTGTACTAACTGAACAGACGGTGGGTATTAACACCAGGTATGTGAGATAATTTAGCAAGAGAACGCACAGTACAGTGGCCTATTAAAATGCCTAGATATTGTATATTTCAAAGTACAAAGCCGTGTAGTAACTGAACAGACGGTGGGTATTTACACCAGGTATGTGAGATAATTTAGCAAGAGAACGCACAGTACAGTGGCCTATTAAAATGCCTAGATATTGTATATTTCAAAGTACACAGCCGTGTACTAACTGAACAGACGGTGGGTATTAACACCAGGTATGTGAGATAATTTAGCAAGAGAACGCACAGTACAGTGGCCTATTAAAATGCCTAGATATTGTATATTTCAAAGTACAAAGCCGTGTAGTAACTGAACAGACGGTGGGTATGTACACCAGGTATGTGAGATAATTTAACAAGAAAACGCACAGTACAGTGGCCTATTAAATGGCCTAGATATTGTATATTTCAAAGTACAAAGCCGTGTAGTAACTGAACAGACGGTGGGTATTTACACCAGGTATGTGAGATAATTTAGCAAGAGAACGCACAGTACAGTGGCCTATTAAAATGCCTAGATATTGTATATTTCAAAGTACACAGCCGTGTACTAACTGAACAGACGGTGGGTATTAACACCAGGTATGTGAGATAATTTAGCAAGAGAACGCACAGTACAGTGGCCTATTAAAATGCCTAGATATTGTATATTTCAAAGTACACAGCCGTGTACTAACTGAACAGACGGTGGGTATGTACACCAGGTATGTGAGATAATTTAACAAGAAAACGCACAGTACAGTGGCCTATTAAATGGCCTAGATATTGTATATTTCAAAGTACAAAGCCGTGTAGTAACTGAACAGACGGTGGGTATTTACACCAGGTATGTGAGATAATTTAACAAGAGAACGCACAGTACAGTGGCCTATTAAATGGCCTAGATATTGTATATTTCAAAGTACAAAGCCGTGTAGTAACTGAACAGACGGTGGGTATTTACACCAGGTATGTGAGATAATTTAACAAGAGAACGCACAGTACAGTGGCCTATTAAAATGCCTAGATATTGTATATTTCAAAGTACACAGCCGTGTAGTAACTGAACAGACGGTGGGTATTTACACCAGGTATGTGAGATAATTTAACAAGAGAACGCACAGTACAGTGGCCTATTAAAATGCCTAGATATTGTATATTTCAAAGTACACAGCCGTGTACTAACTGAACAGACGGTGGGTATTAACACCAGGTATGTGAGATAATTTAGCAAGAGAACGCACAGTACAGTGGCCTATTAAAATGCCTAGATATTGTATATTTCAAAGTACAAAGCCGTGTAGTAACTGAACAGACGGTGGGTATTTACACCAGGTATGTGAGATAATTTAGCAAGAGAACGCACAGTACAGTGGCCTATTAAAATGCCTAGATATTGTATATTTCAAAGTACACAGCCGTGTACTAACTGAACAGACGGTGGGTATTTACACCAGGTATGTGAAATTATTTAGCAAGAGAACGCACAGTACAGTTGCCAATTAAAAGGCCTAGATATTGTATATTTCAAGGTACACAGCAGTAGTGCCAAATATAGTTTGGTATGTAGCAGAGCACCTAATACACCACTAATGCCTCTCTCTGTCCCTACTCCAGCAGCTATCCCTGAATACAGCAGCCGTTCTCTGTAAAGTCTATATTGTAGTAAAGCTATCACTGAAGTCCACTGTAGTAGCCCTGATAAGGGCTTTTATTCACGCTCCTGCCTGTCCAACAGCTAAAATCTGTCTCTCCCTTCTCCAGCCTCTGTCCCTGACTAAGTTCACGCAGCATATGCGTACGAGCAGGAAGAGCTGAGTTTTTTAATATTCGAGGTCACATGGTTTTTCCAGCCAATGCATGTAGACTCTGTTTTCGCGCTGCCAGCGTGCTCAGCGTGCCTGTCATACCCCCCCTGCATGTTGATTGGTGGAAAAAGAGCGCCAGGGAAGGTGGGAGGGGAAACGAATTCTAAGTGCGCCATCGCCGTTATACTCGATTGAAATCGAGTGTGCCGAATATCGTAGTATTCGATCGAATACCAGCTCGATCGAACACTACTCGCTCATCTCTATTAATTACTTTACACAGTTTAGTGTCATCTGCAAAAATTGATATTTTACTGTGCAAGCCTTCTACAAGATCATTAATAAATATATTGAAGAGATTAGGGCCCAATACTGTGGTGTGGTACCCCACTGGTGACAGTGACCCAATCTGAGTATGTGCCGTTAATAACCACCCTCTGTTTTCTATCACTGAGCCAGTTATTTACCCACATACAGACATTTTCCCCCAGTCCAAGCATTCTCATTTTATATACTAACCTTTTATGCAGTACAGCGTCAAATGCTTTGGAGAAGTCCAGATATACGACATCCGCGTTCAAGTCTAGAACTTACCTCCTCATAGAAACTGATTAAATTGGTTTGACATGACCGATCCCTCATGAAGCCATGCTGATATGGAGTTATTTGCTTATTTTCATTGAGGTACTCAAAGATAGCATCTCTTAGAAAACCCTCAAACAGTTTACCCACGACAGATGTTAAACTTACCAGCCTATCGTTTCCGGGCTCTGTTTTTGGACCCTTTTTGAATACTGGCACTACATTTGCTATGCGCCAATCCTGTGGAACACCCCCTGTCAGTTTATGTGAAATAAATTGGCTGGAGAACAACATATTTTAAAAATGCATGACGTGCAATTAGATAGATGGTGTCCTAGTGAAAAGCTCATGCATCTCATCTTTTGTTTAAACAGAACCTGTCACCTCTCCTGATATGTCTGCTTCTGTAAAAAATGACAATTCTGGAACATTTATTCTTATTTCTCTATGTTGTACCGTTCTTCTTTTTCTAGCTAGAATCTTACAGATAAAGGTACACATAGGTGTTGCCAGTTGGGAGGGGGTGTCCCTGTACGTCTGGCATTGACCAATCAGTGCTTCCAGTGGCAGGGAACCCCCCCAACTGGTAACACCTGCCTATACCTTAACCCATAAATTTCTAGCTGTAGTGAGAGAAGAAGGGAACAACATAGAATCTTAAGAACAGATGCTCCAGAACTACAGTTACATGGGGAATGCAAGTAGTTACTAAAACAGGCATGTCAGGAGAGGTGACAGCTCCTCTTTAAGCATTGAATATACACACACACACATTAGCACATCTACTATACGTAAATCCCTGTACAAACATTTGGGTAGTTCACATTTCTACAACTGCTGTAGCTCTATGTATGGAGAAGTGTGGAATTAACTAATGTGCTATTGTCATCTGTAGGCTGTATTTTTTTCTCCACGTAGGCTTTTGTTGGTTGGATTGTGCGTGGGTGTGCAGTGGTGGCAGTAGGGTGATTAATGTATAGAAGAAGGTGAAAAGGATGTACTTTGATAACATAGCTGGTAATGAAGAAAGGAATAATCTGAGGAGCAGCAGCTGTGTTAAAGAAGCAGCAAAAACACAAAGTAAGGAATTTATGAAAACCAGTGTTCCATACACCAGTCTTAATCCAAAGTACGCTGGAGTAAAATGCCACAAATTCATTAAGAAGCGCATGCCTCTTAGGGCGGGTTCACATCAACATTACGAATTCCGTTATTGTTTTCAGTTATAACCATGTTAAAAAATAACGGAAAATGAAAGGAGGAATCTGATTGGTTGCTATGGGCAACTAAGCCAGTTCTACATTACACCAGTTTGATAAATCTCCTCCTAAGTTTCTGGACAAATAGCCCAAACAATGGAAATTGCCGTTCTGTGTTTTCAAATGTAAAATAGTGTACTTGGGGAGAAGAAACCCTTAGTCCAACTATCATGTTGGCAGTTCTTTGTTAGGGCCGGTGCTGGTATTGTGGCCAGCAAACAGCGGGTCCGCGATACATGGGCAATGGCCGTGTGCGCGCAGTATCACAGATGTGAAGAAGATACTGTGTGGAGGCACCGAGCAGAAGGCTACAGAAGCACTATGGAGCGCTTCCATGGGTTTCTCTCTCTGCCTCCGCACCGCAAAAAAATAGAACTTGTTTTATGTTTTTGTGGTGCAGATGGATCACAGACCTTTTTGATGGATCACAGACCAGACCATTTAAATTGAATGTTCAGGCCCCCCAGAGCGGTTAGCTGGGGGCAATGACGCCATTTTTTAATGATGGTTAGGGCATCCTAACCACCACCCCCCGTTTTTTTTTTCTCCCTGTCCTGTCTTTCCCGCCTTTTATTTTACAGAAATGACCTCAATTTAAGGCTTCATTCACACGACCGTATTTTGTTTCCGTGTCCATTCCGTTTTTTTTGCGGACCGTATGCGGAACCATTCATTTCAATGGGTCCGCAAAAAAAACGGAAGGTACTCTGTGTGCATTTCGTTTCCGTATGTCCGTATTTCCGTTCCACAAAAAAGATAGAACATGTCCTATTCTTGTCCGTTTTGCTGACAAGGATAGGCATTGTTACAATGGATCCACAAAAAAACGGAAACACGGATGCCATACGGAACGTCATCCGTTTTTTTTGCGGATCCCCAATTTGCGGACCGCAAAACACATAAGGTCGTGTGAATGAAGCCTAAGTGAAGATGCTGTTTGGTCTGGTTTATGCTTGTTTTCGTTGCCTCTAGGAGAAGTTACAGCGCTGCTGCTGATTGGTTACTATCCGTTGCTGAGGGAGATTTCCAGTGTTGTGATTTGTTTTCATCCCTGCGACGGGATTTTTCTCCCCTTTATATTTCCAGGTTCTCCTCTACTTTGGGGCCAATTGAAGAAGATTTGAGAGGTGCCCGCCCCCCCCTCCCTTAATTTTAATCTTTCTTCATCGCTGTGCTTTATTAGTGGGACTTTATCGCTCAGCTGATGCTGAGTGGATCTTGGTGTTATATGGATGGTTCAATATTGATCTATATTGATATGATTTCATGGTTTTCATTATTTAATTAATTTATTGAAATTATTTAATGTTATGCATTTATGGTTACCTATAATAAAGCACTGTGGCCATTTTATTCCATTCAACTAGTGGTGTGTTCTTCTTATTTACTTAGTTGCATAAGTTTTGAGGTCCAATTTGGTGTCATTTGCCTCCATGAGTCTGCATCCGTCTGCGACAGTCACGTGGACAGTGCCCGCAAATTGCGGTTCCCAATGCACTGAACAGGCTGCGTTCATGTGCATGAGCCATTAGCCAGGGTTTCAGAAGATAAGGGTCTAGGGGTCCTGATATCAGACAGCTTCAAAATGAGTGCACAGTGTGTGCAGGATGCTGGAAAAGCAAGTCAGACACTTGTATTCATAGCTAGAAGTATAACCAATAGGAATAGCGAGATTGTGGTCCCGCTGTATAGCGCACTAGTGAGACCACATCTGCAATACTGTGTTAGAACCAGATAGTGAAACATATCCTTTTTTCTAATCTGTTTTTATTTTCTGATTGCAGATGTTTTTCATTCTACTTCCTCAGGATAGGTCATCATTATCTGATCGGTGGAGGTCAGACACACAGGACCCCCGCCGATCAGCTGTTTTGAGAAGACAGCAATGCTTCTGTGAAAGCCGCAGCCTTCTCCCTGCTCAACAAGCACAGCGTTGTACATTGTTTAGTGGCTGTACTTGGTATGGCAGCTGAGCTGCTCCTAGGACATATGACAGATGAATGTGTTGCCACCCGGCCTAGGTAAAACAGATAGAAGACCACTGGGCTACTGCAAGTACTGATTGTTTGAAATAAAAACATGATTTAAATAATAGGTAATTTTTTGAAGACACAGACCCTTTATAGGGGAGATTTATCAAAACTGGTATAAAGTCAAACTGGCTTAGTTGCCCATAGCAACCAGGAGCTCTGAAAAATAAAAAAGGTGGAATCTGATTGGTTGCTATGGGCAACTAAGCCAGTTTGCCTTCACACCAGTTTTGAACCCCCCCCCTTAATCTGTACAACCTTGAGGAAAGAAGGGAAAATGGGGACATGTTGGATTTGAAGAGGCCCAGTGCTTTGTTGTGCTGGAATGTAAGCCACTGCCATAAATATACTGCAAACATAGTAATGCTCTACTGGTAATTCGGTAGCAAAAACACAGAACATATGTACTGATATCCACACAGTCTGACCTTGGGGAGAATGGTGTGTAGTGGGCACAGTAATGTCTGGACAGTCTCCTTTTGTTCTGTAATCTTCTCAGTTACACGAACACACTGTGGCTCCTGGTTAGATCTCATGTTATCTGCAATATCCGATTCCCAAATAGTCTTCAAGAAATAATAGGGATAACTGTTAGCGCTAATGTAGAACAATAGTATATACAGTATATACATCATATAATATACTGCATTTAGGATTCAATATACATAAAAACCAGGATTATGCCTTATTTACACGTCAGTGTTCGGTCAGTGATTTCCATCAATGATTTTCAGCACAGCCAGGAGCGGCTCTAAACACAGAACAGGTGCAGATTTTTTCATTATACCTTAAAGGGGTTCTCCTGGAATTAAGAAAATGAAAATATTTAAATATTACTTTATGATAAATATATTCCCAAATACCTTCCATTAGTTATAATGGCTCATTTTGTCTGCGGAGCAATCATTAGGAGAAATAAAATGGCCACCGTCCTATAAGTACACACAAAACCTATCCTAATCACACAGGAGGACAAGTTACTTCACAACACTGAGGTAAAGAGCTGCCTCATCCTCCTCTTTGCCCTACTGTTCAGGGATTAGGATCCTGAATATAGGTGAATCTCTGTGGGAATGGAGATGATGAGGAGACATGAGAAGATTGTGGGGTGTGTAAAATGAGCAGCAGCATTTGTATGCAGTCTCCATTACCACAGCCAAAGTCTGCCCTGTCCGTCCTCTCTGTACTAAATTCCCCAGAGATTCGGCTAAAGTTCTTATTCACTGTATTCAGGATCATAATCCCTGACCAGTAGGGTACAGAGGAGTATGAGGCAGCTTTTTACCTCAGGGTTGTGATTAGGACAGGTTTCGTGTGAACTACAAGGATGGCGGCCATTTTGTTTCCCCATATGATTGCTCCCTAGACAAAACAAGCCATTATAAATAATGAATGGTATTTGGGAATATATTTATTATACAGTAATATTTAAGATTTTAAATATTTTCTTAAATCCTGGAGAACCCCTTTAAGTCTGTGGAGGCTCCAATCCTGGTTTTGGCTCACAATTACTGATGGAAGTCACTGACCAAAACACAAATTGAAAATAGCCAGTGCCTTCCTTCATGCACACATTTGCTCTGGAGGTTTTTTTTTTACCACTAAAAACGCTTACAGGTTTTTTTGCATACTGTATGCATTTTTATGGCACTTTTGTGTTATAATACATTTGAATGAGCTGACGTTTTTCAAGCAAAATCTCAGAAGTGCTGCACAACACCACTAAAAAACTATGTGTGAATAAACCCAACAAGTGGTTTCAAAATATATTAAAACTATATGCCAATGTTTTGTACCATTTCAACCTACCGTATTTTTCGCTTTATAAGACGCACCCCAGATTTTAGAGTAGGAAAATAAGAAAAAAATATTTTTCATCAGACCTCATATCAGACCCCCCATAAATTTCAGGACATCACATCAGACCCCCATCAGCCCTTTCAGACCCCCATCAGACCTCAGATCAGCCCATAAGCCCCCATCAGACCTCAAATCAGCTCACTCAGCCCCCATATCAGCCCACTCAGCCCCCATCAGACCTCAGATCAGTCCATCAGCCCCCATATCAGCCCACTGTGCCCCCATATCAGCCCACTCTGCCCCATCAGACCTCAAATCAGCCCACTGTGCCCCCATCAGACCTCAGATCAGCCCACTGTGCCCCCCTTCAGACCTCAGATCAGCCCACTGTGCCCCCATATCAGCCCACTGTGCCCCTATCAGACCTCAGATCAGCCTACTGTGCCCCCATCAGACCTCAGATCAGCCCACTGTGCCCCTATCAGACCTCAGATCAGCCCACTGTGCCCCCATCAGACCTCAGATCAGCCCACTGTGCCCACATCAGATCTCAGATCAGCCCACTGTGCCCCCATCAGACCTCAGATCAGCCCACTGTGCCCCCATCAGACCTCAGATCAGCCCACCAGCCCCATAAGAATAAAATAAAACCTCTCTTACCTCTCCTGTGCCGCAGCTCCGCTCCGGGTCCGGCGCTCCTCTGTCTTCTCCTGCGAGCGCTGCACTGTCACCTGACTGCGTGCAGCGTCAGGTCATAGTGCGCGTACTACATCCTGATGCTTACGAGGTCAGGACAGTGTAGTGCCAGGAGGAGAAGACAGAGGAGTGCCGGACCCGGAGCGGAGCTGCAGCGCAGGAGGGTGAGTATGTTTCCCCACTCCCGGCACCTATTACCGTATAGACAATTTAAAAAATTTGCCAGAGATAGACTGGGTCCACTCCCTGGTTAGTTATTGAGTCTAGTCTGTGCAAAGCAAGAGAGAAGATGCATGTGAAAGCCATGGACTGGCCATCCATATATAAAATCTGCACACCTCAGTTCGGGAACCGCAGAAGGGGTCAATAAGAACCACATTGCATGCCTGTGGCTCTGTGGAGAGACTAAAAGTGTCTTTAGGGTGATAGAGTGACTACTTTCCTAACCTCCAAAAAGAGAACACCATACCCAGGAAGGTGGGTGATGATATAACACAGAGAATTGGAACTGTAATCTACAGTATATACCTGAATCAGAGGACATTACAGGGAGGAGGTATAAGAGAAGAGGACTACAACTCCCAGCATGTCAAGGTCGTTATTATGTGATATCAGAGGACATTTCAAGGAGGAGGTATACCACGAGAGGACTACAACTCCCAGCATGTCCAGGGTGATATTATGAGGTATCCGAGGAAGGTATGTTCAGACTGATATCTGATATCAGAGGACCTTACAAGGAGGGGATATAAGAGGAGAGGATTACAACTCCCAGCAAGTCCAGGTTGTTATTATGAGATATCAGAGAACATTACAGTGATGAGGTATAAGAGAAGAGAACTACAACTCCCAGAATGTCCAGGCCATCATTAGGTGATGTCAGAGAACGTTCGAGGGAGAAAGTATAAGAGGAAAGAACTACAACTCCTAGCCTGTCCAGGTCAGTATTATGGGATATCATAGGACATTTTAAGAATGAGGTATAAGAGAAGAGGACTACAAGTCCTAGCATGTCCAGGCTGTTATTATGGGATATTAGAAGACATTATAAAGATTAGGTATAAGAGTAGAGAACTACAACTCCCAGTATGTCCAGGAAGGTATTATGGGATATCATAACAAGACATTTCAGTGGCGGGGTATAAGAGGACAGGACTACAATTCTCAGCATGTCCTAGCCGTTATTATGGGATATCAGAGAACAATTCAGAGAAGGAGTATAAGAGGAGCGGAATACAACTCCCAGCATGTTCAGGCAGGTATTACGGGATATCAGTGGATACTTTACGAGGTGGTATAAGAGGAGATGACTCCCAGCATGTGGAGGCCATTACTATGAGATATGAGAGGATATTTTAGCAACAGAGGAGAAGCTACAACTGCTAGTATGTTCAGGCTATTATTATAGGATATCAGAGGAAAATTTGGAGAGAGAATATAAGAGGAGATGACTACAACTTCCATGGTTTCTGAGGCTCACCACTGCTGAACTCTGCCCCCACCTGTCCTGATCACATGATGGTGACATCATCACAGGTCCTTTCCACTTCTCTCCATTGCTGAGCTCCGCCCCTCCTGCACCGATCACATGATGGTGATGTCATTACAGATCCTTCAGCTCTTGCAACGTAGTAAACTATAGTGCCTGCCCGGCAGTGCCCCGACCCCGTCTTGAGAATCCTGCACAGTTTGGTAGTATAAATCCGGCCAGACAATTATTTTAGGTCCCAGAAAGAGGACATGTCCAGGAAAAAGAGGATGTATGGGCACCTTACTTTAGAGAAAGAGAGGGAGTTCTACAACTACCATCATTTTTGATGTTCATATGCTGCTATTGGGAGAGTATTGCACTGTGACATATCTTGGAACTTTGCTGCTTTGCTGCCTTGAGTTCTACTACTCCCATCTTCACTACAGTAAAGAAAACCTTATTTATTACAACCTTGCCTGTTCATTGACTCCACTATATATCAGTTAGCCCTCTACAACGGCCCTTTTGCCTTGCACGACCCTACCAAACCATCTACCATCAAGGAAACCCAAACTACCACCAGGCAGGAGCCCCAATATCAGGGTGTGCTGGAGGGAAGAAAAAGTGTGCCCTCCAGTCACTGCACAGCCCTAGGGAGTGCCAGAGTTTTAATTGCCACTGTGATCTGTGAATACTAGCACCACCCTCTAAGCCACAACTACCACTCCCATCCTTCACACACTCCCCAACGGTTCGCTGCAGATTACCTGTGAGTCCACCTTTGGTGAGTCTAGGTTCAAACTCTCAGTCACATCACTGAATGAAGAATTCAGCATTAATTCATAACACTCTTGTATGTCTGAAAAGCAAAATATAGGAATATCACAAGTTAGTAATGTACGTCACAAATCATTTGTAACTTCAGCACAGGGGCGCATTGGCCATAGACCTTACAGGAAAATTTCCCAGTGGGCTGATGCCCAGGGCCCCCCCCCCTCCCCGAGAACTCCTCACAGCTGGCCAGGTACATAGTGATCTCTCAGCATTAATTGATGCTAGGAGTATCAGGTACTTATGCACCTGGCTGGCAGAAGACAGTGCCTTCCTGAATTCAGCTGTATCATTATCCACATTATGGTGATACAGCAGTATTTTATGCTGCACTGTGGTATTTACTTCTGCTGGGGCAAGATATTGTGCAGCAATGTAGTATTTGGTTCTGCTGGGGCCGTATTTTGTACTGCACTGTGCATTTGGTTCTGCTGGGGCGGTATTTTGTACTAGACTACGGTATTGCTGGCCCCGCCTACTTCTGTTGTCCCTGTCTACTTGTGTTGCCCTGCCTTCTGTCAATTTGGCCTACAACATGGGGCTACTTTTAGTTTTTTTTATTTTATCAGGGCCACTTTAAGTTCCCAGTCCGTCCCTGCTTTAGGACTGTGATGGCAGGCATCTCTTATACTATATATTGCTGCTGTTATGTTTGAAACTGGTGTTACAACTGACAATTGCATTTGTACTGTATTTTATAGTGCGCTTTTACCCCTATTTTGTATGTCATTGTACAGCATAGATAAATGATTTTAGGTGGTTGATGGCCTTAGAAATAAATTTCAACTAGTAGAACTTAGGGTATGACCACATGGCGAGGTGCGACAGCCACGCTGCAGTCATGTACCATGCAGCTGTACGAGCCACAGCGGGCTCTATCATAATGAAGACTGGACTAGTCGGTCTGCAGTGTTAATGACCACGCGGCACCTTCAATACCCCATGGCTGTCAACAAATGCAGGCTGACTAAACAATGCTGTCTTAGCTCCCGCTAAGGTCCTAACCAATGTGTGGTGCTTCCCCACTGCACAGCCGCATCGCAACCTAACCACAACACAACCACACTGCGCGGTGGTACACTATCTGCTAGGAGCCTCCATTGCAGATTCTGTTACAAATGCCAGAATATGCTGCGCTATTTTGTCCATTAAAATGCCCGGGCATATGATTGAACCCCAATTGACACATTATGGTCAATAGGGTCAAGCAGACACCGCTCATGTCCATTATGTGTTGGATTTGCTGCTTCCATTTTTTGTTGTTGTTCTGCTCCTATTACAGAGCGTAAGAATGGAAATAATAACACTGATGTGAACGCAGTCTACACATTAGAGATCAGCATAGCATGGGCAGGGACACTAAGGCTGGGCGAGCCTGGCACTGGATCAACATTTACACAGCAGCTTTTATTTAGTTAATGTTTGCTATGTTAACTGCTGCTGCCATCCTGCAATACCTCCAATATCACAAAGTATTTTGACTATCATGCCTCCCTTGTTCTCCTGCTCCCTTCAACTCCCCCTCCCTGGGAAAATAACTCTGAATTCTTCAACCATAAGATTGCAGGAAAATAACCCTCAACCTGTTATGCAAACTCAGGCCATTAACCTATATAGCCATGATTAACCCTTAAATCACTAACTATCGTATCGTTGAGGTATTGCAGATCATAGCTATTTAAAAAGGTAGCTAAGAGTAATGTACACTGAGCAGCTGCTGAATAGCTACAAATATTGTTTTAGGTGTAATCAGTACTAGAAATACTTCAGGTAAAGTAGTGGTCATGGAAGCAGGCATGCTTCTGTATTTCCTGTCAGCCATACCACTGAAGAACACTAGAGTTGTATTAAATAGAATATGTCTGCTATACTTTTTTGCCAGATAGTGACACAAATCTTTTTCTAACCTTATTTTATTTTCTGATTTTTTTTGTAATTCAGCAGACTTTCTTGAGCAGAGGTCACTGTGCAGATAGGGGGAGTAGATAAGCTGTGACCATCACCTATTATGAATGGTGGACCCAAGTTATCTGTAGGTAATTTGTCATTGTAGTACTGCATGTGACAATAATGAGATGACTGCTGAAAAGTGACCTGTACAGACCAGGAAGTGGAAACTATTTTTAAGGTTTAGAGGCCAATGCAAAAACTGCAGGATTTTAGGATTTTTTTTACAATATAGATAGTGACATGGAAAATTAAGAATAACCACAAAAAAATTTTAATGTTTAACATAAAAACTTGATAACACAATAGGTCATTTTCTGATGACACATTCCTTTTAAAACTGTACATCAAATGCACTGTAAGGTAGGGTGTAGTATATTACTGTATATATTGTGTTCCTTCAAAGATATAGCACATATACATTACATATAATCTTTAATTATTATCATTGTTTCAAAAATGAAGGTAAAACTTTCTCATACCAAGAAGAGCCTGGAAGAGGTCACTTCTCAACATGCACGTCAGCTCCTGGAGGGAATCTCTAAGCATCTGCTGTCCAGAAGCAGTGAGTTTGGCTTGGTAAGAAGAGAGCAGGAGCAGAGCTCTTTGAGTATCTGGGGATCACACGAGTTACATATCGTAGATTAGACAGTGGAGCTTTTAGGGTACGGCCACATGGTCTCCTGAGGCAGTTTTGCAAACCAAAATCAGGAATGAATTAAAAAAAAAGAAGTGGTATCTGTCCTTAATCCTTTCTCTCCTTTTATGATCCACTCCTGATTTTGGCTTCCAAAGCTGCATCAGAAAACCTGACTGTGCGGCCAGGTAAAGAAAATTGAGAAAAGTATCTTACCTCTTTTGGGAGACATGTGGGCGTTGTTCATGACACCTGCATACTATGATAACGTTCCAGATGTTATGAAATGAGGTGTATACTTTCTTCTAGAAGGTACAGTCAGCACCAGAACTGCTTCCCTGCCTGCAGCAGATCCGCTTGTGAGAAGTTTGTTTAGAGAAAGTAGGACAAAGTGCAACTGCAAGCACAATGATCTGGAATTATTAGGCAGCGACTGCCCTGAAAACACACTGTCACACATTGAAAGTCAAGACCCAGCCAGTTATGATCCCTAACCACTGTATACACATTGTTGTACTCCGCCACTAAGGTTATATTATTACAATGCTAACAAGTGGTTTTCATGACAGTGCTGACTTACAGTACTTCTTTTTCATAAGAGCCTGAGAAAAACAAAACCAATCATATTTAAAGGGAGAAAAGACCCTGTCATGGGACAGGTGCAGTTTAATGAAACCTTTATTAGATGTCCATAAAGGGTTAACCTAATGGCACTTACAGTGTGCACTGCACGGGCCAGCTACCTGAACTTTGGACTGATGATGAAATGTTCATATTTTTGTATTTACACAAATATCAAAATGGATCAACTGATCAAAAAAAAGACTTTCTTCTTTTTGCAACTGGTTTTGATCACTGGTATTAAAGATTCTAGGGAGACCCACGGCTTAAAGGGGTGTCTAGTTTAGAAAGTCCATTTTCAAATGCCCTGTTACAGAATTTTGAGTTAACAGAGGGAACTCTCCCCTTCAGGACCTTCATTTCTATTATGTTTAGAGGATAATGGCTCCTAACAGCGTGTCTTGCTCTGGAGGACCCAGCACATTCATGCAGTATACAGACAGCCCATTCACTTCTTTAGGTACTGTGTAATACAGTTTTACCTGTGGTGGTGCTGCAGAGATACTGAACATACAACTAGTTGGGAGCCCTTCTGTCATTAAAGGATTGTCCAAAGCAAACAAGTCCTCAGCTTATGTTCACATATGTTGGATTGGACACGGATTTTGGAGTGGACTCTGTGCCGACATCCACATAAAATCCAACCATAGTCCACATCCCATGCATGAGAATGGGATTTGCGCAACACCTTTTACATGCAACGGGAATTTACTGCAAGTATTTTTTGTGCAGATTTTTTAAGATAACCCTCATGTGGACCCACAGCAGTTCAAACTGCACAGCTGCATCAGAACTCCAAGAGTCAGCTTTGGACTGCTGCAGACAATGCTTGTCATATTTAAATTCAACGTGTGAGCATACCCTTAAAGAGGACCTTTCACCACTCCTGACATGCCTGTTTGTTTCATGCATTCCCCATGTAATAACAATTCTGGAGCATCTATTCTTATGGCTCTATGGTGTGTCATTCCTTTATTATTTCTACTAGAAATTATTAATGAATTGCTAGCAGTCTGCAGTAAGGGTACAGAGGGGAGGTATCAAGTTGGCGTGTATCTTCTATTGAACATATTGGTGTCATTCCCATATCAAAGCCCATATCTCTATCTGGTACCAAACCAGAGATATGAACAGTTAAATTATGTAATTTTTACCACTCAGAGAACGCTATGAATAAATCCCACAAAATAATTTCAAAATGGCTGTTTTTTTAATATTTCCCCCTAAAAATGAAATAATAAAAGTTATTTAATAGGCTATATATACCCTAAAATGGTTCCTAAAAACCTACTAATCTCGCAAAATAACAAAAAAATTTAGAAGTAAAAATTAAAAAGTTATGACTTCTAGAACACAAAGGGGGAAAATATAATTGCTCCTTAAGGCTAAAATCAATTATGTCACTAAGGCATTAAAAATGCAATTGTGTCCCCTGAGTTGTGTGCCAACAAGATTTACAGCAGAAATACATTAAAAAATCAACAATAAAAAAGTGACATTTTTGGGAGGGTTTTTCTAATTTTAACGTGACTGTTAGGAGGTTAATATAGACTCCAGATCAGTCTCCAAATGTATACAGACCCCAAATCAGACACAAATTTATAAAAACCACAAAGCATACCACAAATTCATACAGACCCCAGATTGGCCCTCAAAATTTATACGGACCTCAGATCAGACCTCAAATTTATATAAACCCCAGATTAAACCCCAAATCAGACCCCAAATTAATGCAGACCAGATCAGACTCCAAATTTACACAGACCTCAGATCACACCCAATATATACAGGCCCCGGAACAGACCCTCAATTTATACAGACGCCAATTCAGACTGCTGTAGGTCCCTATAACCCCCACCCAATTCCTCCATCCCCTAAATGCAGAGCTTAGAGCAGAAAAAAAGAAAAAATACCTCTTCTCCTCTGGGTGCTGCCACCATTCTGGCTATTCTGCAGTGTAGCAATGTGTCCTGGCGCCAGAGGCGCACTGCATTCTGACATCGCACAATGTGCATCGCACCTGCATGCACGAAGTTCTGAAGTTGTACGCTGTCAGGACATAGTGCAGAGCCGGAGCCCACTGAAGAGGACCAGGAAGAGGTGAGTAATGCCAGTGCAGTGCTAGCAGTGCTATACTCTCCACTCTCTGGGTCTTCTGTTCTGTATAATAAGCATTTTCACAATGGAAGCACCCATTAGTTAATAGTTAGCCTCCTCCGCACCTTGAGGTATTATTGGTCGCACATAATTGACTCAGGCCGCGTGCATCCTGCGTGTTTGAGACGCATGGCATATACAGTACTAATAATCCCCTTAGTTTCTGGAAACAATAGTTTTTAAAAATAAAATCCCTGAAAATCCAAGGATTCTGGCTCTACTGTTTCTATAACTCCCATAGAAGTAAATGAAGAGAGCTGAATACATGCATTGCCAATTCTTCAACTGGATGAAGGCAGGGAAGAGGGTCAAGGGACCCACATTCCCCACATACTGTAGGTCAGAGGTGGAACCTACATCTTTATGGCATATCCTGTGGATGTGTGACAAAGGTGGGAATACTCCTTAACCCCTTCCATAGCAATTTTCCGTTTTCGTGTTTTCATTTTTCGCTCCCTGCCTTCCCAGAGCCATAACTTTTTTATTTTTATGTTCACGACTTTTTTTTTGCAGAACCAAATATACTTTCTAATGGTACCATTTAATATTGCATAAAATGTAGTGGGAAGCTGGAAAAAAATCCAAATGGGGTGGAATTGGAAAAAAAACGAAATTCCACCACAGTTTTATGGGTTTTGCTTTTACAGCGTTCATTATGCGGTAAAACTGACTTGTGCTCTTCATTCTCCGGCTCAATAAGATTACAGCGATACCACAC
Organism: Rhinella marina; assembly: GCA_900303285.1. Taxonomy (NCBI): domain Eukaryota; kingdom Metazoa; phylum Chordata; class Amphibia; order Anura; family Bufonidae; genus Rhinella; species Rhinella marina. The sequence continues at coordinate 54,831 of ONZH01030119.1, read as the reverse complement.
ATGTATAGTTTTTCTTCCCAAGTATAGAAAAAAAGCACTAGCCTATGTGAGCTCCCACTGTCCCAGCCACCAGAGAGGCTGGCACTTTTTCCTACAGTGTGCAATCATGGCCACTGCTAATGGATTACATCCTTCCTGGCAGTTGACTGCTCGTTCAGGGGGGGTGAAGTGCTGCATTTACAGTACATGCCGCGATAACCTCCACAGTATCAACACGATGGTCACTATTGAGATCGCTCGTCCTCAAACAGCTGCATTGTTTTTGGGCAGTAGATCGCTGTTTAAACAGTATGATCTGCTTTCAGTTAAGTTGATCTCTGCAACTTCCAGCCTCAGGAATGAAGATTCTCTGGACCAGGCTTCTCTCCAGGCCTATGTATCTGAAGCCAGCACATGCATGTGTTGACTCTAGATTTGATGATGAGACATTCCGTCTACAGGCTGGAGGGGCAGATCCAGCCTGTCTCCCAGCAACCTAACTAGGACTGCCAGTGTTAACTCCTTATTGCCCATACATAACCGTTTGGGATATCATAGCGCATTGAAAAAAGAGCACCTTAACCACCTAACTGTTCTGCCCGAGTCCAGCTCGGGCATTGTGAAAAGTAGCTAACTGGAGGGGGGAGGGCTGCTTTAGATTGTGATATCTCCTCAATGGTAGCAGCTAGAAACATGCAACTGGTCTTGTCTTAAAGTTGACAGCCCAGGCTTTAATACAAGACCAAAATGACAGGTAAACTCAAAACAGAGGAGAAATCACTGTTAGAAATCAAACTGAACCCTTTGCAAGGTTTGCAAAGAATATTAAGGGCTTGCTTACCTATCATTTATTCAGGAGGTTGTGCCCTATGAGCCATACATAATGTGAATAGGTGGCATCTATCTTACTTGCATGTCTTGATGGTTGGGGAAAAAATCGGGAAAAGAATCTGCAGATTGAATGAAGCATTTTTTAATTATAGAGGTTCATACCCAAAATAAATTAGGCTTAAATTTATCTTCTGAAGTTTCTCTTCGAAACACTCTTTTGATGTGCACACATGAATATGAGACTGCCATGTGAATCTGCTGAGAACAAATGACATTGATTAGGCTTTTAACTTCAAGATGATTTGGTGCCACATTTCTTGGCCTTGCAAGTGTAGAAAAAGACTGCAGATAAATTGTTATATGTTTTTATACAATGCCGATAAATAAGTGAAATGGCGATGTAGCAATCTGACGCTTAACGAGTTAAAGAGTGGGAAGAAACTTTTAATTGATTTTTCCAATGGCTTTTTGGTTCATTATACCACAGTCAGGTTAAGAACTCCTCCATATGTATGTCACAACAGTGATCTGTTACTTGAAGTGTTCCTTTAAATAAAAAATATTGTTGCATATTAAAGGGAAGTCCTTTTCATATGTGCAGGCTGGCTGAAGGGGTTAAAAGCATGCTCACTTGTCACCTGTGCTCCGGTTCCTGTGCCAAGCTCCCTTCTTCTACTCATCCAGTCCTCGCTGGCTTGGAAATGTGACATGCCACATCAGTGGTGACATTTACAGGCATAGCATGTGACCGCTGCCACTGCTGAGGCCACTGATTTACTGGCAGTGGTGATGTGGCTGCAGATGACAAGCCACACTTCCAGTCTAGCAAGGACTCAAAGTGGAGAAGAATGGAACTTGGCACTGGAAACGGAGCGCTGGTGACAGATGAGGTTTTTTTTAACCCTTTTAAGGCCTACACATATAAAATGGGGATTTCTGGCCTCAGAGAACTCCTTAAATTATGACATTTAGGGCCCATTCACACGATCTGCAATACTACGGGTGCCACATTTCTTGGCCTTGCAATTGTAGAAAAAGACTGCAGATAAATTGTTATATGTTTTTATACAATGCCGATAAATAAGTGAAATGGTGATGTAGCAATCTGACGCTTAACAAGTTAAAGAGTGGGAAGAAACTTTTAATTGATTTTTCCAATGGCTTTTTGGTTTATTATACCACAGTCAGGTTAAGAACTTCTCCATATGTATGTCACAACAGTGATCTGTTACTTGAAGTGTTCCTTTAAAAAAAAAATATTGTTGCATATTAAAGGGAAGTCCTTTTCATATGTGCAGGCTGGCTGCAGGGGTTAAAAGCATGCTCACTTGTCACCTGTGCTCCGGTTCCTGTGCCAAGCTCCCTTCTTCTACTCATCCAGACAGATGAGGTTTTTTTTAACCCTTTGAGGCCTAAACATATGAAATGGGGATTTCTGGCCTCAGAGAACTCCTTAAATGATGACATTTAGGGCCCATTCACATGACCGCATTATTGCGGGTCCGCAAAAATGCGGACCCGCAATACTACGGGTGCCACATTTCTTGGCCTTGCAAGTGTATAAAAAGACTGCAGATAAATTGTTATATGTTTTTATACAATGCCGATAAATAAGTGAAATGCTCGGAACGCACGGCCGGGGCGCCCCATTGAAAATGCCTATACTTGTCCGCTTTTGCGGACAAGTATAGGACATGTTTAATTTTTTTATGCGGAGCTCCGTGCCACGGCTGCCCGCTCTCATAGAAGTGAATGGGGCTGCATCTATTCCGCAATATTGCGGAATAGATGCGGACCCATTCACACGGTCATGTGAATGGGCCCTTAAGTGTAACTGTCACAACACAGAACATGGATAAAAAGGAGTATCTGCTCCCTCTCTGTAGCAGAAGCAGTAAGGGAGGACATTACACAGCAGAACTGAGCAGTTAAGTGTGAATCCAGCTGTGAAATAAGACATTAAGTCCATTACAATTATCTCTTTTCAGTCTCTCTGCTTGTGCCTATGTGCAGCAGCCCCTCCCCCTCCTTGACTTCTATATAATCTAATCCTTCAGTGAGCAGGCAGCCCATCTTCAATGGTCTTCACTGAAGAACTATCTAAGCAGTGAATTGACATTTAGAGAACAGGAGGGGGAGCAGGAAAGGAAGCGTCCTTCTCTGATAAGATATATTACAAAGTTTCTTGTGTTTACCTTCACTATTCATTTATATTAAAAAAAACAGTTATTATTTAAACTTCTTACCCTTGTGTACCATGACAGTAAGGCCTCATGCATGCAGTAGTATGAGTTGTCGTTGGAGTCGTAATATGGCCCCCATAGAAGTGTACGGGGCTATACGTTACCTCTGTATACATCTGTTTTTATATAGAAGCATCATTGAATGATGAATTATGGAGGACTCCAGTGGCTTGATCCTCAGCTTTGGCATGGCTGTGCCAGGAGAGATGCGCTGCTGAACCACACCCCCTAGTGACGCAACCGCACTCTTAGCAACAGGATGCAATGCTCTGTTTCTCCCCACAGCGAGCGTATGCTGGGGAAGACAAGCAGTGGGCTGATTGGTAGTCCAACTGCTCACTTACAAGTGTTGTTTGTGGTTCTGACCTATGGAGCGCTTCTGACTGTTTAGGGCTGGTACTGCAAGTAGGATGGGACAGAGGGGTGGTTTCAATTCAGGACCTCATTGTCCTTGTCCTTTCCTCTGCCATATTCCTGACATTATCACTGACTTAAAAAAAGCTATTTTTACCTGCACAATTATGAACACCAGCTTTGGGCTACTTTCACACTTGCATTGTTATTTCAGGTACTGAGATCCGGCAGAGGATCTCTATAACTGAATTAAACGGATCCATTTTGATTTTGCACATCAGGATGTATCCGTTCCGTTAGGATGCAGTTATGTGATATCAAAACTGAAAAAAACGGATCAGGCACTAAATACATTGAAAGTCAATGGGTGACGAATTCTGTTTTTAAGGCTAGTTTCACACTAGCGTTGCATTTTTCCGGTATTGAGTTCCGTCATAGGGGCTCAATACAAGAAAAAAACTCTTCAGTTTTACCCCCATTCATTGTCAATGGGGACAAAACTGAACTGAAGAGAAAGGAATGCTGCTAAATGCATTCCGTTCAGTTCACTTACGTCTCCAGACCGGAGAGCAAACCGCAACATGCTGCGGTTTGCTCTCCGTCCTGGGGATTTGCACCAAGACAGATCCGTCATGACCCCCAATGCAAGTCAATGGGGAAGGATCCGTTCGGTGTGACACAGTAGTAAACGGATCCGTCCTCCATTGACTTTCATGCTTGATAAAGGCTAAGGTTAAGCCGAAACGTAGCAAGGTTTGGGTGCATTGATGGAATAAAAGGTCACTTTCTTTACCGCAAGCTTTTGGATGCTGTCTCTACTTTTTTATTTCTTATGCTATTTACTTTGGAGCTGAAGGACTGAACTCCAGCAGGGGACGTGCATCCAGGTTACCAAAGTCAGCCACGAAAACAGGTGCTGTATCAATCTAATTTTTTTGCAAATTTCATCTAGGCCGAAGTGGCGTGAGACTTCGGTAAATTACTTCGGTATTCCTATGTGCATATTGAAAAACATTTTAAAATAGGAAACAGGAATCCAAACTGAGCTTTGGTACTATATTCTCTGATAGAGGGGTGCACTTTGTCTCGAGAATTTGGAGAGAATTCAGTAAAAGATTGGGAATCAAACTGTCCTTCTCATCTGCGTTCCATCCAAAAACTGAAAGGGTCAGCCAGGTATTGGAACACTTTCTGAGATGCTTTGTATCCGACAGTCAAAACAAGTGGAAAAGGTTCTTATCTATAGCAGAATTTGCTATCAACAACTATGACAGCTCCTCTAGTGGCATCTCACCTTTCTATTGTAATTATGGTTTTACCCATGTTTTTCTTCAGTTTCTGAGTTAAGTTCTGTAAGTCATGCGCTAGATGCCATCCTGAATGATCTGTGCAGAGTTTGGGCCCAGGCTCGCAAGAGTCTGGAAAAGCTGAAAGTATCTAGTATAAACAAGCCAATAAGAGGCATTCCTTGGGTCCAAATTTTGTTCTGGGAGAGCTTGTATGGCTTTCCACTAAGAAGTTATGCCTTAAGTTACCATCTGGTAAACTTGATTTAAGTTTATTGGCCCATATAAGATCACCTCTATAATAAATCCAGTATCTTTCCATCTGCAATTACCATCCTTGTTCAGGGTACATAATACTTTCCATAAACTAAGAAATACATTTCTCTGGTGATTCCTCCAACTAAACCTCCTAATCCAGTTGTAATCCAAGGTGAATTAGAGTATGAGGTGGATAAAATTCTTGACTCTCGGAGAGTCCAGGGCTCCCTTCAGTACCTTATCCATTGGAAGGGATATGGTGCTGAAGAAAGAACATGGGTCGCTGGTCAGGATGTTCATGCTCCTTGTTTAAAAAGGAAGTTACATCTCAAGTGTCCATCAAAACTTACTTCCCATGTTAAGGGTCCGGTGTTAATGTAATAAATGTACCTGTCTCTGCATCTATTTAGTGTTGGGACCATTGTCTAGTTGTGGTTCAGCTATTTAGGGTTGGTACTGCAAGTAGGAAGGGACAGCTGGGTAGTTTCAGTTCAGGGCCTCACTGTCCTTTTCCTTTCCTCCGCCATATTCCTGACAGGTGCCACATGGATTGCCAGTTGCTTCAAAAAGAACAACAGCCGCTCTATGGGCCGCTGTATAAGCTCTGTATGTAGGGTTTCATGTGATACATATGGCTGCTAGTCAAGAGTTTTGGACAAGTACACAGAGGAGACAAGAGATGGGATCCTGAACTGAAACGTTATATTTTTCTCCAATGAGGATTAACACTTGACAGCTACCAGTCTCTAGTATATTTCTTACAACTTAAATTAAAAGAAATGGCATTTGTTTGCTTTTGTGTACAGGGCCTTACCCACTGGGGCTGTGTGCTCTAGGTCCCTCACAGTGCTCTGACATCATATATCACCAATAGGGAAGCGCGTTTGCTCTGATTTCACTCACCAAGGTGACACTCTTTCCATCCCTCTCTCTACTCAGATCTCCTTCTCAGAAACTGTAGCTCAGACTCACTTCAGGTTTCCTCTACTAAGATGTCAACAACTACCTTTGACAGGAGGACAATCCTTTTTAATAGCTTCTCTGTTGTTCCACCTCCTAGTGATGTCACTGGTAACAGTTCATGGCCACTAGAAGTTCCTCCTCAAATCTACTGAGACTGACGTTTACTTAGTGAATAACTCCCATTACATTTTGCAAACGTAAACATTTTCTTCCTTCCAAACACCCAGCACTTCATCCTATAAGGAAAAAACACACAGAAACTGGTTCAGCATTCTAAGCTGATAAACACAAGACAAGGCAAAATTTTCAACTTTAACCTCTTAGAGACCAATGATTTTACATGTACGACATTGGTCAGCTAAGGAATGTATGGAGAATACCAGCTACACAGTTGACACCTACCCATTTTACTTCTCAGATGCTGCAGTCAATTGCGACTACAACATCTGAGAGGGAGCTGTAAACAGTAGATGCAATCCAACAATCGCAGGTTCAAGTTCACTAAAGGGACTTTAAAAAAGTAAAAAATCAGCTGAATTTTTAAAATATAAAATATTTAAAAAATCCAAAAACATTAAAATATCACAAAAATCATTTCCCCCATATTGAAAAACAAAATAAAAAAATTGCCATGCAGTAGGTACTGCCACTCCACAAATGTCTGATATATTAAAATATCATGTTATTTATTGTTCACAGTGAATGCCATAAGAAAAAAAATCCCTACTTGGCAATTTAGCAAATTAAACTTCCATTGCCATTTCTGTTTTTTTTATCCCAAGCCAGCCTGTGGTACCTGTGAAAATATCAAAACTTACATGCTTCTTGTCACTCCTTTCTGGTTCCTTGGCTCTCTTCATTGGTCTTCCCTGTGTGTAAATTTCCAGATGGATGGGGCTATGTGCACCACTGCAGCCAATGATTGGCTTCACTGTTGACATGTCCCCAAGCAGCACATTACACCAAAAGTCAGATGATGACAGCAGTGATGCAGTGCCCCTCTTCCATCCGGAAATTTACCGACAGGGACTGGAAGACCACTGAAGGGAGCAGGATGGACTGGCAGGGAGCAGGTGAGTATGGCTTTTTCCACAGGTACTGCAGGCTGGGGTGGAAATGAACAAAAAAGCCTTAAAACCTCTATAAGGAAGATTATTGATTTTAATCTCAATTTTCTATATTTTTTTTTAAACTTTGGACATTTTTTTGTCGATGTAGACATATAAGGGTTTGTTTTTTGCAGGATAAATTGCATTTTTTAGTGACACCATTTCTGAGTAGATATAACATTGATTAACTTTTTTATGAAGTTCACTAGCATGCTGTTTTTCCCAGATGGCTACTGCAAATGGTTAATTTGCCACTAATGGATTAATGTCCATTATTAATGTTAATGCACTTTTTTCTGTGATGTTTGTAATCACTGGGTATGCCATGGCTCAGTATTTAAAACTGGTGCCTTGGACCAAGGACAACATCTCCATGGAGTTTGTATGTTCTCCCCGTGTTTGTGTGGGTTTCCTCCAGGTACTCCGGTTTCCCCCCACACACCAAAGATATACTCATATGGAACTTAGATTGTGAGCCCCATTAGGGACAGCAAGGAATGATAATTTTGGTAAAGTGCTGTTCAGTATGTCAGCGCTATATACCGTATTTTACGCTTTATAAGACGCACTTTGTCCCCCCCTAAAGTAGGGGGAAAATTGTGGTACGTCTTATAAAGCTGAAGCGCTCACTTGTATGTTTTAGCTGCGGCACCCCCATCAGACCTCAGATCAGCCCACCCAGCCCCATAACAATAAAATAAAAACCTCTCTTACCTGTCCTGCGCCGCGGCTCCGCTCCGGGTCCGGCGCTTCTCTGGCTTAACGGGCCGGCGCTGCACTGTCCTGACTGCGTACAGCGTCAGAACTTAGTGCGCGCACTATGACCTGACGCTGCACGCAGTCAGGTGACAGTGCAGCGCCAGGCTTAGAAGCCAGAGAAGCGCCGGACCCGGAGCGGAGCTGCCGCGCAGGACAGGTAAGAGAGGTTTTTATTTTATTGTTATGGGGCTGGGTGGGCTGATCTGAGGTCTGATGGGGGCACACTGGGCTGTTCTGAGGTCTGATGGGGACAAACTGGGCTGATCTGAGGTCTCATGGGGGCACACTGGGCTGATCTGAGGTCTGATGGGGGCACAGTGGGCTGATCTGAGGTCTGATGGGGGCACACTGGGCTGTTCTGAGGTCTGATGGGGACACACTGGGCTGATCTGAGGTCTCATGGGGGCAAACTGGGCTGTTCTGAGGTCTGATGGGGGCACACTGGGCTGTTCTGTGGTCTGATAGGGACACACTGGGCTGTTCTGAGGTCTGATGGGGGCACACTGGGCTGTTCTGAGGTCTGATGGGGGCACACTGGGCTGTTCTGAGATCTGATGGGGACACACTGGGCTGATCTGAGGTCTGATGGGGGCACACTGGGCTGATCTGAGGTCTGATGGGGGTCTGATGTGATATCCTAAAATTGATGGGGGGTCTGATATGAGGTCTGATTGAAAAATATTTTTTTCTCATTTTCCTACTCTAAAATCTGGGGTGCGTCTTATCTTCGGGTGCGTTTTATAAAGCGAAAAATACGGTAAGTGAGTAAAATAAATAAATAAATAGGAACACCATTTAGTTATGCTCAGTGGGAGGAGGCAGGCCCTTCGTCTGTAGGTCAGTTGCTGAGGAGTTGAGTTCTAGCTGTCTAAAGGCCCCTTTACACTGCTCAATTGATCAGACTGTCGGGAAGAAATTATGATTTCAGTGACCACATTGTTATGACCAGCGGTGACCACATTGTTATGACCTGCCACACGTGACCAACTCCCTCTGAGGGCAATATCTGAGCACACCCCTTGTTCTTCACACAATACCTCTATGGTGAGGAGAGACTTTTTCCCGAGGGGTGTACCAAGTGCTACCTCAGAGTGGAATTGGAACACGAGGGAATCGGGACCAGAGTGTGAACCCACTGGACTGACCTCCAGGTGACACAATACACCCAGTGGATGCTGGGAGGCTAGAGGCTGAGCATACAGCGGCATAGTCCGGGTACAAAGATAGAAGTCAGAGCAGGTGGCAGTCAGACAAAGTCCGTAAACATAGATCAGGGTCAGGGCAGGCGGCAATCAGGCAAAACCGGTAATACGTAATCCAAAGTCCAGTGCACAGAATGACAAGAACCAACAGGAAACTAGACTAGCCCAGCCATAGGCTGGGGAAGATAGAGGGCATGCACTGGATGCCTCACAAAGGGAGGAGAGACATGCCAGCACACACCCTAAATACACAAAAGGAACTCGGAGCCAGAGTGCAAGCTCTGCTCAGAGCCAGGAGGGAGATGCTGATGGCAGGAGTGCAGACCATAGCTATGAACCGCGGTGCCCGTGCCTGTCAGCACAGAGTGCAGCAGCGGAGAGGACGGAAGGAGCCCGGCACCTCTACCTTCGGTAGGGGGACAGAATCGCAGGTACAGGGAACTGGGCTAACACGCATGAAGGATCCAATTACCCAATCAACAAGTGTTTTACTCATTAATCGGATAATTGGAGGCACTTTTACACTGGAACAGGGGCGTAGCTATAGGGGGTGCAGAGGTAGCAGTCGCTACCGGGCCCATGAGCCTGAGGGGCCAAAAGACCCTTTTGCCACATAAGAAGACACTTGTATTATAAAAAAAAAAATGCATGCAGGTCAAGTTACACCTCTGGCTGGAGGGAAGGGGTTAGGTCAAGAATTTGTCATTGGGTTGGGAGGGGGGGGTGTTGTTTCAATTTTTGCCTCAGGACGTACGAAGGCTATGTACTCCCCTGCCCTGACCACAAAGCCCTGAGGGAAGGGGGGCCAAGCTGAACTCATGCATCAGGGCCCATGAGCCTTGAGCTACGCCCCTGCCCTGGAAGATCATTGCTAACGAGTGTTCCTACAAACGCTTGTCAGCGATAATCTGCCTGATGTTCAGGTGGTGTAAAGGGGCCTTAAGAGAGAGAGTGCATGTGAACCTTCCTTGCATGCCAACCAACTACTGCATGCAGTTTTGTAAGCCAAAATCTCGAGTGAATTCAAAAAAGTGTAGCAGTTGTATCTGTCCTTTATATTTTTCTCTTTATGATCTACTCCTGATTTTGGTGTCCAAAACTGCATGAGGAAACCTGACCGTATGGCCGTACCCTTATTCTCTGAGAGATAGAAGTACAGAATATTCAAACTGTTGAGGGCCAAGTTAAAGGACAGGTGCAAAGGACAGACAGCTTCAATCGCTCTACTATAGCAGCAGGCCTTACTGCTAGTGAAAAGGGTACATCGACTCAGGCACCCACTCAATATTACCATGGACTAGCTACCTGTTGGAGGATTTTCACCCCACTGTGGGAATTTAATAATAAAAAACGACTGCTTGCCCAAGAAAAAACAGACATGTCTCTTTCGGTAGGATAATGAAAAAAAGATATGGGTGTCAAAACATGATGATACAAGTTATTTTTTATTGATTTATACTGAACTGCAGATTTAAATTAATGTTATTCTTATCAAACTGTGAATGCCATTATAAGGAACTCCAAAAAAAGGTGGAATTGCATTTTTTCCCATTTCCACTCCACATATATTTACATTTTCTCAATATATTATATAAACAATTAAATGGTTCCATTAAAAAGTACAACTCATTCCACAAAATTTCTTCGTGGGCTGGTGGGAGAGCCATGTAGTTCTTCCGTTAAATGATACTTCATGAAACCCTTTTATTGTGAGTTGGTTACAATATATTGATGATATTTTGGTGTTTTGGTCTGGTACGTGACTATCATTTGGGAATTTTGTTGAATATGTTAGTGATAATGATATTGGATTGTAATTTACTATCGAATTTGGACGCGGTATTCTCTTCATTTTTAGAGCTTGAATCAAAAAAATCCTTATGGTTATATTTCTAGCACCCTTTTCCAGAAACCTATGGCCACCAATAGCTGATTTCATTGGGAGAGTCGTCATCCCCTGCCCCTGAGATGTGGTATCCCCAAAGAGCAATATCTTAGGGTCTATCGTAATTGTTCTTCTGACTGCGAATTTCATATCCAATTGAAAAAACTGAGCAATAGTCTTCTGGAAAGGGTCTACCCTGTAGGGGTCCTACAGTCCATATTTCAGTTAGCATCTGACCAAAAGAGAGGGGATCTCTTAGTACCAAAAAATCAAGAAAACAAGAATCATGCAGTGAGGATTATAGTAAATTTTGATGTTCTAGCAACTTAAGTATCCAATATCCTGTCTAAACACTGACATATCCTTTTGGTGAATAAGGATCTACAATAAGTGGTTACGCTAAGACCCTCCACAACATTTAGGAAGGGTAGAAGCTGACAAGGTCATTTGATTCAGTCATTCTCTAGATTGTAACTCCTGGGTAATTTCAAATGTGCCTGTTCTAATATGCAAGTTATTTGTATTTTAAGTATTTTGTACTTTCTACCACAGGACGCAAATATTTTCTCAGAGACTTTATTAACTATCTTTGTTACCTATTTATGTCAGTGCATTTGTCTCATGGCCTATGTAAGAGAACTAAGGAGACATATATGAGAACATCTGGGAAAAACCTATTACAAGACATGTACTTGAGACAGATATGAGGCCACTTTATTACAGACACCTATCAACATTGCAATTGCTAGAAGGACAAGAAGTAGTAGGTGTCACTAAGATCTGCAGATGATCACATTTTCAAGCACCTAGCTCCATTTTGTGGCATGTGGAAGGAACATAAAAGCCAGATTGAAAGCAAAGCCACATAAAACCTCAAAAATTGGATCAAGTTGTGTGGGATAATTGTGCAAAGCCTTCTCATTGTCGTTTTGTCAGTTATCGACACTTGTCACAAACTGAGACAGAATACTTGAACTGAGAGACCTTGGTTTAGCATCTGGCAGATTGCTACGCACCTAGTCTGAGATGTCAGCACTGTTCAATGTTGCATGTCCCGGTAGTTGGGAGAACGTCGAGCTGGAATAACAGCAAGAGATGCACAGAAGCAAAAAAAAATGAAAATGCAAAACCGAAAATGGGCCTGGTACTTAAGGGGTTAATAACCTCATTGATAGCAATGCAAGGCATGTAAGTGTGTGTATTTCTGTGTGTGGTGCTCATACACGATACTGAAAAAATTACGATTTTTAAATATTTTTGGGGTCATTCATTAAGACTGGCATTTAGGCGCCCATCTTAATAACCCATGCGCTCGCGGTAGATGCACCAACATTATGTAGAGGCGCTGTCCTCTACATAAGTTAGGCGCATCCACCGCCTGACTAAATCTATGCCAGCTCGCTTTCACTATGTTCCAATTTCACTATGTTTCTTTTGGGACCTGCCACAGGAACCTATCTACAGCAGCCTCTGATAATTCAGAAGGACCAAGGCTGCTGCACACATTGTCTGGCTCCCCCGATCCTCGCTAGGGGGAGCTGTTGCACATGAGTTCCGGGTTTCTTTTAGCTCTCAGATGCTGTAGTCACATTTGACCACAGCATCTAAATGTGTACGATCAGCGTAGGCACTGTGCTTGAGAGCGGGCGTCATCTTTAAAAAGCTGCCCAACTACGTACATGTATGGCGCTGGGAGAAAAGGGGTTAAAGGGATATTTTGGTTATAACTATCAGATCAGTGGGGGTTCTACTTCTGGAACCCCCACCCATTATGAGAACTGGGGCCCCGTACCCGGTGAAATGGTCGGACAGCTGGTTGGAAAAGTGCGCCTCTTCCCCATGCCTTTAATTATTTGCTTATCTTTGCTTATCGCACTTGCCTATCCTTCCTTTTGACATTTGTTTAACTGATCAACTAGAAATTAAAAATATGTGAGACCTTATATTCTGCTCATATGAGCGCCTATTCTCAGTTTCTATACCTTATGCTTATTATAATCCCTTAGGTTTTGGGTTCTGTTCACTGTTCCAGCATGCTAATTATTTGACACAATCGGGTACATTATGCGGTACATTATTAGGCACTGGAGCCCAACTGTGTAACACTTTTATATTACTGCCATAGCAACAGTCACATGACCATGAGCATACTTTTTATACCCGTTAACTCTACCCTCTCTTTTGGCCTTAACCATGCATGAGACAGAGGGGAAGATTTATCAAAACTGGTGTAAGGAAAACTGGCTTAGTTGCCCGTAGCAACCAATCCGACCCCCCCCCCCCTTTATTTTTCATAGCTCCTTTGGAAAATGAAAGGTTGAATCTGTTGGTTGCTATGGGCAACTAAGCCAGTTTTCCTTCACATCAGCTTTGATAAATGTCCTCCAGAGTATTTGAGGTTCATTTAAAAAGAAATATAAACCACTTTTTACGCCTTTTACCCCATGTACACTACTTACCCCTTTTTTCGACAGTTCCGACAGTTCAGGGGGGTGGGGGTGCAGGCTGACATGCCTGTCTGATTCATCATTCTCTATACCTGACTTAAATCTATGCCAGCAACGGAGCTGGCGTAGATTTAAACAAGTTGCACAGCCGCCGGTAAAGCACCTAAGTTGTGTAGAGGCGCATTAAGCAGCAGCGGACACGGACAGGGGCATAGCTAAAGGCTCATGGGCTCTGGTGCAAGAGTGCAGCTTGGGAACCCCTTCCCTCAGTGCTTTGTGGCAGGGAAGCACATAGCCTTTTTGCTGCCTGAGGCAAAAATTGAAACAGCACCCCCTTATGCCAAATTCTTGACCTAACGCCTTCACTTAGTAGGCACACTAAGGCCTCTTTCACACGAGCGTCGCAGATTCGGTCCGGATGCGTTCAGGATGCGTTCAGGAAAACTCGCACCATTCTGCAAGCAAGTTCAGTCAGTTTTGTCTGCGATTGCGTTTAGTTGTTCTGTTTTTTCCGTGCGGGTGCGATGCGTTTTGATGCGTTTTTCACGCGTGTGAAAAAAAACTGAATGTTTACAAACAACATCTCTAAGTAACCATTAGTGAAAAACGCATTGCATCCGCACTTGCTTGCTTGTTTTTAACGCAGCCCCATTCACTTATATGGGGCCAGGGCTGCGTGAAAAACGCAGAATATAGAACATGCTGCAATTTTCACGCAACGCAATAGTGATGCGTGAAAAAAACCGCTCATCTGAAAAGACCTATTGAAATGAATGGGTCAGGATTCAGTGCGGGTGCAATGCGTTCACATCACGCATTGCACCCGCGCGGAAAACTCGCTCGTGTGAAAGGGGCCTAAGGCCTCTTTCACACGAGCGTGACGGATTGGATCAGGATGCGTTCAGGGTTCAGGAAAACTCACACCAGTTTGCAAGCAAGTTCAGTCAGTTTTGTCTGCAATTGTGTTCAGTTGTTCAGTTTTTTCCGCGTGGGTGCAATGCGTTAAAATGCATGATAAAAAACTGAAGGTTTACAAACAACATCTCTTAGCAACCATCAGTGAAAAACACATTGCATCCGCACTTGCTTCAGGATGCAATGCGTTTTTCACTGAAGCCCCATTCACTTCTATGGGGCCAGGGCTGCGTGAAAAACTCAAAATATAGAACATGCTGCGTTTTTCACGCATCGCAGAACTGATGCGTGAAAAAAAACGCCCATGTACACAGACCCATTGAAATGAATGGGTCAGGATGCAGTGCGGGTGCTATGGGTTCACGTCACGCATCGCACCCGTGTGGAAAACTCGCTCGTGTGAAAGGGGCCTAATAAACATACAAATGCAAATGACTGTATGTGGTCCGCAAATTGCAGATGCAGAAAATACGGGTGCTGTCCATGTGCATCCCACAATTTTTACGGGACCCACTGTAAAAAAAAAAAAAAGCCTATAGCCTGTAAAAAAAAAAGTTCTATATTTTGCGTGACAGCGGCACGGATGTGGACAGCACACAGATTACATTAATTGTAGGAATCTATCTTCTGTTACCCCTCGACCTATTTGAGGGTATATAGTAGTTTTCGGTCTAATAATGGTATACATTGTAATCTGCTTCTAATTTGTAGCTCATAGCTGTTATTTAACCCTATGAGAAACATCTCAATTTATAAATTGCTATTTCTTCTCTCTTTTTTTTCTTTCATTAGTGATATGGTTCATGAATATGCACATTTGGAAGCCCAGATCTTGGATCTAAATAAGCAGCTTGGCATACTTAGGGGCATTGAACACCTGGAGAGAGGCTTAGACCTCACAGTGCAGGCACTGGCTGGGGTCAGTGAAGAGGAGGAGGATGGAGATGGGCAAGAGCAGGACTATCAGGTCAGCAGCTGGGTAAATGTAGTAAGAAGGGGTAGAGGGAAAAGTGCCAGGGAGGCTAGTCCTGAGCTGGAACGCCCTAGTAAATATGCCTGTTTGGCTGATATTAGGGATGAAAGCCCAGGACCAGCGACACTGCAGCAGGCCGTTTCTCCTAGAAACCAGGAGGATGACCGCTGCAGGAAGGATGGGAAAAGGAGAGCAGAAAAGGACAGACAGATACTGGTGGTAGGGGACTCTATTATTAGGAGGACAGACAGGGTCATCTGTCGCCGAGAGCGTGAATGCCGAACAGTGTGTTGTCTCCCGGGTGCTCGGGTTCGGCATATTGTGGACCGGATTGACAGATTGCTGGGTGGGGCTGGGGAAGAACCGGCGGTCATGGTACATGTTGGCACCAATGACAAAGTCAGGGGGAGATGGAAGGTCCTTAAAAATGATTTTAGGGAACTAGGTGAGAAGCTAAAGTCCAGGACCTTCAAGGTAGTGTTTTCAGAAATACTACCAGTGCCACGAGCGTCACTAGAGAGACAACGGGAGATTAGGGAGTTAAATAAGTGGCTCAGAGGCTGGTGCAGGAAGGAAGGGTTTGGGTTCATGGAGAACTGGGCTGACTTCTCTGTCGGCTACAGACTCTACAGTAGGGACGGGCTGCACCTTAATCGGGAGGGTGCAACGAAAAAAATGGTTAGACGGCTGGAGGAGCTTTTAAACTAGGATCTGGGGGGAGGGTGGGTGCCCATACTAATAAGGGGGTAGATAGTGTAGATAGAGAGTGGGTCATAGGAAGGAAAAGTGGGGGGTTAGTGGGGGCTGGGGTTAGTAAGGAATGTAGGGAGAAGACTGTGCAAAACAACAACCAAAGTAACCCAAGAACCCCGGATATTCATTTCATAAGTAATAGTAAATTGACAAACGGGGTAAAAAATATACATAGACCTCCTAATTGTATGTACACTAATGCCAGAAGCCTAACTAATAAAATTGGTGAACTGGAATTAGTGATGTGTGAGGAGGACTATGACATAGTGGGAATAACTGAGACATGGCTGGATGATAGCTATGACTGGGCAGTTAATGTACAGGGTTACAATCTTTTTAGAAAGGATCGTCAAAACTGGCGAGGGGGAGGGGTCTGCCTTTATGTAAAGTCCTGTCTAAAGCCCACAATCCGGGAAGATATAAGTGAGGGACATGAAGATGTGGAGTCACTGTGGGTAGAAATAAATGGAGCCAAAAACAATAATAAAATACTAATAGGAGTTTATTATAAACCCCCTACTATATCAGAGCCCATAGAAAATCTACTTCTAAACGAAATAGACGAGGCGGCAAATCAGAATGAGGTTGTTATTTTGGGGGACTTCAACTACCCAGATATAGACTGGGAAACTGAAACCTGTATATCTCATAAAGGAAACAGGTTCTTGGCAATAACCAAAGACAACTGGTTCAGGACCCGACTAGAGGGACGGCCATACTGGACTTAGTATTAACCAATAGACCTGACAGAACAACAGATGTGCAGGTTGGGGGACACCTGGGTAACAGTGACTATAAAATAATAACCTTTAAATTGTCATTAAAAAAAGCATTTCTTCAGGGAGGAACAAAAATACCAAACTTCAAAAATGCAAAATTTAGCCATCTAAGAGAGGCCATAGGTCTAACTAACTGGGACAAAATCCTCGAAAATAAAAATACAGCCACAAAATGGGATATTTTTAAAAGCATCCTAATATCTAATTGTGAGAGGTACATACCGTATAGGAATAAAATGATAAGAAACAAGAAAAAACCAATATGGATAAATAGAACTGTAAAAAAAGCAATAAATGAGAAAAAGAAAGCATTTAAATCACTAAAACAGGAGGGGAGCGAGGAAGCATTGAAAAACTATAAGGAAAAAAATAGAATTTGTAAAAGACAAATAAAAGCAGCTAAACTAGAGACTGAAAGACTAATTGCTAAAGAGAGTAAAACTAACCCTAAAATGTTCTTCAATTATATAAATACAAAAAAGTATAAATCTGAAGGTGTCGGCCCCTTACAGAGTAATGAGGGGGGAGTAGCAGAGAGCGATGAGGAGAAAGCAAAACTCTTAAATATTTTTTTCTCCACTGTATTCACTGAGGAAAATAAACTGTCAGATGAAATGCAGAATATAAAAGTGAATTCCCCTTTAAAAGTGTCCTGTCTGACCCAGGATGAAGTACTGGGGTGTCTTAAAAAGATTAAAATAGACAAATCGCCAGGACCGGATGGCATACACCCACGTATCCTAAGAGAATTAAGTAATGTAATTGCCAGACCCTTATACTTGATATTTGAGGACTCTATACTGACAGGGAGTGTTCCACAGGATTGGCGCATAGCAAATGTGGTGCCAATATTCAAAAAGGGTCCAAAAACAGAGCCCGGGAACTATAGGCCGGTAAGTTTAACATCTGTAGTGGGTAAACTGTTTGAAGGTTTTCTAAGAGGTGCTATCTTGGAGTACCTCAATGAAAATAAGCTAATAACTCCATATCAGCATGGCTTCATGAGGGATCGATCGTGTCAAACCAATTTAATCAGTTTCTATGCGGAGGTAAGTTCTAGACTTGACCGCGGGGAATCAATGGATGTCGTATATCTGGACTTCTCCAAAGCATTTGACACTGTACCACATAAAAGGTTAGTATATAAAATGAGAATGCTTGGCCTTGGAGAAAATGTCTGTATGTGGGTAAGTAAATGGCTCAGTGATAGAAAACAGAGGGTGGTTATTAATGGTACATACTCAGATTGGGTCACTGTCACTAGTGGGGTACCACAGGGGTCAGTATTGGGCCCTATTCTCTTCAATATATTTATTAATGATCTTGTAGAAGGCTTGCACAGTAAAATATCATTTTTTGCAGATGACACTAAACTGTGTAAAGTAGTTAACACAGAAGAGGACAGTACACTGCTACAGATGGATCTGGATAGACTGGAGGCTTGGGCAGAGAAGTGGCAGATGAGGTTTAACACTGACAAATGTAAGGTTATGCATATGGGAAGGAATAATGCAAGTCACCAGTACATACTAAATGGTAAAACATTGGGTAACTCTGACATGGAAAAGGACCTAGGAATTTTAGTGAACAGCAAACTAAGCTGCAGAAACCAGTGTCAGACAGCTGCTGCCAAGGCCAATAAGATAATGGGTTGCATCAAAAGGGGCATAGATGCCCATGATGAGAACATAGTCCTGCCACTTTACAAATCACTAGTCAGACCGCACATGGAGTACTATGTACAGTTCTGGGCTCCTGTGAAC
This sequence comes from Rhinella marina, assembly GCA_900303285.1. Classification (NCBI taxonomy): domain Eukaryota; kingdom Metazoa; phylum Chordata; class Amphibia; order Anura; family Bufonidae; genus Rhinella; species Rhinella marina. The sequence goes on along the minus strand of ONZH01030119.1, from coordinate 36,332 downwards.
AAGGCAGACATAGCAGAGCTGGAGAGGGTTCAGAGGAGGGCAACTAAAGTCATAGCTGGAATGGGTGGACTACAGTACCCAGAAAGATTATCAAAATTAGGGTTATTCACTTTAGAAAAAAGACGACTGAGGGGAGATCTAATAACTATGTATAAATATATCAGGGGTCAGTACAGAGATCTCTCCCATGATCTCTTTATCCCAAGGACAGTGACCATGACGAGGGGCATCCTCTGCGCCTGGAGGAAAGAAGGTTTGTTCACAAACATAGAAGAGGATTCTTTACGGTAAGAGCAGTGAGACTATGGAACTCTCTGCCTGAGGAGGTGGTGATGGTAAGTTCACTAAAAGAGTTCAGGAGGGGCCTGGATGTATTTCTGGAGGGTAATAATATTACAGGTTATAGTTACTAGATATGGGTTGTTGTTGATCCAGGGAGTAATTCTGATTGCCTGATTGGAGTCGGGAAGGAATTTTTCTTCCACTAAAGTGAGGAAAATTGGCTTCTACCACACAGGGGTTTTTTGCCTTCCTCTGGATCAACTTGTAGGAAAACAGGTCGAACTGGATGGACAGATGTCTTTTTTTTCGGCCTTATAAACTATGTTACTATGTTACTATGTTACATATACCTGTAATTGGTTCAGTGATATGTTTTCTAAGGCAATGGAAAAATAAAAAAGTTATGACACTTTGCAGGGGGGAAAAGCGAGAACACTGCCTGCAAAATTTGCTTGGTCCATAGAGAGTTTTCTCCAGTCCCATAATCATTTTTTTCGGCACTAAGTAGCCCAACACTGCCTATTTATGCCTGTAGGACCTAGCTTCAGTGCATCGGTGCAGGATGTTTACATGCAAAACATCATGTTTTATTCTGCTTATATTTTATTTATCTTATACATATATTTAGCAAGATAAAATATACATAAATATTGATGTAGTTAAGTATTCAATACAGTAGCTACAGCCATAATGCAACAAACTCATCGTAATCATTAGAAATGATAAATTAGACAACCATAAAATAATACACAGACCGCTATGCTGCAGATACATGTAATCATAAATTTAAGAAAACCATACCTTGATGACCCAATGCAGAGCTAAGAAATACAGAAAGGTGCATTATTTCATCTTATTTCAGGGATCAGGTGCCTCATGAATTTCAGAACTGTGATAAAATGGAACATCCCATAATCCAATTTCAGATCAGTGATTGGTTGTGATTTCTTAGTGCATGTGGACAGGCAGCAGAGGTTTTGTGTTACCAGACAGCACAGGGATGCAGGTGCAATGGTGGGATCACACTGCTCATGTGCGGAGGAAGCAAAGCTTCTCCTAGAAGTATTCTGGTCTGCAAGGTACTTTACTTCAGTAATGATTCCTTGACACATTGCAGCTGAACTGCAATACAGAAGAAAGGTTCTGATAACTCACATGACCACAGCTCGAGTGAGGAATCGGCATCACAATGCAACAGTAATTATCGTTCAACCTTTCCTTCATCCGCAGGTAATCTGAAATAATTTTAGAATAGTATGAAGAACCACTTTAAGGGGTTAAGCTGAGTGTTGCCACCCCTTACACATGTACGTGTCTCTGCCTTAGGCCAATTTCAAACAAGTGTATTATGGGTAACCACTGCAGAGAAAGCAGTTGGTCTAGTCTAGTGGATGCTGCTGCTGCTGCCAATTACAAGCAGGGACTCACAGCAGCAGGCATTAGTGCTGATTTTTCTAAAGTGAAGTAGACTATAAATCCCATGATCAGGGGCATTGCTATGGTCTCAAAAGATCCAGGGCCCAAGCCACAATGAATATGGCCCAATTCCTGAGACTCCCCCGCACACCACATTTTACTGTACTTGCTATACAGCAGCACTTACCTCTCACATCCAGTGCCTTGTCTCTGCAGAGTGTGACACACAGACATCTTACCTTCCTCACTTTTTTATCATCATCCCCCAACCTGGAGTCCCAACAGTGTTATCCTGCTGCTCACTGTGCTCTCCAATACCTCCAAATACTATCCTGAAGAAAAATTAGTGCCCCCCCCATAGTAATAGTGCCCCTCAAAGTCCCACTAATAGTAGTTATTCCCTTCTAGAAACAACTGTGATTTTTAATCTGGTTTTATGTAAATTGAGGTATTTTGTGCAAAATGCAGAAAAAATGCAACTAAAATTGCTGCAGAACATTTGGTGATATCATAATCATATGACAAAAGTCCTGCATCAGCACCAGAGGAAGAGAAGTAGTAGGACCCAGACAGGAAGAAGATGGAGGAGAAGAGGGAAGGAGGACCCGTGTGGAGCAGTATGTGAGAAAGCATGGGGGGCAGTAAGAGGGCAGCATGAAAACAGGCTGCATAAATAAGAGGGGGGTTGGAGTGGTCACTGTGAGGAGAAGTTTTCTGTGTAAGAAAGAGAGGTGCATGGTGGAACAGTCTGTGAGAGAGCTTGGGGCATGATGAACAGTCCTTATTATTGTTGTGGGTGTGCACTGGAAATACATGAGGAACCGTGGGATGCTCGCTAGCAAGTTGTAAGTAGTGTGTAAGTGTAGTGTGTTTCTAGTCTTTATGTATCTGTCTGTGTGTGAGGCATGTGTGGTAATAAGTGGGCTCTGGGATCTGATTTTGTTTTATTTGATATACTAATCTCATCAGTTCCATTTTGTTTTCATATACCTGTTTTTTCAGATAAAACCACATTGGAGTGTTTTGTTCTGTTTTTCCATACTCCGGACACATTTCGCCAAATGAAGATTACATCTGGTCTTAACTGTTTAGTGTAGAATTCTGTATTGGGTTCAATTAAGACTACGTGCATACAACCGCGCTGTGATTTGCGGTCCGCCCATGTACGTTCTGCAATTTGAAGAATGGAACGAGCTGCCCATAATAGAAATGGCTATTCTTGTCCGTGGAGCCACAAAACGGAGCAACAGATGCGGAGAGCAAATGGAGTGCCGCATTCGAGCTGCACAACCAAACAATGGACGTGTGAATGAGGCCTAAAGCAGTTGTTTCACTTCAGCAAATGGAATTTATCAATGCCCTTTGCTGAAGTGACACAACCCCTTTAAGAGGTCAGTTGCACAGCCTGTTGGATATATTTCGGCTGATGCTATACATTTTCATAGGGATTACATTGAGTAGCTTTAAAATAGCTTCATATTGCTGCAGAGTGAGCACTGCTGGAGCGATTTATTCTCCAGACTTAGAATTACTGTGAAATCGAAGTGAGTAGCTGGGTTTTTATCACTACATGCTGAGATTTAAGAACGATTTCCAAGCTATTTATATCTCCACGGAGTAACATGAAGATTTCTTGCCAATAAAATCGGGTTATCCCATGAAAAATTTTCTATGGTTTTCAAACCAGCACCTGGATGTGAATACTTTTGTAATTACATGTAATTAAATATTAGTATACAATAAAATGTATCTGTATAGCGCCACCTGCTGTTTGTTTTTTATTTGTTATTTTTCTGTCCTACTTACTGAGATGGCTGCACATGCTCAATTTCATCCTTCAACTGCCTCCTGAGCTGTGATAGGGAGAAAGCTACAGCAGAGCAACAGGAGCACTGAATGGGGAGATCTCTGGATCCATGTGAGGTACAGGGCTGGTTCTAGCTTTGTTAGAGATAGATTGGCATGTACTATATGATGTCTGATTTTCATTTTTTACATTAGTCATGGGATAACCCCTTTAAATCACTCCAGCAGAGTGTAAGGCCTGGTTTACATTTCAGTGTCCATTTCAAATTCCTGAAAAAAATCAGTCCATGTGACATCTGAGAAGATATCCATGAAGCATCCGTATTTAGTCGATGTGTCCATTTTATACCCACCGTGTTTCACCCATATTTCTTTTTTTTTTCATAATTGTATATTTATTGAAATACAACAGAGTAAATTCTTTACAGCATTTTGCACAGAGTACAATATGAAATGATCCATTCCATCAACAAAATATATAGAACATAAGATTCCGCAAAGTAACATGAAGTGATTCTGAGGTACTTTGAGCAACCATCAATAAAGGCTATGATGTGATTAGTTGTTTCATTGTATTCTATTATTTTATATAGAAAACAATAAAATAAATCTAATATATAAAGCTGAGTGTATGTATGTATGTATGTATGTCCGCTAAAGGAATCCGCACCATCGCAGCTACAATCATGAAATTTGGCACACAGGTACATCAGGTGTTTGGGAAGGTTTTAGAACGGGTCTCAGCTCTCTAGGACAGACCGTTCCTGAGATATTCCCAAAAAATGCATGAGCCAATAGAAGTCTGGTCACATGACCCTCATCAGCCAATAGAAGCTCGCAGGCAGTTAACCTCCACTTACAGACTGTTTCATACCAGGTTTCCATAACAACCAAGCCATTTTCCTTCCCTGCTGTAGGTCTGCTTTAAAGGGGCAGAGCACTGTGGATGACACTGTTAAAGGGGTATTCCGGTTACTATAAATATACCTTATGTTTCAGACTTACTCATCATCAATCCTTACAAGTCACAGTTAAAGGGGAGGGTGCTGTGGATGTTACTGTTAAAGGGCAGGCTGCTGTGGAGGTCACTGTTAAAGGGGCAGGCACTGTAGAGGTCACTCTCGATATCTCTTAACGACACACACACAAACATTAAATGAAATACATGAAATATACCCGGGCGAAGACGGGTCCTTCAGCTAGTAAATTATAAAAAGAAGAAGAGAAGGGGAGCATAGGATGAGAAAAGAGATAGTGACAGAGTATCACCATTTGGTGGTCATACTTAGGGAGGTCACTATATGGCTCAGTTATGATAAGGAATGTCTTCAGAGCAAAAGTGCTATAGAACAATCTTTTGTAGAAGGACAAACAGGACACAGACAAAGACACATCAGGGAGGAGGAAGGGGTAGAGGAGGGGACCTCGGGTTTCCTGGATTCTACTCAGGGTTGTCTAGTGGACCAATAGTCATCCCAAACATCCCAAATCACGTAGAACATATCGACTTTATCCTGGAACATCGCAGCGGTGTACTCCATAGTCCGGATCCAAGTCACTCTTGAGTATAAGTCAGTGATTTTTGGGGAAACAGTCCATTTCCAAAATCAAGCAATAAGGCAAGGGGCGGCAGTTAATATTTGGATCAGTAGTTTAAGTGAATGTTTCCTTATATTTAGTGGGGTAACATTCAGTAAAAAGGAAATAGGGTCAGGAGGTATGTTGCATCTGAAAATATCACTCAAAAGGGCACTAACTCTGGACCGAAAAGGATGTATGATAGGGCAATCCCAGAAGATATGATGTAGAGTCCCCCTATGTATCCCACACCTCCAGCAAGTTTCCACAACTGCCGGATTTAATCTATGGAGAAGATCAGGAGTGTGATACTAGTACATTAGTATCTTATATTGGTTCTCTTGACAGAGAACAGACATAGAGGATTTCGCCGATCTTCTCCATATAAGGCTCCAAATGGTGTCTGGCAGCGTCCTTCCCAAATATTCCTCCCATTTGACCATATAGGAGTGTCGAGGAATTCGCTCTGGGAATGGGTTTACTAAAATTGAGTAGATCCCAGATATTAGCCCCCTGGTTTGTACACCTCCTCTACAAAGACAATCAAATGTTGTTGGGAGAGAAACATTAAACCCTGAGAAGATAGTTTGGGCAAAATGCCTGATTTGTATGTAAAAATAATTGGCCGCAGAGGGTAGGCTATATTTAGTCTGGAGAGAAGGGAACGGCAGTATGTCTCAAGTGAACGGATCTACTATATTCGCATATCGGAAAACACAGCAGGTGAACCAATCTCTTGTTGCTGACGTGGTGAGGCTGGCTTGGAGTAGAGGGTGGTACAGAAAAGAGGTCATTGCAGAATTGTGAGAGGTCAGAGGGAATTTAGTACTACACGTTCGCCAAACTGATCTAGTACAAATCATGGGCCCAAGGAGATCTCTAATCTGAGAAACAGTGTAGGGATTAGTCCAAAGTAAGGAATTAGGGTGGATAGTAGCCAGCCATAGTCTCTCTATCTGCATCCAAATAGAAAAAGGATGTAAAGAAGCCCAGGCTGTAATATAGCGTAATTGCGTTGCCCAATAATATTTGATCAAATCAGGAACGCCCAGTCCACCCTGAGACCTGCTAGACATGAGAACTGCTCTAGAACTCCTGTGATGTTTATCAGCCCATATAAACCAGAAGAGTTGGGACTGAAGGGATCTCAAATGCCCCAGAGGTACAGGGATCGACAAGGTCTCAAATAAATTAAGGATTTTAGGTAAAATTGTCATTTTTATTACTGCAATACGACCCAAAAAAGAAATAGGGAGGGTCCGCCACCTGGTCAAAAGTTCTTTAATTTCTCTATATATGGGAGGGAAATTATGTTTATACAAGTCAGAGTAGCGGGGGGTAAGGTCAACACCCAAGTATCGATTTGAATCCTCCTTCCAGTGGAAGGGAAAATTAGCCCGAAGGGAATTAAGAGTCATCGGGGGGACATTAACAGGGAGCGCCTCAGTCTTATGGGTATAAACCCTATATCCCGACAATCGACCAAACTCTTGTAAAATAATATGGAGGTTGGGGAGGGAGATATGTAATTTAGTAAAAGTGAGGAGGACATTGTCTGCATATAAAGACAACTTAAACTCTTTATCTTTAACCATAATACCTTTTACATCTGGGCTGGCCCTAATTTTTGCTGTCAGGGGTTCGATACACAGGAGGAAGCCATGGCAAAATTCGTAAAGTGGAGATGGTTCCCAAAAAAAAATCGATTCGGGTATGGGTACTATGTGGAGTGGAAAAAAAAGGAAAATTACCTATTTGTGGGATGATTAACTCGCCAAAGGTCAAACAGGGAATAGCGCCGGATCAGCTTACGGAAATCCCTAGCCAACCGCTGTTGTGTTGGATTTATGGGTTTACCAGGGAGGGCCAGTCTGTCCATATTGTCAGAAAAAATAGTATTAAAGCCCCCCCCCCATCAGTATTAAAGGATCAGGGTGCCTGAAAACCTTAGCGAAGACTGTTGAGGAAGTGTATTTGGGATGTATTTGGGGCATATAAATTGCAAAGGGTAATAGGTTGACCTGCTAAGGTACCTTTTAAACTATTGTATTGTCCTTGAGGGTCTAGGATGGACGATTCTACGGTAATGGGCTGAGATGAGAATTGCAACCCCAGCCTTACGGCGGGAGTGAGTTGCTGAATACGCTTTGGGGTACAAATGTGTGGCAAATCGGAAAGAGGAACTATCATCAAAGTGTGACTCTTGAACAAATACAATGTCTGCTTTGAAGGATTTCAATTCCAAAAGCAAGAGTCTCCTCTTAGCATTGAAGTTGAGCCCTTTTACATTCAAGGTTACACAGTGTGCCATGATAGTGTGAGTGGTAGAGGGTCAGGGGAAAAATATAGCTCACCTATGGTGTCATTGCAGGTTAGCGTCTACCGATATCCCAATCGGTACCCAATTGCTCGTACGCCAGACGAAGTCTCATCCTATTCTGTGATCAGGACCTGGAGAAGCGATAATCCAGGAAGAAGCCAAGGCTATATAGGAGGGTGGAAACAAGAGGAGGGGGCAAACAGGACGATACAACAAAACACTTAAAAACAGAAGCATTTGAAAGTGATTCCTAGGGATATACATCCCTGCTGGAGGAAATAAACAAGGCCTCCATTAGGGGAGCAGCATCAGAGTTCAACTGACAGATGTTAACAAATAAGCAAATATTAACCAACCAGGCCATCGTAAATTAACCAAAGCACAGATTGGCCTGCACCTAAAAAAGCTATAGTGGAATTAAACCAGATGGAGAAACGGCACTAGAGCAAATGAATAAGGCAAATATGAGTATACTTATGCAGAACGTCCACATCAGTAATAGAGTATTCTCTCTTCATGGGAAGTCCCAGATGCAGAGGTGAGGTAACCCTTCGTAGAAATGGGAAGGAGAAGGAAAGTTCATCCTGGCAATTGTTGTCCCGGCGAGGGGGAATGTCTCCCAGAAGATCCGGTAGGTCGACCTGCTCGTCTTTTCCTTGTTACCAGTGACTAAACTCGCAGGGGTGGCGATGCGGGTGGCTCAATCTCCCAGTCTGATATAGCAGGCGTGGGGAGTCCCAGAATTTCACAGAAAGAGGTTAGGGAAAGAACATAAGATCGCCGTTTTGCCCTGATGGCGCACAGACAAGGAGAATGGGAAGCCCCAGCGATATGCTATTTGACGATCTCGTAGGAGAGTGAGGAGCGGCTGCAAGTGCCTCAGTTTTTGTAGTGTAATTGATGAAGGGAATTTTTGCTTATTGGAAATTGGGGATTTATATCTATCTCCAATTCCTTCCCTTTTATTCTGTTCCTAAGCTGTTGTCTTTGTTTCTTATATAACATGTTTATTCAGTGTATTATACAGTCATGGCCAAAAGTTTTGAGAATGACACAAATATTATATTTTCACATGATCTACTGCCCTCTGGTTTTTATGTGTGTTTGTCAGATGTTTTTATCACATACAGAAATATAATTGCAATCATATTATGAGTAACAAAAGCTTATATTGACAGTTAGAATGAGTTAATGCAGCAAGTCAATATTTGCAGTGTTGACCCTTCTTCTTCAGGACCTCTGCAATTCTCCCTGGCATGCTCTCAATCAACTTCTGGACCAAATCCTGACTGATAGCAGTCCATTCTTGCACAATCAATGCTTGCATTTTGTCAGAATTTGTAGGTTTTTGTTTGTCCACCCGTCTCTTGATGATTGACCACAAGTTCTCAATGGGATTAAGATCTGGGGAGTTTCCAGGCCATGGACCCAAAATCTCTATGTTTTGTTCCCTGAGCCATTTAGTTATCACCTTTGCTTTATGGCAAGGTGCTCCATCATGCTGGAAAAGGCATTGTTGATCGCCAGACTGCTCTTGGACGGTTGGGAGAAGTTGCTCTCGGAGGACATTCTGGTACCATTCTTTATTCATGGCTGTGTTTTTAGGCAAGACTGTGAGAGAGCCGATTCCCTTGGCTGAGAAGCAACCCCACACATGAATGGTTTCAGGATGCTTTACAGTTGGCATGAGACAAGACTGGTGGTAGCGCTCACCTCGTCTTCTCCGAATAAGCTGTTTTCCAGATGTCCCAAACAATCGAAAAGGGTAATTCATCAGAGAAAATGACTTTACCCCAGTCCTCAGCAGTCCACTCCCTGTACCTTTTGCAAAATATCAGTCTGTCCCTTATGTTTTTTCTGGAGAGAAGTGGCTTCTTTGCTGCCCTCCTTGAGACCAGGCCTTGCTCCAAGAGTCTCCACCTCACAGTGCGTGCAGATGCACTCACACCTGCCTGCTGCCATTCCTGAGCAAGCTCTGCACTGCTGGTAGCCCGATCCCGCAGCTGAAACACTTTTAAGAGACGGTCCTGGCGCTTGCTGGTCTTTCTTGGGCGCCCTGGAGCCTTTTTGGCAACAATGGAACCTCTCTCCTTGAAGTTCTTGATGATGCGATAGATTGTTGACTGAGGTGCAATCTTTCTAGCTGCGATACTCTTCCCTGTTAGGCCATTTTTTGTGCAGTGCAATGATGACTGCACGTGTTTCTTTAGAGATAACCATGGTTAACAGAAGAGAAACAATGATGCCAAGCACCAGCCTCCTTTTAAAGTGTCCAGTGGTGTCATTCTTACTTAATCATGACAGATTGATCTCTAGCCCTGTCCTCATCAACACCCACACCTGTGTTAATGGAGCAATCACTGAAACGATGTTAGCTGGTCCTTTTAAGTCAGGGCTGCAATGATGTTGAAATGTGTTTTGGGGGATAAAGTTCATTTTCTAGGCAAATATTGACTTTGCAAGTAATTGCTGTTAAGCTGATCACTCTTTATAACATTCTGGAGTATATGCAAATTGCCATTATAAAAACTGAAGCAGTAGACTTTGTAAAAATTAATATTTGTATCATTCCCAAAACTTTTGGCCATGACTGTATACACCGCTCCAGTCCTTCATATACCCCTAGAGTAACATACAAACCTTGTAGATACTTATATATAAAAATACTTTACTGATAACAGAGATGACAAAGCAATGGACATTACATGAAGATATAGACACTACAAATAACACAATACATAGAGGACACCACCACACACAGCTGCCTCCGTTCCTGCCCTCCCTGGATGCTAAGCAATGTGGCTAATAATGTGTATGTATATAAAGTATATCCAGAGTCCACCAATATACCGTCTACTGGATCTACACTTCTACCCAACTCACATCCAGTACCTGACCATTAGTACATGTACATATAGAGACTCATGCATAAACAGCATATATAATCTACTGGTAATACAGTTGCAGACTACAACTATCTATAAAGTCTACTGGGATATTATACTTATATACATACACACATATACCTTAGGCTTGCTCTAGAAGTGCTGTTGGTTCAAGGGCTGGCAGGAAGAGAGAGAGCTTTCAAAGTTCAAGTTTCACCTGGGATATATCTTCGTGTGTCCCAGCCTCCCTCCCCCATCGACTCCACCCCATGACCACCCAAATATCTTCCCAATCTGTTGGCCAAGAGAATCTTGTCCAACTGCTTTTACAATGTGCCCTTCCTGCCTTTGATATGCTAACAAGGGACACAATGACCATACTGATAACACTCAATGGGTGAATCTCACTGAATCCGCGTCCGACTGAACAGTCGCAATTCCTGCAAAGCGCCTCTGCGGATAACTGTGGGTTCAACCCACTCCCTCGCAGAATCCCCAATAGAGAGAGCTATGCCCCACAACTATTGGCTACGCTGTGGACTTTGTGGGCTAGCACCCAAATTACACGCTATGCCTATATTGTAGTTAGTTAGTACTGTTTATGGGACCAGTCAGTTTTGGCCTGACTAAACGCCTACTTACTAGTGCCAGTGACAGACAGGGAGATAGACTGCCATTTCTCCAAACTATGTAGGAACCCAATTCAAGCTGACAGTACAGGGTTTACCTGAGTGAGACACACTGGAGATATGCAATGACATGCCCTTATGATGCCAAGTTTAAGGAGCAACTGAACTTGGCACAGAAAAATGAGAACCATATATTATAAACCATCCTACTGATTTAGGTGAGGGCCACATCACACCACTAGACTTTGTCAGTTCTATAAAGGCACCCGTCCAACATGAAAGAATCCTTCCCAGACTGAATTGTATAAGAAGTCAACAATCATTTACAAACCAACAGTATTGCCTTGCCATTTGATGCAAGCAAAAGAGCTTATCTAAAATCCATTGTCTACTCATGCTTGAGGGAAAATGACATCTGTTTGGGAGCTATATGGCCTTACCCCCTGAGGCTCACACCTCAGGCAATGGCCTCTACAATAAAGAGAGCCATGAATGCCTAAGGCTACTTTCACACTAGCGTTTTATAATTCCGGTATTGAGTTCCGTCATAGGGGCTCAATACCGGAATAAAATGCTTCAGTTTTGTATTCATTTATTGTCAATGGGGACAAAACTGAACTGAAGACAACGGAATGCTCCTAAAAGTATTCCGTTCCGTCTTCAGACCGGAGAGAAAACAGCAGCATGCTGTGGTTTGCTCTCCGGTCCAGACATCCACACCTTGGGGATGGATCCATTTGGTGTGACGCAATGGTGAACGGATCCGTCCTCCATTGACTTTCAAATGGAGTTCATGACGGATCCGTCACCTGCACACATACATACATACACACATACAGACATACACATAAACATACACAGACATATACACATACAAATACATACTTACATGCTCCCGGCAGGTCTCCACAGCGCAGGAGGAGCAGGACAGCGCACACATAGGACGATTCCACCCGGCGCCCAGCAGAGGGTGCTGTGGGGAATCGTCCTATGTGCGCGCCGTCCTGTTCCTCCTGCGCTGTGGAGACTTGCTGGGAGCATGTAAGTATGTATGTGTATTTGTAGGTATATATGTCTGTGTGTGTGTCTATGTGTATGTACTGTGTGACATGTGTGGGGCCAGAACGCAGTTCCGGCCCCACACATGTCCCTGCGGCAGCACGGATCTGGTGGCACCCTTCACCTGCCGGATCCATGCTGCCGCTAGTGTGAAAGAGGCCTAACATCTCCCCCAACAGACACCCGTGTGTAGAGATTAAAGACAAGAACTCTATCACATTTACATTACTGAAAACAAAGACACAAAAGGTTCTGCAACAGTAAACCTAATCTCCCCCTCCCCGTCCTTTGTGTTGGTGAACATGAAGATGTCACCATGCACTGGGTGATGTTATAGGTTTACATTGATTGCAGGCTCTGGCCAGTGTATGGGATCCCTGAGCCACATATCATGGCCAGATCTATAGGGATTCCCTCCACAAATCACAATTCCTGGTAGGGATATCTGTTATAAAGGAGTCATTTTGCAGCCCTGTTTTATGTGTGGCCTGTTATGAAACAGGTCTCTGTCTCTGTGGTTGAAAGCCACCCAGCCTTACATCTCTGTGCGGACAGAGTGGTTTTATGTGTCCATATTGCAGACAATGGAAACACTGTATATTCTCCCACTTTCTTCGTTGAAGAGCACTAGAATACACTGATATTTTGTTGGCTGTGATACTGTTTAACGTGCAGCCATCTTGCGTTTTCTTATTAAATGTTACCTTCTTCCTGATTTGTATAGATTTGTGACTCTTTAGTAAATCCTGCCTGATCTGCTCTATTACCATTGCTGCCTCAATCAGTGATGTCTCCTTAGCTGCATTCAAACGAATTATGGTACCAAGATATGTAAACTTTTCCACAAACATGCGTATCATGCCTTGTGGGGCTCCTACACTATGATCCTTTGTCACCTTCCTATACATAGCTTCAAACCTTCCACAAAGAGACAAGGGCTCATCATGGATGGTAGGCCTGAAGTTACTTAGGACTTCTGGGGTGACGTCCATATGCCCTGTTACCAATTTTCATGAGGATGGAAAGTCTGTCTTCCTCATCATGAAATAGGCCATTCCTGGGGGCAATTTTCCCTATGACCTCATATCTTTGAAAAAGATGTGTAGGCAACCATAGCTTGAACAGTTCCATGCAATATTCTGGAGGTACAGAAAGTTTCTTGCAATGTCCCTCAAAAATATCACAGGAAGTGAAAGGATCTGCGTCTGGATCATATGTAGAAATCAGTTTACATATCTTTAGCAGAAACTGCATTCTCTCCATGTTATGGAAAGAGTGCAATTCTGCAGTATTGCTGTGACATGTCTGTGAGTTAGAAGTGGTTCCATAAATCTCCCATGCCACTTCTTAACCCTTTCAGTACCGAGCCACTTTTCACCTTAAATCCCAGGCCGATTTTTGCAAATCTGACATGTGTCACTTTATGTGGTAATAACTTTAGAACGCTTTTACTTATCCAGGCCATTCTAAGATTGTTTTCTCGTCACATATTGTGCTTCACTACAGTAGTAAATTTGTGGCAAAATATTTCATTTTTTTATATAAAAAATACCATATTTAGCAAAAAGTTTGCAAATTTCTAAATTTCAATTTCTCTACTTTCAAAATACATAGTAATACCTCCAAAAATAGTTATTATTTTACATTCCCCATATGTATACTTTATGTTGGCATCATTTTATAAATGTAATTTTACTTTTTTTGGACGTGAGAAACCTTAGAAGTTTAGAAGCCATTTTTCAAATTTTCAACAAAATTTCCAAAACCATTTTTTTTTAGCACTAGTTCAGTTATAAAGTGATTTTGGGAGGCTTACCTAATGGAAACCACTAATAAATGACCCCATTTTAGAAACTACACCCCTCAAATTATGAAAAACTGATGTTACAAACTTTATTAACCCTTGAGATGTTCCACAAGAATTAAAGGAAAATGGAGGTGAAATTTCAAAATTTAAAATTTTTGGTAGATTATTCATGTTAATAATTTTTTTCTTGCAACACAGCAAGGGTTAACAGCAAACTAAACTTCAATATACATTACTCTGATTCTGCAGTTTACAGAAATACCACATATGTGGTGGTAAACGTCTCTATGGGTTTGTGGCAGTGGTCAGAAGGAAAGGGGGCCATATGGATTTTGGAGGCAGATTTTGCTAGAATGGTTTTTTGGCACCATTTTGTAATTGAGACCCTGACGTACCCCTGCAGTGGAAACCCTCAAAAATTGACCCCATTTTGGAAACAACACCCTTTAAAGAATATATTAAGGGGGGTACTGGCCACTTTGACCCTCTTTTACGGAATTTATGGAATTTGGAAACACTTGGCTATGAAAATGAAAAGTTTAATTTCTTCCAATAAAATGTTGCTTTAGCCCCAAATTTTTCATTTTCACAATGGGTAACAGGAGAAAAGCACCCCATAATTTGTTACTCATTTTCTCCTGAATACGGCAACACCCCATATGTGGTGGTAAACTGCTGTGGGGGCACATGGCAGGACTCAGAACAGAAGGAGTGCCATATGGATTTTGCAGCACAGATTTTGATGGATTGGTTTGGTGGGTGCCATTGATTTTTATTTTTTTAAGTTATTGTCTTATATGGGGGCTCATCTTTTGCGGGATGAGGTGAGTCAAGGTGAAAAAAATAGCTGTTTTGACATAGTTTTTTTTTATTTATTTTTTTACAGCATTCACCCGAAGGGGCAAATCATGTGATATTTTTATAGAGCAGGTTGTTACGGACGCGGTGATACCCAATATGTCTAACATTTTCATTTTTGTTAAGTTTTACACATTAGATACATTTTTGAACATAATAAAATCTTTTTTTTGTGTTGCCATTTTCTGAGAGCTATATTTTTTTATTTTTTGGGTGATTGTCTCAGGTAGGGTCTAATTTTTGCGGGACGAGATGATGGTTTGTTTGGTACCATTTTGGGCTAAATACGCCTTTTTGATCGCCAGCTATTACACTTTTTGTGAGGCAAGAGGGGAAAAAATGGCTGTTTTGGCATAGTTTTTTGTAATTTTTTTTTACAGCATTCACCTGGGAGGCCATCTCATGTAATATTTTTATAGAGCAGGCTGTTACGGACGCGGTGATACCCAATATGTCTAACATTTTTATTTTTGTTAAGTTTTACACATTAGATGCATTTTTGAACAGAATAAAATCTTTTTTTTTGTGTTGCCATTTTCTGAGAGCCATATTTTTTTTATTTTTTGGGCGATTGTCTCATGTAGGGTCTAATTTTTTGCGGGACGAGATGATGGTTTGATTGGTACCATTTTGGGGTAAATACGCCTTTTTGATCGCCAGCTATTACACTTTTTGTGAGGCAAGAGGGAAAAAAATGGCTGTTTTGGCATAGTTTTTTAAAAAAATTTTTTATAGAATTCACCTGGGAGGCCATCTCATGCAATATTTTTATAGAGCAGGTTGTTACTGACGCGGTGATACTCAATATGTCTAACATTTTTATTTTTGTTAAGTTTTACACATTAGATGCATTTTTGAACAGAATAAAATCTTTTTTTGTGTTGCCATTTTCTGAGAGCCATATTTTTTTTAATTTTTGGGCGTTTGTCTCAGGTAGGGTCTAATTTTTTGCGGGACAAGATGGTGGTTTGATTGGTACCATTTTGGGGTAAATACGCCTTTTTGATCGCCTGCCATTACACTTTTTGTGAGGAAAGAGGGGAAAAAATGGCTGTTTTAGCATAGTTTTTTTAAATTTTTTTTTATAACATTCACCTAGGAGGCCATCTAATGTGATATTTTTATAGAGCAGGTTGTTACAGACGCGGAGATACCCAATACGTTTAACATTTTTATTTTTGTTAAGTTTTACACATTAGATGCATTTCTGAACAGAATAAAATCTTTTTTTGTGTTTCCATTTTCTGAGAGCCATATTTTTTTATTTTTCGGGCTATTGTCTTAGGTAGGGTCTAATTTTTTGCAGGACGAGATGACGGTTTGATTGGTACCATTTTGGGATTAATATGTCTTTTTGATCACTTGGTATTACACTTTTTGTGAGGCAAGGTGATCAGAAAAGGGCTTTTTTTGCACTGTGTTTATTTTTTATTTTTCACAGCGTTTACCTAGCGGGGTGGGTCATGTGATATTTTTATAGAGCCGGTCGATACGGACGCAGCGATACCTAATAAGTCTACTTTTCTTTTTTTCCTTTATTTTTTACAATTTTTTTTAACTTTACTTTGGGAAAATGACTTTTTTTTTTTCTTGAAACTTTTATTATTTTTTTTGTTAAACTTTATTTGTTTAACTTCTTTTTTTACTTTATTTTTGTCCCAGTCTGGGACTTTAACTTCTGGGGGTCTGATCCCCTGCACAATGCACTACAATACTTCTGTATTGGGGGCTGGATCTCACAGGCTTCCGTAGAAGGCAGCCCGATGCCTAAGGAACGCATCGGGCTGCCTTCTCTGCCATCGGGTCCCCGTCGCAGCTGCTGCGACGGGGACCCGATGGGGATCGCAACCCAACAGGATACCCGCACGTGCCACGGTCAGCGCTGACCGCGGCAGTGCAAGGGTTAATGCACCGGCATCGGTGTTTTCACCAATGCAAGTGCATACAGCAGGGGTCCGGCTATTGGCCACTGCCGGACCCCTGTAGCTGATCGGGTGAGTGGAGCTCCTGCTGGTATCCTAAGGGTTAATCCACAAACTGTGCCACCAGCTGGACTTGTGGCAGCTATTGGAGTGGTATCAGTCTGATCTGAGGCAGCTATAGTTTGCAGTCTCACTCTCATCTGTCCCCCTGTTTGCACTCAAAACACAAATTTGCTTTGGGTGCAAATCTTTGTGATGTGAGAGCTCAGCTATGGTCTTCTGCAGATTACTAACTGTCTCATCCTTCTTTGATAACTCGGTCCTCAAGTCAGCAATTATCACCTCTGTAGAGGCTGCTTGTTTCTTATGAGCAGTGTGCAGCGAACCGGTACCGCAGGGGGAACACGTGAGTGTCAGGGATATGTCACAGTGTGGTGTTGCCGATAGTTTACTCACGGTTTTCAGTAGCATCCCCTGGACCGGCGTGCAGTTGCATGGAAGATGGACACGACTTCCCTCGGGGCACACTCTGTACGCAGGACTCCGCCGGATGGTGAGACAAGGTGCCCTTGGTGGTAATTTTGGCTGTGTCAGTTGGCTGGGTCCTGGTTTGTCGTGACGCCAGTGTCTTAAGGTAGACACACCCTTAGTAGTAATCATGAGGAGGAAGTAGCTTGTATGAACAATAAACTTTTTACTCTTTGTCTTGCAAAGGGTCTCATACAGGTTATAAATAATCCACTTGATATACACTCACCGGCCACTTTATTAGGTACACCATGCTAGTAACGGGTTGGACCCCCTTTTGCCTTCAGAACTGCCTCAATTCTTCGTGGCATAGATTCAACAAGGTGCTGGAAGCATTCCTCAGAGATTTTGGTCCATATTGACATGATGGCATCACACAGTTGCCGCAGATTTGTCGGCTGCACATCCATGATGCGAATCTCCCGTTCCACCACATCCCAAAGATGCTCTATTGGATTGAGATCTGGTGACTGTGGAGGCCATTTGAGTACAGTGAACTCATTGTCATGTTCAAGAAACCAGTCTGAGATGATTCCAGCTTTATGACATGGCACATTATCCTGCTGAAAGTAGCCATCAGATGTTGGGTACATTGTGGTCATAAAGGGATGGACATGGTCAGCAACAATACTCAGGTAGGCTGTGGCGTTGCAACGATGCTCAATTGGTACCAAGGGGCCCAAAGAGTGCCAAGAAAATATTCCCCACACCATGACACCACCACCACCAGCTTGAACCATTGATACAAGGCAGGATGGATCCATGCTTTCATGTTGTTGACGCCAAATTCTGACCCTACCATCCGAATGTCGCAGCAGAAATCGAGACTCATCAGACCAGGCAACGTTTTTCCAATCTTCTACTGTCCAATTTCGATGAGCTTGTGCAAATTGTAGCCTCAGTTTCCTGTTCTTAGCTGAAAGGAGTGGCACCCGGTGTGGTCTTCTGCTGCTGTAGCCCATCTGCCTCAAAGTTCGACGTACTGTGCGTTCAGAGATGCTCTTCTGCCTACCTTGGTTGTAACGGGTGGCAATTTGAGTCACTGTTGCCTTTCTATCAGCTCGAACCAGTCTGCCCATTCTCCTCTGACCTCTGGCATCAACAAGGCATTTCCGCCCACAGAACTGCCGCTCACTGGATGTTTTTTCTTTTTCGGACCATTCTCTGTAAACCCTAGAGATGGTTGTGCGTGAAAATCCCAGTAGATCAGCAGTTTCTGAAATACTCAGACCAGCCCTTCTGGCACCAACAACCATGCCACGTTCAAAGGCACTCAAATCACCTTTCTTCCCCATACTGATGCTCGGTTTGAACTGCAGGAGATTGTCTTGACCATGTCTACATGCCTAAATGCACTGAGTTGCCGCCATGTGATTGGCTGATTAGAAATTAAGTGTTAACGAGCAGTTGGACAGGTGTACCTAATAAAGTGGCTGGTGAGTGTAGAATGAGAATGCTGCAGGAAAAATCCTCCTTAGGCTGGTTACTAGTCGATGTTGGTAGAGAGAGATAATGTTGATCTTATGATGAGAGTAATTCACGTATTATAATCCATTTATGATGATAATCCACCTGATCTAGGCCTAGCTTAGGATAGTACAATATAGTTTCAATCTTTCATATGAGCAACCCCACAGGGCAGGCATTAATACTTCTGAACCACTGTTTCCTGGGTGCCTTAAATATGCAGAAATCAGTCCACTCTTCCCGGAGGGCACGAAGTGGGCATAAATACAACTGTGTGCACTTACAGTCTTTCAATCGTGTGCTGATGCCGGAAGCTAAATCTTCAACACATAGGTGCCAGCTAAAGTCCATAAAGCATAAATTCAGCTATTACCTAAGCTGGTCTTCCTTCTATCCATTTACAGCTGGGTTACTAGTGGCTTGGTATGGTGAGTGCCGAAGGCAACCTGACTTGGCCAGGGTCAGATAAATTGGCAGCCTCAGGTTGGATAACAACTCCAGTTTCTCCCTCCTGCACTTGACTTAAGATGTTTCTCTCTGACTGGTTTGGACAGAACTGCTCTACTCTCCTTCTACTCTGGACTTAATCAGTTACATGGTTATATATATATAAAAATATATATATATATATATATATATATATATAAATATATATATATATATATATATATATATATATATATATATATATATGGAAACAGCACCACCTAGTGTTGGAATGGTGCAATGGTGTACTCAGCCTAGACAGTTTGCTGTGTCCCTTTCACACTATATATGGGACACTGCAAGTGATCTCCATATACATCTGTATAAAAACTTTATAATATATCTGTATAATATTTTTCTTTCTCAACTAACTAAGACTGCAGCATGCTGATCTGGGTGTCTTTTTCTACAAGTACCTCATCTTTGTCTTTAAATTGTGTTTCTAGATTAGAAACCAGTTTAACCCCTTCTGTACAACAAAAACAAAGCAAATTTGCAGAGACTTTTGTCTCTTTGCATGTGTCCAGCTTCTCCAGCTTGCTAATGGCATCATCAAATATGCATATCAGCTTAGCAAGCATGTGAAGCCTCTTGGACGTTTGTTTCAAAACACCACGCTTAGCAATGTGCAACTTGTCAGCTTGATCTATAAGAGATTCCCATAATATTTGCACAGATTCATTTGTTTTAGGTAATATAGGGTTAAACATACTGTATCTACTTAACTTTTGAAAAGTCCCATGTCCTGCTTTGTCACTCATGGTTATCACTGCGATCTGTGTTACTCCCGTATTCTGCTGCTTGGGTCCAAGAAAGCCTCTTTTACCAACCAGCAGGATTCTACTGAAGGACTGGAAAAAATGAAAGAAAAAACAAAAAATACAAAACAAAAACAAACACCCCACAGGTTATAATAGGGAAACAAAGGACACAATATCCTAGGAATGTCACTTAAATAGGTTCTCTGTAATTAATTGAACTCACACTAGTGAAACTGTGTTTCCTGTCCGAATCTCCCAGGTAAAAAAAAACCTATATTCACAGTATAACAGCAATTTCAACAGTTGGGCCTGGCTTGCCATTGATGAAGGGAATTTTTGCTTATAGGAAATTGGGGATTTATATCTATCTCCAATTCCTTCCCTTTTATTCTGTTTCTAAGCTGTTGTCTTTGTTTCTTATATAACCTGTTTATTCAGTGTATTATATACACCGCTCCAATCCTTCATATATCCCATAGAGGACACCACCACACACAGCTGCCTCTGTTTCTGCCCTCCCTGGATGCTAAGTGCAGTGTCCCACATATTATGTGTGTAAAAAGGGACACTACAAACTGTATTTTGTATAGCCATGTCATTGTAAACTGTATTTAAATGTACAAAGTGTTGTAAGACCATCCTAGGCAGCAATATCGATTTCCACCACTAGATGATGCTGACTAGAAACATGTATACAACTCCCCTCTATGATTTAGAGGAGGAGGTAGTGAGACAGTAGTAGAGAAGCATGTGAGGAAGGCAGAAGCAACTTAAGCAATGTGCAGGAGGAGAAAGTCACCCTAAAGGCTGCCATTCCTGCTGGACACTGGCCATGTCACAGCTACAAGATGGCAACTTACCATTTCTAGGCCACTAGCAACTGGCATAAACTGGATACCAAGCCTGTCAAAGGTAAACGCTGAGCTCATCAGCTTAATGGACTTTGTCAGCAACCTATAGTGACTGGGAGTAGCTCCACAGTACCTGGACACAGATACAGCAACTACTAGCTACAGTTGTGAATTAATTTACCTACTGAAAACCCCAACGGGCAGTCAGATTTCGACTAAAGTGACACGGTGCAGACATATTAATTCCTGCCATGCAGGGCCAACATACCCTGAAGTATTGATATACGATTTTATCCAGAGCCAAGACTAGTTTTACCAAGGGACTGACTGAGAGGAGAACTAAAAGAGTAACAGGATTTAAAGCTACAGTAACTAAAATCACTGCCTTGGAAGCCTTACAACATCAATCTATAACATCTGCTACCTATTGAAGAAAGTGTAATCTGTAACATCTAACCTCAAGGCAAAAGTAAAAGTTTATTGTTCATCTCAAACTGCCTCTTCATTGCTACTAAGCGTGCGTCTACCTAAAGACACTGGCGTCACGACAAACCAGGACCCAGCCGACTGACACTGCCAAAATTACCACTAAGGGCACCTCGTCTCACCATCCGGCGGAGTCCTGCGTACAGAGTGTGCCCCGAGGGAAGTCGTGTCCACCCTCCACGCAACTGCACGCCGGTCCAGGAATTCCACTAAAAACCGTGAGTAACCATCGGCAACACCACACTGTGACATATCCCTGACGCTCACGTGTTCCCCCTGTGGTACCGGCTCACTGCATAAGCAATGTGGCTAATAATGTGTATGTATATAAAGTATATCCAGAATCCACCAATATACCGTCTACTGGATCTACACTTCTACCCAACTCACATCCAGTACCTGACCATTAGTACATGTACATATAGAGACTCATGCATAAACAGCATATATAATCTACTGGTAATACAGTTGCAGACTACAACATACCTCCCAAGTGTCCATCTTTTGGAGGGACAGTCCCTCTTTTTGACCCATGTCCCTCTGTCCCTCTTTGATCCTTAAATGTCCCTCTTTTTGACCTGGGGAATTAATGTATAAATTTGCATGAATAACTTTACTAAATTGCTCCTTACTAAAGTGTCTGTATGGTTTCTACTTGTATATTAGACCAGAACTTCATTATTTGGTGCAATTTGTACCTTAAAATATCTATAATCTGATGATTTATGTGTTAATATTTATATGGACATTGAAATGCAAGAAAAAAATTGCCGCAGGGGCTCCAGTAATTATGCTTTGGATGGACTTAGAGGTGTGGCCTAGTATGAAAAAAAACTGCCATGATGTGCACCGCACACATTGTCCCTCTTTGCAATTTTCAAAAGTTGGGAGGTATGCTACAACTATCTATAAAGTCTACTGGGATATTATACTTATATACATACACTGTTGGTTCAAGGGCTGGCAGGAAGAGAGAGAGCTTTCAAAGTTTCACCTGGGATATATCTTCGTGTGTCCCAGCCTCCCTCCCCCATCGACTCCACCCCATGACCACCCAAATATCTTCATAATCTGCTTTTACAATGTGCCCTTCCTGCCTTTGATATGCTAACAAGGGACACAATGACCATACTGATAACACTCAATGGATGAATCTCACTGAATAATATCAGTATATGCTATATCATATTTGTGTGGTCTTTGACTGAAGCTCTGGCTGGGAACCATATTTTCCTGTAACAGTAATCCAGGAGAGATCAGGGAAAGGTTGCACTGGGGCCCCGTCAAATTCAAAATTACGGAGATTTAGGGCTTTCGTCATTATGGTCTCCTTGAGGGTGTAGTTGTGGACACAACATATTACGTCTTGCGGGCGAGTAGCGGTGCCCTTAGGCTTAAGTGCTCTGTGAGCCCTGTCCAGTTTGATCTTGTGGGACTGGGGTTCACCAAGGATTATGTTGATGTTGAAGATGGCCTCTAGAGTGGCAAAAAGATCTTCATCCCCCGTAGCCTCCGGTAGATCTCGGACCCTGATGTTGTTTCGGCGGCCCCTTTTGTCTAGGTCTTCCAAATGCCGACCCATGTCTCTAAGCGCTGCAGTTTGAGATGTTATGGACACATGCAAAGTAGAGATATATTGCCTGGTGTCATCGTGTGCATTTTCCAGGGAATCCACCCGGTCAACAATATGCTTAATATCAGCGCGGACAGCAGCGATTTCCGTTCTACAAACCCCTTAAACTTTAGAAATGAGCATTGTAAAGTCCTCTTTGGTGGGAAATTGACTGAAGTAAGTCTCCCATGCATGCGGAGGATCAGAGGCAGCAGCAGGTGAATCAGTAGAAGATGCAGGTGGACCAGGAAAATTAGCCCAGGGGGCCATTGAAGACAGGGGGCTCTCAGTCCCTGTATCTGGAGCAGGGGGATCACTATCTGAGCTGAGTGGCCAAAGTTCTTCTGTGTGGGGCATTGGGGGGTTCCTGGGAGGATGTGACATAGCTGGAGTCAAGGGTGGGGGCAGGGAGGCAGTACCTTGATCTGTAAGGAGCCTCGTGGTGGTGCATTCCATGTCGAGGGAGCAGCAAGATGAAAGTCCCTGGCGTCAGGGGAAAGACAAGATCCAGGCATCCGTTGCAGCAGACCTTGGGGCCCTTGTCCAGCACTCCTCAAGGGTCCTCGATGGAGAAGGGGAACGAAGAGGAGGTGGGGACCTTCGGGAGTTGTTTTTCTTCCCCATATAGCCTCTGGTGCGTATGTCACTGGCCAAAATTTGGAGGTGCAAGCGGGAGCTGTACAGCTAAGCGGCCATCACAGTTGGCGTCCGGACACGCCCCCCGACACTGATCTGTCTAATCATAGGTGGATCAGACATGTAATTAGAGCATCTTCTAGACTGAGACCTTCACTGAAGACACGTATTCCTTCCTGGGACCTGAATACGGTCCTTAATGGTTTGTTGTTAAGCCCCTTTGAACTTTTAGAAGACTGTCCTATTAAACTCTTGTCCTTTAAGACTTCTTAATAGCTAGGTTTCGGGAGATTCAGGCTATTTCCATTAGAGAACCATACCTTAAGAGTTATGATGATAGAATCATAATAAGACTAGACCTGGGTTTTCTTCCCAAAATTGTGTCCGACTTCCACAGGAATCAGGAAATCAATTTACCTTCTTTTTGTAATCAACCTAAAAATGAAGGGGAGCTTAAATTTCATACATTAGATGTTAGACGTATGGTGTTGAGGTGTTTGGAAGTTACTAAAGACTTCAGGAAGGTAGACAACCTCCTTATTCAATTTACAGGAAGGAATAAGGGCAGGAGGGTTTCCAGGTCTTCCATTGCAAGATGGATCAAATATATTATCTCTTTATGTTATAAGATTCAAGGCCTAGTTTGTCCAGAGAACATCAGAGCTCATTCCACTAGAGCAGTGTCTTCTTCTTACGCCGAGAAAGCGGTGCTTCATTGGACAGACCTGTCATATGGGCGTAAGGTTCTTCAGGTGGTAGCCCTCCCTTAAAACTATACATTTTTTAGTTCTCCTTGTGTTTGCCGTCATGGTGATGATATGGAAAATTGGAATTAGTCTTAGTGGTTATTTTGTTTCCATGAATTCACCATGGCGGCACAATAATCCCTCCCCTCTTATAATTTAATTTGTATTATTCTGGTATGAAGTAATGCCAGTGATATATATATTTAGGCTACTTTCACACTAGCGTTTTAAAATTCCGGTATTGAGTTCCGTCATAGGGGCTCAATACCGGAATAAAACGCTTCAGTTTTGTCCCCATTCATTGTCAATGGGGACAAAACTGAACTGAAGACAACGGAATGCTCCTGAAAGCATTCCGTTCCGTCTTCAGACCGGAGAACAAACCGCAGCATGCTGCGGTTTGCTCTCCGGTCCAGGCATCCGCACCAAGACGGATCCGGAATGACCCCCAATGCAAGTCAATGGGGGTGGATCCGTCTGGTGTGACCATAATGGTAACCGGATCCGCCCTCCATTGACTTTCAATGGAGTCCATTACGGATCCGGGTACACATAGACACATACAGACATAAACATACACACACATAAAGACATACAAACACACATACATACTTACATGCTCCCCGGCAGGTCTTCGGAGCGTCAGGACGGCTCACACAGGTCACGATTCCCCACAGCGCCCTCTGCTGGGCGCCTGGTGGAATCGTCAGATGACGATTCCACCAGGCGCCCAGCAGAGGGCGCTGTGGGGAATCGTGACCTGTGTGAGCCGTCCTGACGCTCCGAAGACCTGCCGGGGAGCATGTAAGTATGTATGTGTGTTTGTATGTCTATATGTGTGTGTATGTTTATGTGTATGTATATGTATGTACTGTGTGACATGTGTGGGGCCGGAGCGCGGTTCCGGCTCCACACGTCACTGCGGCAGGCCTGATCCGGCAGCACCCTTCACCTGCCGGATCAGGCCTGCCGCCAGTGTGAAAGTAGCCTTAGTATATTGTTGGCTCTTAGTAATTTTTGAAACACTGGGGAATGGTGGTGGGAGGGGGCAATTTAATCTCTTCTCTGTTCCTGACCCTACAGAGGTCAGGGGGCAATCTCCTTGTGTGTGGTCATGGTGAATTAATGGAAACAGAATTACCAGTAAGACTAATTCCAATTTTTCGGTGTATAAGGAGTTATCCAAAGATCCTACTACTTCTTATCAGAACATACATTGTTCTTTGTTATGGA
The DNA here is from genome assembly GCA_900303285.1 of Rhinella marina. Lineage (NCBI taxonomy): Eukaryota > Metazoa > Chordata > Amphibia > Anura > Bufonidae > Rhinella > Rhinella marina. The sequence continues at coordinate 10,964 of ONZH01030119.1, read as the reverse complement.
GGGGTGAGGAGTTGGGCTTCTTCACCGATGGTTTCACAAAACATTTGATTTATGATTTCCCAAAGAGACCTTATTGGTATATGCTACCAAAAGTGCATAAATGTTTGTAAAGACCACCAGGCAGACCAATAGACACAGGAAGGGGCTCTGTTACCAAATCTTTTTCCCGCTATCTGGATTGGCTTCTACGGCCATTACTGATTGGGGTACCTTCATATTTAAGGGACACATTGCAGTTTCTAACTACATTGTCCACCTTCATGTGACAAGAGGACTACCAACTTGCTAGCGTTGACATGAGAGCCTGTACATCCACATCCCTATTGATGCGTGTGTACAACCAGTCCGTCAGCACTTGCTGAGTAAGGCTACTTTCACACTAGCGGTTTTGCTGGAAATGGCAGGGCTCAGCAAAAACACTTCAGTTATTAATATTACAACCATCTGCATCCATTATGAACGGATCCGGTGGTATTATCTTTAACATGGCCAAGACGGATCCGTCGTGAACTCCATTGAAAGTTAATGGGGGAAGGATCCATTTTCTATTGTGTCAGATTGTGTCAGAGTTAAAAGGATCCATCCCCATTGACATGCATTGTGAGTCATGATGGATCCGTCTTGTTCCGCATCTCATGATGGAAAGAAAACCAAAGCATGCATTTTGGAGCATTCAGTTCTGTTCAGTTACGTTTAGTCCCCATTGACAATGAATGGGGAAAACGGAAGTGTTTTTTTTCCACTATTGAGACCCTATGACGGATCTCAATACCATAAAATATTAACCCCTTCAGGACCCTGCCATTTATCACCTTAAGGACCAGGCCATTTTTAGCAATTCTAACATGTGTCACTTTATGTGGTGATAACTTTAAAAACGCTTTTATTTTATCCAGGCCATTCTGAGATTGTTTGCTCGTCACATATTGTAACATAGTTTATAAGGCCGAAAAAAGACATCTGTCCATCCAGTTCGGCCTGTTTTCCTATAAGTTGATCCAGAGGAAGGCAAAAAACCCCTGTGAGGTAGAAGCCAATTTTCCCCACATTAGGGAAAATAATTCCTTCCCGACTCCAATCAGGCAATACTTCACGACAGTGGCAAGTTTGAGTCTACTTTTCTCTACTTTTAAAATACATTGTAATAACTCCATAAATAGTTATTATTTTACATTTCCTATATGTCTTCTTCATGTTTGGATCACTTTGAAAATGATATTTTATTTTTTTGGGATGTTAGAACACTTACAAGTTTAGAAGCAAATCTTAACATTTTAAGAAAATTTCCAAAATCCAATTTTTTAAGGACCAGTTCAGTTAAGAAGTCACTTTGTGGGGCTTACATAATAGAAACCACCCCATTTTAGAAACTACTCCCTTCAAGCTATTCAAAACTGATTTTAAAAACTTTGTTAACCCTTTAGGTGTCCCACGAGAATTGAAGGAAAATGGGAATGAAATTACAAAATTTCACTTTTTTTAGCAGATTTTAAATTTTAATCCAGTTTTCCTGCAAAACATCAAGGGTTAACAGCCAAACAAAACTCAAAATCTATTACCCTGATTCTGGAGTTTACCTAACCACCCTATATTTGCTCAAAAACTGATGTATAGGCGCACAGCAGGCTTCAGAGTGGAAGGAGCACCATATGGCTTTTGGAGAGCGGATTTAGCTGGAATAATAATTGGTAGCTATGTCACATATAAAGACACCCTGAGCTGGCCCTACAGTGGAAACCCCCCAAAAAGTGACCCATTTTGGAAAGAGCACCCCTCAAGGAATCTTTCAGGGTGTGTGGTGAGTACTTTGAGCCCAAAGGTGTTTCCTAGAATTAGGAAACACTTGGCAGTGAAAATGAAAAATTGCAATTTTTTCACAAAAAAAGTTTCTTTACACCCACATTTTTCACTTTCCCAAAGGGTAACGGGACAAAATGCAGCCCACATTTTGTTCACCATTTTCCCCGAATACGGAAACACCCAATATGTGCTTGTAGCCCGATGTATGGGCGCACAGCAGGCTTCAGAGTGGAAGGAGCACCATATGGCTTTTGGAGAGCAGATTTAGCTGGAATAATAATTGGGATCTATGTCGCGTATGAAGATACCTTGAGCTGGCCCTACAGTGGAAACCCCCAAAAAGTGACCCCATTTTGGAAAGAGCACCCCTCAAGGAATCTTTCAAGGTGTGTGGTGAGTACTTTGAGCATAAAGGTGTTTCCTAGAATTAGGAAAAACTTGGCAGTGAAAATGAAAAATTGCAATTTTTTCACAAAAAAGTTGCTTTACACCCACATTTTTCACTTTCCCAAAAGGTAACGGGACAAAATGCACCCACATTTTGTTCACCATTTCCCCCCAAATACGGCAACACCCCATATGTGCTTGTAGCCCGATGTATGGGCACATAGCAGGTTTCAGAGTGGAACCTCCTTCCACTGGTGGAGCACCATATGGTGCTCCACCATATAGCTTTTGGAGAGCGGATTTAGCTGGAATAATAATTGGGAGCTATGTCACATATGAAGACACCCTGAGCTGGCCCTATAGTGGAAACCCCCAAAAAGTGACCCTATTTTGGAACAGGTGTCTCACAGAAGGCAGAAACACTTGTAAAAGCATTTCAAAGCACACATTTATGAAAATGAAAAATTACTAGCAGACCCCAATTTTTCAAATTCACAAGGGGTTAAAGGAGAAAATGCACCCAGTATGTGTTCCCCATTTTCTCCCCATTCAGGAAACACCCCATATGTGCTTGAAGCCTGCTGTATGGGCGCACGGCAGGCCTCTAGAGGCAAACTGCAAAATATGGATTTTGCAGGCCCGAATTAACAGACATGGTTTTTTAAGTGCCATGTCGCAAGTTTAAAAATTCCTGAGGTGCCCAGAAATTAAAAACCCCAAGAAGTGACCCCATTTTGGAAAGAGCACCCCTGTCCGGACATTTTAAGTGGTAGAAAGGGTACTTTTCAGCAAACAGGTGTCTCACAGAAATGAATATGTAGTGGTTGGTGACAAGTGTAATATATGTATGTATGTATTACATATGTAAGCTGTTTGCACTAAATCGGAGGTATAAAGTGATAAAACTACAGAGTACATCAAGGATGAAGTTAATACTCCATGGATGGTAGATCCATGCAGAGGCCAGGTTTTTCACAGCAGGTTTCGCAGTGGTAAATGGTGTCTTTCCTTATCCTCCTTTTGGAACACACCCTGCATCATTTTTGGGTCCTTCCCTTCCTCGCTGTCTGGGGGACTTGACCGGGAAAATGTTGCCCTGGTACAATACAGGACTTCCTGAAGTACTGGGACCCTCGCCGGCCTGGCTTTGAAAAATTAGGGCCTTGTGTAGAAGGAAGTGCTGGCACGTATATGTGTATATGCATGCATGAATGAATAATTAGGCATGCATGAATATGTATATATATATATATATATATATATACACTCACCGGCCACTTTATTAGGTACACCATGCTAGTAACGGGTTGGACCCCCTTTTGCCTTCAGAACTGCCTCAATTCTTCGTGGCATAGATTCAACAAGGTGCTGGAAGCATTCCTCAGAGATTTTGGTCCATATTAACATGATGGCATCACACAGTTGCCGCAGATTTGTCGGCTGCACATCCATGATGCGAATCTCCCGTTCCACCACATCCCAAAGATGCTCTATTGGATTGAGATCTGGTGACTGTGGAGGCCATTTGAGTACAGTGAACTCATTGTCATGTTCAAGAAACCAGTCTGAGATGATTCCAGCTTTATGACATGGCGCATTATCCTGCTGAAAGTAGCCATCAGATGTTGGGTACATTGTGGTCATAAAGGGATGGACATGGTCAGCAACAATACTCAGGTAGGCTGTGGCGTTGCAACGATGCTCAATTGGTACCAAGGGGCCCAAAGAGTGCCAAGAAAATATTCCCCACACCATGACACCACCACCACCAGCTTGAACCGTTGATACAAGGCAGGATGGATCCATGCTTTCATGTTGTTGACGCCAAATTCTGACCCTACCATCCGAATGTCGCAGCAGAAATCGAGACTCATCAGACCAGGCAACGTTTTTCCAATCTTCTACTGTCCAATTTCGATGAGCTTGTGCAAATTGTAGCCTCAGTTTCCTGTTCTTAGCTGAAAGGAGTGGCACCCGGTGTGGTCTTCTGGTGCTGTAGCCCATCTGCCTCAAAGTTCGACGTACTGTGCGTTCAGAGATGCTCTTCTGCCTACCTTGGTTGTAACGGGTGGCAATTTGAGTCACTGTTGCCTTTCTATCAGCTCGAACCAGTCTGCCCATTCTCCTCTGACCTCTGGCATCAACAAGGCATTTCCGCCCACAGAACTGCCGCTCACTGGATGTTTTTTTCTTTTTCGGACCATTCTCTGTAGACCCTAGAGATGGTTGTGCGTGAAAATCCCAGTAGATCAGCAGTTTCTGAAATACTCAGACCAGCCCTTCTGGCACCAACAACCATGCCACGTTCAAAGGCACTCAAATCACCTTTCTTCCCCATACTGATGCTCGGTTTGAACTGCAGGAGATTGTCTTGACCATGTCTACATGCCTTAATGCACTGAGTTGCCGCCATGTGATTGGCTGATTAGAAATTAAGTGTTAACGAGCAGTTGGACAGGTGTACCTAATAAAGTGGCCGGTGAGTGTATATATATATATATATATATATATATATGGGCCTTTGAATATTTGCCCCTGTATATAAAATGGCCGAAAATGATGCCCCCTAGATATAATATGTGTCCCCAGTTCATAAATGTCCCCCATTGCTCCTAATACATATAGATACATGTATATATGCCCCCAGAATTTATATACATATATCTATATGTATAAATTGACCCCCAGTGTCCTGGTGACCCCCCCCCCCCCTTGCAGGAGGGAGATGCCGCTTGCAGGAGGGAGATGCTGCTCTGATGACTGTACAGTAATGTCCAGTCTAGGGCACATCAAAGGATAGAGGATTGATAAGATCCTTTGCCCTTTGTTAAACACCTCTGGCAACAACGCTTATCAACTGTTCATGCCAAGGGTTGCTATGAACACGGGTGTTGGCCTCCATTGCTTGCATTGTGAAGGTTTATCACACCTGATCGGTATCTAGGCCCCCTTTGTGCAGACCCCAAACAAGCAGTTGGTGACATGCTAAACCTGTTTTTATAGCATGGGCCATTCAAATCTCTGCCCCATGGCCAGACACCTTCCCCCCCCTACTTATGAGGGATAAAGGGAGAGCTTTCATGACCACAAGGAGAGAGACTCTTCAAGACAGAGGAAGGACAACATACATGGAGCCAAGCAGCCCCTCCAGAAACAGAGACTGGCTAAGTACCCCCGGAACCCCCTGTTACCCCTGATTATCCCCAAACTCCTGACCCCTGCAGTACCTTTATTACTGCATTTAACCCCTTGCATTCCTTGTTTCCCCTATAACCCCTGTATTGTAAGTAACCCCTTTTAGGGACACCTAGTAGTAGGTTTGGGAGGGTACTGATGTAATTACATGTGTTTCTGTGTGAGTGTATTTGAGTGTATGTATATCACACAAAATATTAATAATTAATATTCCTTACAACATTGGCGAGCCAGTGCCCATTGCGTAGTATTTGTATCTGTATTTAGCGTTGACAAGGGAAGTCGCTTATTCTGTGAATTAACGCGATTTCACAGTCAGAGCTGAATACAGTGCAATATCTTTCGCAAAAGAACCTAGATCTTTTGTTTTGTGTTTAATGTTTTTTTCTGTTGCACTTACACGACCCAAGAAGAGACAACGTACAAGGGAACCGAGGAAGAAGATCCATACGATCACCAAGAGAGGACCATCGACGGTAGTGCTGAGCCAAAGAAGTCCAGCTGGTCGGGAGAAGGCGTTCCGGAGACTACAGGACCTCCTCCAAGCAGCTAAAGAAGGACAACTAGAGGCAGCACCAGAGAAGATGGCGTCCTCCAAAAAAGTGAGTATGGACTTCTCCACACTGCAACATCTAGCCAAACACAGCACATTTAATCCTATCATTCCAACTACATACAAATCTACAGAGATGCTATGGTCCAATTTATTGGACCAAGCATACGCACACGATAAGGTTTGCATTAGTAAGAGTGTGTTTAATAGGACCAACAAATGGCTCCAAATGTTAGCTAAATTGGTTCACACCTTTGAAGATAACATTTGGAAGCCGGAACACGCAGAGACACTCGCCAACACAAGAAGGGCAGAGGAAGTTTCCACTGCAATTGTTGTGTTGAATATTACAAACAGGTACACTCATTGGAAACACAGCTCCAAGAAAAGGCCCAGTGTACAGTTGAGAGGGGCAGGGAAATCTGCGTGTTGGAGTCTAAACTCTCGGAGAAAGAGAGTATCTACTTGGACATTGACAGAGAGATCCTCAGACTGTACACTGAGATAAATCAGTTTAGGAACAATGCTTGTTCAACTCAGAGAGGACCTGGCTGCAAAAATGCAAACCATTGCGGATTTGCAGCAGGTAATTGCAAATCTGTCACGGCCTGGTGCTAATAGCATGGTGCCCACGAATCAGGTATGCGTTTCGGGAACGGCACAGGGGGATACAGCGGCGGCGGCGCCGTCTCCCACGGATCAAACGTCCGAGGCTCTAGGCACTAGGGGACAGGTGGAACGGATGCTTCAGTTCTCCCCAACACCCAAGGAGAACAGACAAAGCAGCCTATCCAGGAGTTGGACAGCATTTAGGCAGGGGGAAGTGGTTAGCAAACAGTGCATACCACTTCCAACCCCCCAACTTGTCCGGTGAGACAGGAGGAATTTTATCCCAACCATACTAGTATGGAAAGGATAAATTTCCTGCTACGGATCTGCAAGGAGATCCGCAAGTACGATCCCAATGTAGATCCGTTCACTTCATGTGATATCTTCGAGGGTCACTGCAACAAATATTCCGACTGTTCGCCCCATGGCCCCACCATTGGAAAAGACAGGAAGCGTGCGCTGCTTCCTGTGTTTACAATACGGGCATATAAAAAGAAATTGTCCACAATGGCCACGAAATAAAGCCAATTCGGAAAAATCTAGGAATAATAATGGTTTCAAGACGAAACCTAATTATTCCAAAATAGTGGGGGAACAGGAGGAAAAAAATATGGGGCTTTCACAAGGGCAGGCACCTAAACGTGTGACTGTTGTGAATACCCCAGCCCATACAGCAACTGGTGTGGCATCTCAGGAATCCACACCAAGTGTTCAAAGAGAGAACCCACAAGTGGCAGTATGTACCTCACAGGTACCTACTGGGAGTCTGGTGGAAATCGATTGAAGAGTAGGGATCCCTAAAAATCTGGCGCCCGTATGTCCCATCATACTGGATTCTTCAGGGAGACCCCACATAAAGGCCAGAATAAAAGACCAGGACACGAAAATCATGCTTGACACTGGTGCGGAGATTTCCATTACCAATGTCAAACATGATTTACACCCCAACAGCCCTCAGTGTGTGGTGATCGGATTTGATCACAAACAAGGGGGGTGAGGGCCCATAGAATTGACGAGGTCATCATCCAGATTGCCAAATATATGACCCTGAGAATCCCAATGTGGTTTTACCCCGGTTCTGACAACATCATCGGAACGATGTAATGACCCAACATGGGTGGATCATAGATCTGGCAAACTGTATTGTGTGGAAAGGCCTCAGACAAGCAAAGGTGTTGGTCATTCAACGCCAGTGTCTGAGCCCACCTTTGCCACCGATCGAAAATTCAGTTGACATACTTGAACACAAGTGGCCAGAGGTCTCACACAATCCAGACCTCAAGCCCATTGTGTACGAGTATCCAGATCTGTGGGCCCAGAGTAAAAATGATTGTGGCAGGCTGATTGGTGTACAGGTGGACATACAAGGACCAGATCCTCCACCTCAACGCCAATACCGATTTCCACCAGAAGCCACCAAATCAATTATGGACACTGTCCAAGAATTGATGACGAGGGGTGTGGTCATTGAGGGCAATTCAAAATGCAACAATGCCCTCTGGCCAGTTAAGAAAAGGACACCAATGCATGGCGTCTTACCATAGACCTTCGTGTCCTTAACAAGTACACCCCAATATCCGCTCCGGTGGAGGCACAGACTCCCCACATCATGGCCAGAATAAGCGGCAAAAGTCGCATATTCTCGACCATAGATGTAGCCAACGAGTTCTTCTCGATCAAACTAACTGAGAACTGCCGGTACAAATTTGCCTTCCTATGGGGAACAAACAGTACATGTTTGGTGTACTTCCCCTAGGGTTCCACAGCAGTCCCACATATTTTCACCAGGCATTAGCGGCCATACTGAGTGTGTTTTCACGGCCAGAATGCCTTCTACAGTACGTGGACGACTTGCTCTTACACACAGAAACCATGGAAGAACACCTGGTTCTGTTGAAAGAGCTGCTGGGACTCCTGGCCAGGTCCGGACTCAAGCTGAGTCCCCACAAGGCAAATTTGGCCAAAGCAGAGGGGACTTTCCTAGGGGTCCAAATATCTTTTGGAGCTAAAGGTATCATGGCAGCCCGAGTGGAAGCCATGGTAAAGTTACCTAGGCCTAGCACTCTACAGGATTTGAGAAAATTCCTGGGAGTTGCCAATTTCATGAGAGAGTTCATAGAAGATTTTGCTGCCAAAGCGAAACCTCTCTATGAACTCCTCCGAGGAGAGGAACCCTCACTCAAGGGTTGGTCTGATGCGCAGGAAGAGGCCTTTTCTATCCTGAAAAGAGACCTCTCCTCTGCCCCTGTATTGGCCACTCCTCATCCAGATGGGGAAATGGCCATACAGGCGCATGCAGGGACAGAGTCGATCTCAGCGGTCCTTCTCCAACAGATCGGACATGAGTCTAGACCACTGGGATACTTCTCCAGGCTACTTTCGCCCATCGAACGAGGGTTCGATGAATGTGCTAAACAACTGGCAGCCATACACTATGCTGTCAAAACCACCGAGCATATTGTAGGCTTCCGGCCCCTCACCATACAGACTCCACATTCTCCTTTGGCTCTTTTGCTCCGCGATACACTTCCTGGAGTCTCACAACAGAGATTTGGGAGGTGGATCATGGATCTCAGTGGGAGGAATCTGAAGGTGACCCACAAAGCCAAATATGTTCTGTCCCAGTTACTGAACCTGAGTGGAACAGAACATGACTGTGGACAGCCGACGCAGGTCAACACGCCACAGATGTTCAGGACCGTCAAACATCCAGAAGACAGAGTCATCTTTGTTGATGGCTCTCGATTCTATATGGATGGGACATATGTTACAGGTTTTGCTGTGCTGGATGAGACCACAGGCATTCAGAGTCTTGTTAAGTTGCCAGGTCACATGTCGGCACAGCGGGCAGAGCTGAAGGCTGTCAAGGAGGATCTGCTCCTTCAGCCCCCTGGGAAACTAACTATATATAGGGATAGTTCATATGTAGTTCGTTCCCTCACCTTGCACCTGGACATATGGAAAAGACGAGGATTTGTTGATAGCCAAAACAAACCTCTGGCTCATGTGTCGGTCCTGAAGGAGCTGTGGGAATGGGGCATGGCACACCCAGTGGAAGCAGCCATCATTAAGATCCCTGCTCATCAGAAAGGTGACGAACCCTTGACGTTGGGCAATAATAAAGTAGATGAATTGGCCAAACTGGCAGCAGTGTCTGGGACCCTCCGAGAACCAGGCACTGAGCCATTACCTACGCACCGGATTGCAGTACGGAGTAACAACCTGAGAGAGGGCCTTGTGTCATTTGAGGAGGAACAAACCAAGGATCCTCTTCTAATGACATACTTCACATCACCACAGCATCCCTGGTCAATACGACAGGGGATACTGTGATATGATGCCGGTACTCAGCAACTTCCTCTTCCCGTGGTCCCGCAGCATTTGCAGGCAGAGCTGACGAGATTAAATCATCAACTGTTTGGACACCTGGGCCGGGATAAACTCTTGTCCCTTCTAAAGGACAAATTATACTGGCCAGGAATGTCCAACACAGACCAATTAGAACAGAACCAGACGGAACTTTACGAGAACCATCGGAGAAGAAGGCTCAGGATGCAACCCTGGTAAAATCCTGAGGTCATGGACTCCATTTGATCTTTTTCGTTTTTATGAGGCTATGGGGATATAGGACTGTTGAGATCTGGTAACCCTTTATTGTATATATTGTAGAGCTAAGGGGATGGGTCAACAGGTGGTTGTGTGTGCGAATGTGGAAAATAATAGGGGTCATTAGGGACAGGTCCCTTCTTCCCAACAATATTTGCCACTCCAACCCTGTGAATGGCACATTTCATAAGCGATGGACTGAATGACGGTCAGTGCGGTGTTCTTTTCCCGCAGTTATAATTTAGGTGCTATAACATCACCTCACGCTCCAGAAAGTCTGACCTGCCTTGTAAAGACCTGCGTATCTGTCCATGAAAGAACTTCCTCAACGACAGAATCTACAAGCAAGATGAAAAGAGGTGTCGGGAGAAAAGTGCGAAAGGAGGCCAGTCCACCTGTGCTCCGTGGATCTGCCTAGAAGATGAAGAGTGAAGCTGTCCCAGAGTCTAACCGACAAAGAGAAGGCAGTGGGAGCAGCTGATACTGGAAGACCGACACTACATGAAGATTGCGAGTGGAGTCATCCCAGAGTCTAATCAACAAAAGACAACAGTGGGTAGAGCTGAGGCATAAAGGCCGTCATTACCCAGATGTGAGGGTGAAGCCATCCCCGAAGTCAGACCGATTGAAGAAGACTATGGGAGTAGCGGAAGCTTGGAGACAGTTGTGTGCCATCCCAGAAGTCAGAACAACTAAAGACGACTGTGGGAGAAGCTGGTGCATGATACCAAGAGAAGACGAGGACAGTTTTATCTGTGGACAAAGACGTCAGGTTACGGTGAAGGACAGGGAAGAGGTCGCATAACCACGAAGG
>ONZH01030118.1:0-24912 GCA_900303285.1 Rhinella marina | reverse complement strand
AACTGTCAGTCTGGGCCCTATGCAACCGACCTGAGTCCTCTGTGACCTTCTATGTGCGTTTTCTAGGTTCGAGCCCTCAGTGGAGACCACCAGTCAGTCCGGTCACTTTGGACTCATCCACAACACCCGTAAGTCTAGTCTCCTCTGCCCCACATCTCTCGAATCACAGGCAAATTATCACATACAATGTATATGAAACTTGAGATGGGGGTTCGGAGATGTCGACCACCTTCGGATATTGGGGTACAGGTGCTCCTTTTGAGGGCCCCACGACTTGGGCGCCAACTGTTAAGGGGGACACAATCTGTCCTCAAGAAGTCAGGTCGGTTGGCCAAATTAAGGAACGTGTGTGCACCCGGGAAAAAATCTCAAGATGGACACAAATGTCAGTTTGGAGCTTTCCCTGCACGCTCGAGGCGCTAAAAGTAATCTGCGCTGCTCCGTTTATTGCACAAGCATATACACACAGTAGAAAAGGTGGGGCCCTCATTCACAGAGTTTCCCCAGCAAGCTGATAAGCATTAAACACATATTCTTTTGTTCTTGTCTTGGTTACTCCACCGCAGCATCCCGGACAGGTGGGGGGAATGGAATCTGTATCAGGATGTACTGGACACAGCTGCATAAGCATTTTGCAAAGCTGAGATATTTTTGTAAGGCTAAATAGCATTGAATACATGTATATACAAATGACATCACACTGTGAGGGGAAAATTCAGTATTTCTGCTGGTCTACCTTCACAAACTCACCTACCTTTGAGGCCTGTTCATACTGGTAGCCAATCAGGATTAAATTCATGGTTTCCTGTCCATTTACCTTCCTTAGTTTCCAGGCCTAATCTCCTTTCCCTCCTACGCTCTGTGTGGTTTTCCCCCCACACCTGAGCGTGACAGTATGTGTGTGAGCTTGCCGAGCTCCAAAGCCACCACCAAGTTGCGGCCGTTATCAGACACAACCACGCCTGGTTGTAGGTTGATAGGCTCAGCCCGGTCCCTTATACCCTGCCACAGCACTGTGGCGGTGTGTTGTTTGTCACCTAAGCAAATAAGTTTCAGCACAGCCTGCTGCCGCTTCCCCACCGCTGTGCTAAACTGCTTCCAGCTACTGACTGAAGTCTGACTCGTGCTGCAAGATGAGAATTCCTAGATGTAAGTGGTGGAGGAGAAGGAGGGGTTGCAGCCGCTAATGTAGGTGGTGGCAGAAATCCTGATGGAAGTAAGGCCCCCAATCCTTTGTTTCGGTAGCACCTGTGCCATCCCAGGGTACGACTCACTCCCATCCTCCACAAGGTTCACCCAGTGTGCTGTCAGGGAAATGTAGCGTCCCTGGCCAGAAGCACTTGTCCATGTGTCAGTCGTTAAGTGGACCTTCCCAGTAACTACATTGGTCAGGGCACGGGTTATGTCAAGGGACACATGCTGGTGTAAGGCGGTGAGGGCACACCGGCAAAAATAGTGGCGGCTAGGTACTGAGAAACTATGGATAACCGCCGCCATCAGACTGCGAAAAGCCTCAGTGTCCGCAAGCCTAAACAGCAACTTTCCAGCGCCAGCAATTTGCAAAGGTGTGCATTTAGTGCTATGGCCTTTTTTTAAACAAAAACATGACGCCTTATCGATATGGCCTCTATCGATCCAAGCCCCTTATCTCTCTTATCACCAGGAAGGGAGGGAAGCTATTAGAGGTTCCCGGCCGTACAGATACTCGTTATATACTCGTTATATACTCGTTATATACTTGTTATATACTCGTAAATTACAGCCTCACCGTCTTCGATCCTGGGGAGATTCGCTCAATGGGCGTGATAAGCACCGCTCAGCGCGTCCTACCGTGACCACTCTGTCACTCACTACACTGTCCCTATCACTTAGCTATGTCTGATAACTCTCGGGCTAGTCCCTATTGAGGTTCTCACAGAACTGTCAGTCTGGGTCCCTATGCAACCGACCTGAGTCCTCTGTGACCTTCTATGTGCGTTTTCTAGGTTCGAGCCCTCAGTGGAGACCACCAGTCAGTCCGGTCACTTTGGACTCATCCACAACACCCGTAAGTCTAGTCTCCTCTGCCCCACATCTCTCGAATCACAGGCAAATTATCACATACAATGTATATGAAACTTACCGTGATCGTGGAGGTTGATCAGGCCTCGATTTCGAGAGATGGGGGTTCGGAGATGTCGACCACCTTCGGATATTGGGGTACAGGTGCTCCTTTTGAGGGCACTATGGATAACCGCCGCCATCAGACTGCGAAAAGCCTCAGTGTCCGCAAGCCTAAACAGCAACATTTCCAGCGCCAGCAATTTGCAAAGGTGTGCATTTAGTGCTATGGCCTGTGGGTGGGTGGCTGAGTATTTGCGCTTTCGTACAGAAGTGGATGTGCTCGCTGATGGTGCTTGCGAGGGTCCAAGTGCAGGGCGGGAGGCATCTGGGCCTGCGTCTTGGCTAGCACGTAACACAGGGAAAAGGAGGCAGTGGTGTGACCCGCAGACACCGATTGTGGATCCAGGCGTTTGGTCCACCTATTAGGGTGCTTTGCTGCTATGAAGATCATGCTGGTGGTGGTCAGGTTGCTAGTGTTCATGTCCCTACTCATTTTGGTATGGCACAGGTTGCAAATGACAATTCTTTTATCGTCCACACTTGTTATTGTGTCCTGCCTTCTCCCTTTTGCCACCCCACCACCTCTTACAGCATGTTGCGGTGCTGCGCATCCCTCCCTCTCTGTACTGCTGTCCTCGCTCAGCTTGCCTCCTTCCCATGTTGGGCCAGTGATTTCATCGTCCACTACTTCCTCTTCCTTTTCGCGAAGGAACTTTTTCCCTTAAAGTGAGGAATATTGACTTCTACCTCACAGGGGTTTTTTGCCTTCCTCTGGGTTAACTTGCAGGATAACAGGCCTAACTGGATGGACAGATGTCTTTTTCAGCCTTATAAACTATGTTACTATGTTACTTCTTCACTCTGGTCCTCATCCTGATAAGTTGACGTTCAGTACTGCTGACATTTGGGGTGAGGGTCTGCTGCTGATCTGACTGTCTAAAACATTAGGGGCGAGTGCCTGCTGCTGAGCTGACCGTGTAAAACATTCAGGGCAAGTGCCTGCTGCTGATCTGACAGTGTAAAACATTAGAGGTGAGGTTGTGCTGCTACTTGCGCTTTACGTACAAGTAAGTATATGTTTCCTAACAATATTTCCTCTAAAATCGATGTTGTCTTGGGTTTTGGGAGGATATTTTTGTCATTCCGCAAAAGTGGCGTAATACTTGGACATCATCGTTAACAGCAGCGACTTCGGTGTCCAAGATGCATCCAGACATCCTCCCATGCTGTTCCCTAACCATTTCAGTAGTGTTTCCACCATTTTCCACGTTTCCCTATCAACCAGACACCCTCCTCTCTGCAGAGCAGGGGGTGCCTGGTCTTCTCCCATAGACTTCCATTATACTCGGGTGCTCGGCCGAGCACTCGAGCACCACCTAGTGTTCGGCCAGAGCACCCGAGCACCCAAGCATTGGGGTGCTCGATCATCACTAATTACTACTATGAAAGTGCAAAGAGGGCATTACTACTATAAAAGGGTCAGAGAGGGCATTACTACTATAAAGGGGTCACAGAGGGCATTACTACTATAAAGGGGTCACAGAGGGCATTACTACTATAAAGGGGGCACAGAGGGCTTTACTACTGTGAAGGGGGCACAATTGGCAGTACTACTGTGAAGGGGCACAGTGGTCATTACTTCTGTGAAGGGGTCACAGAGAGCATTACTACTATAGCGGGGGCACAGAGGGCATTACTACTATAAAAGCGCACAGAGGACATTGCTACTATAAAAGCGCACAGAGGGCACTACTACTATAAAGGGGTTACTGAGGGCTTTACTACTGTGAAGAGAGCACAGAGGGCTTTACTACTATTAAGGGGGCACAATTGGCAGTACTACTGTGAAGGGGCACAGTGGTCATTACTACTGTGAAGGGGGCATAAAGAGGTCATAACTGCTGTGAGGGGACCACAAAGAGGGTATTTCCACTGTGAAAAGGGCACAAATGTGTTTGCCCCTGTGTGTGTCTGTCCCTGTGTCTGTCACCATCACCATTTCCACAGTGTTCCTATGTCTTGACTCTTCAGCTACTTCAGGACATTTTGTGTGAGGCAAGAAGAAGAAGGAAGAAGAGGCAGCGCCGCCAGCATGGAGTCTGTGGGAGAGGCACAGGGAGGCACACTAAGGACACAGGTAATACTACCACATGATCTGCACAAGTGTTATCTGTAGTTTTACATAGGACTGCAGGTAACATCTACTACATTATCTGTACTCAGAGCGTTATCACTGTGTTAACTCTGGTGTTACATAGGACTGCAGGTGATATCAATAACATTATCTGTACCGTCCCAGATCTGGCAGGACAGACTTGGAGTTCGATGGCTACTTGCCTTTTCTACTATACTAGCAGAAGGACCCGGCTTTGCCTGGGTATATTTCATCTATTTCATATAATGTTTCTTTGTGTCGTTGCAGAGAGAAAGTCAATGCAGCTGACAGAAGTTGATTTTTACCTTAATTTTTTCAATCCCCATTGGCTGCGGAGTGCGAGGGGATGTGACCTGACCAGGTTGGTGGTGTGGTTTAGCGGGACCTTGGGGGGAAAGGTGCTTTTAAGTCCTTCTTTTGAGGGTGGCCTGAATTACAGGTCAATGCCATGGTAATTTATGAAGAAACACAGTGGGTAGCAGTGGAAGAAAACATCACTTCGCACGGGTATATTTAATATATTTCATTTAATGTTTGTGTGTGTCATTGCAGAGAGAAAGTCATCCTCCCTCTCACCCCTGCAGCTAAAAGAAATTGATTTTTACCTTCAATTTTTCAATCCCCGTTGGCTGTGGAGTGGGAGGGGGCGGGGCCTGACGGAGTCAGGGGCGTGACTTAGCGAGACCTTGGGTGAGGGTTGCATGAATTACAGGTCGATACCATGGTAATTTATGATGACACGCAATGGGTAGCAGTGGAAGAAAACATCTTTTATTATACTGAACGGTCTTAGTCTAAAATTAGTGTATTTCATCTATTTCATTTAATGTTTCTGTGTGTCGTTGCAAAGAGAAAGTCAATGCAGCTGACAGAAGTTGATTTTTACCTTCATTTTTTCAATCCCCATTGGCTGTGGAGTGGGAGGGGGCGTGACTTGATCGGGTCAGGGGCGTGGTTTAGCAGGACTTTGGAGGGGGTTGCTTTTAAGTCCTTCTTTTGAGGGTGGCCTGAATTAAAGGTCGATACCATGGTAATTTATGAGGACACGCAATGGGCAGCAGTGGAAGAAAACATTGCTTCGCACGGGTATATATAATCTATTTCATTTATTGTTTCTGGTTGTCGTTGCAGAAAGAAAGTCAACCTCCCAGCCACCCCTGCACCTGACAGAAGTTGAATTTTAGCTTCATTTTTTTCAATCCCCGTTGGTTGCGGAGTGGGAGGGGGCGTTGCCTGACTGAGTCAGGGCTTGGCTTAGCGAGACCTGGGGTGGGGGTTTTAAGTCCTTCTTTTGAAGGTGGCCTCAATTACAGGTCGATGCCATGGTAATTTATGTTGACACGTAATGGGTAGCAGTGGAAGAAAACATCTTTCATTACTACTGAACAGTCTTAGTCTAAAATTAGTGTATTTCATCTATTTCATTTAATGTTTGTGCGTCGTTGCAGAGAGAAAGTCAATGCAGCTGACAGAAGTTGATATTTACCTTCATTTTTTCAATCTCCATTGGTTGCGGAGTGGGAGGGGGCGTGACTTGATCGGGTCAGGGGCGTGGCTTAGCAAGACCTGGGGCAGGGGTATTAAGTCCTTCTTTAGGGGGCAGCTTGAATTACAGGTTGATGCCATGGTAATTTATGAGGACACGCAATGGGTAGCAGTGGAAGAAAACATCTTTTATTACTACTGAACGGTCTTAGTCTAAAATTAGTCTAAAACATAAGTTATATTTATGTCAACTTGAATACCCCATTAACAGTGTCATCCACAGCACTCTGCCCCTTTAAAGCAGCGAATAGAAATGGCTGAGCTCCTCAGCTGGCTGCTAGTTACCTGGCTAGGTTGTTATGGAAAACTGTGTGCATCTGGAGAAAATGGCAGTTGGAATTTGAAGTGAAATGCTCCCAAACTAATATTGGCTAATGGAGATCGTATTTTGGGAATATCTCGGGAACGGTACGTCCTAGAGAGCTTAGACTTGGTCTAAAACCTTCCCGGACACCTGATGTACCTGTGTGCCGAATTTAGTGAAAATCGGTCCAGTAGTTTGGTCGCGCATAGAGAACAGATGGACAGAAAGACGGACAGACAGAAACTCATTTTTATAATATTAAGAGATAATGGGAGGGGGAGCCATTAAAATTTTTGCCTCAGGCAGCAGAAGAGCTAGAATCAGCCCTGGCTGCCACTATATTTGTCCCGTTGTCACTCACTACCTTGCCCACTTTCAGCTGGCGGGGAGACAGGCAGCACGCTTTATGCTGCTTGATGTAATGCAGCAAGCGCTGGCCTGTGTGGCTGCTGCTGCCAAGACAAATTAAGTCTAAGACAGCGTGGCAGCATTTCACCTGGCACATATGATATGAAGGCGGGGGGTTAACTATCTGCCCTGATGCTCCAGCAGGCGGACTGCCTTGGAGGTGGAAACGGATAGTTGTTGGGTGGTCTGCTGCAATCCTGGCTGGAAAGCGCATGGAGGTGCCAAAAGCAATTGGCCCAGTTGCTGGGGGGGTTCCTGCCTCGCTGCCACTAAATACATTCAGCCAGTGGGCCGTAAAGGACATGTATTGCCCCTGGCCATAGGCACTGCTCCAGGTGTCCACCATGATGTGCACGATGCTGCAGAGATACAGCTGCAGGGAGCGTCCAATATTGTCTGCCACGTGGGAGTAAAGGGCGGGGATAGCTTTGTTTGAGAAGTAATGCTGGCTAGGGATCTGCCAGCGTGGCTAAGCGCAAACCATTAGCTCCCTAAAAGCTGTGCACTCAACTAATTTGTACGACAGAGACTGCACAGCCAGCAACTTGGTCAGGTGACAAGTTTGCGCACTGTTGGATTACTTGTTGCGTAAACCTGCTTCCTGGCCACGCACTCGGTGATGGACGGCTGTCGAATAAGAGGTGGTGGAGAAACGCACGCGGTTGACGATGAGGTGTATGTACTTGTTACGCCCCTGGATGCGGGCTGAGTTACGCCCCTGGATGCGGCCTGCCTGACGCAAGGGACCCCCGGGAGAAGTAGTCAGCTCTTCAGTATTAATGCGCTGCTCTAAATTGGCGGCATGACGCCGCTTCAGATGGTTCCACAGAGCAGTGATCCCTACATTTGTGGCTTTCCCACGGCTCAATTTCTGTTTACAGAAATTACACGTGGCCGTGCTGATGTCCTCCGGCAGAGTGGTGAAATACTTCCACACACCCGACATGTGCCCTCCACAGCTGGCCAATTTTTTATTTTTTTACTGCTTTCAGCTGAGGGGTCAGGTCATGTGAGATTTTTGTAGAGCAGGTTGATACAGACGTGGCGATACCCAACATGTGTACTTTTTTTATTTATTTAAGTTTTACACAATAATATCCTGTTTGAAACAAAAAAAATCTTTTTTAGTGTCTCCATAGTCTGAGAGCTGTATTTTTTTAATTTTTTGGGCGATTGTCTCAGGTAGGGGCTACTTTTTTGCGGGATGAGGTGACGTTAGATGCGTACTATTTTGGGGTGGCATACGCCTTTTTGATCACTTTGTATTATACTTTTTGTGATGTAAGGTGACAAAAAGTCACATGGTTTAGGAGGAGACAGGCTGTTTGTGTGATCCTAACCATGTGACTGATCACATGGTCATGACATCATTGAAGGTCCTTAAAAGCTATGGTGAATGGAATGTTTCTTCTCTGCCTGGTCCTGTCAATCAACAGAGCCTCTAGGAGCAGAGGCTCCTTGCACCTAGGAGCCTTATTAGCATAAAATAAAAGTTCATTTTATATAAAAATGGGGGCACCAGTAAATAAAACAGATATATATTTGGAATCAGGTGACATTAGCACATCTCTAATGTCAGCCTGATTCATACCGAAAAAACTGGTGACAGAAACCCTTTAAGTCTGTTTCATTTCTCCCTCTTATGCAAGTCTATGCAAATGCAGCAAAGGTAACACATACACTTGGTGAGTTATCAAAACTAGTTAAAGCGTTATGACTGTGACTGTTAACTGTGACTGTTCGGGGAATCTCTGAAATCTTTTGAGCTATATGTAGGTTCTAGTGATGGCAGGAAGTAATGTTTTGCCATGTGAACCTCATTTGAAACATTATTATTTAACAGACAATGCAATATTTAAAAAAATACTATTATTTTGCCTCTAACCATTACTTATGTGGACACTGTTAAGGATTTGCAGTCTTCTTTTAATGTTAAAGCAAAATACAATCAATCTAACCTCCTCTCTTTATAAAGACACTACAGATTTGAAGAAGGTTTTGATGTCTCAAGCATACAATGTTCTACTTGTATAAAAATTGATGCCTTTGCAATCTTCCTGCTGGTTTCCAAATAATGGGTTGCCTAATAACTGCAACCACCAGTGTAGTGTTATGTTTTTTGCAATCGATCTCTAGTTGTTTAAGATACACTTTCTTATGTGTACTCAGGAAAACCTTGACAGATATCCTTTGCCCCCTGTAGTTTTCTAAACCAATCCAATGATATCTGCATTGTATAGTTCAACACAGTTTCTCTAATGTTTGAATCTTCTGTATTTAATGAGAAAAAAATCCTACCATTCAGTGCATGGTGCGCTTACAGTAAGAATATATATATATTTATTTGTGGAATAAATTTCATGTCCCATTTGTCAAATTTATTTTAAAATCAAATTGTGCCCAAATCAATTCTATACGAATTTGCTCCAATTGCCCTGAAAATTTTGATAACAACCTCTAGTCTCCTAGGACTCAGATTTTTAATGAAAAGGTCTTATCTGTTTTTGTTATTTTTTTAAAAAATTTTTTGCTCTTTCTGTCCCCGCTGCCCCTTCCCTAAGATCTTGAACACAATGACATAAATAGCAAATAATGTCAGATTGACATACAGTATATAGCTAGAATACATTCATGTTTGACAAAGTTAACAAACAGCTTGTTTAAAAACACACTACACCGTTGCATGTGCTATGATTTTGTTCTCCTTATTACCGCCACGGTCCTGGTGCCATTTCCAGCAGCTATCTGCTGCCTGTGCTTCCCCATTCACCACTGCAGTTCTGGGATCCACTCCACAGTTTCCTTTCAGTCCTGGCCACAGCATGCTTCTTCCCTGCAGCACTTCCTTAGGGCCGGTGCACGTCACTTCCTGTGCTTTATGAGTTAGATCATGTGACCTCATTGACCAATCCTAGCCCTCCTGCATGTATATTAGTGGCTCAGCCCCTTTCCCAGATGCCTGAGTGTCAAGGTCCTTGTGTCCTGCAAAGGTTGCTGATTTCTCTGCTTGTGTTCCTGTGTACCTGACCTGTGCTTGTGGACTCCGCTACCTGTTTGATCCCTGCCTGCTTGCCTTGACTCTCCTGTTGCTGACCCGGATTGCCTCACCTGTACCTGTGCCACCTGCCCTTTCCTATTGATTGTTTGACTTTGCCTCTGCCTCACCCTTCGGTCCTGCACTGTTGCTCCTGGTTAAGACTCGACCTGCCAACTACGACTGTACCTTTGGTACCTTGCTCTGGTACCTCCTGGTCTGCCTGGACCAGCTGCTTTGTGTGCCAATCCTTCTCTAGAGGTAGCGTTCTGGTGTTCCTCTTGGAAAAGCCTATCCCCACCATCAGGGGTACTGTGAAGAATGAGGGTTTCACTTAGACAATGCCCTTAGAGGAGGTAGAATGTGTGGCACAGTGGGTTCGCACACGCTGGTTCATGAAAGTACACTCAGGCCATGGACCCCGCTGATCACTCCAAGCCTGTCGTTCAGGAATTGTTACATAAAGTGAGGTGTCAGAGCGAACGTCAGGATGTCATGATGCAGTTTATGCAAAATGTCGCTGCTCGTCTAGATGCTATCTCCCCTCCAGCTACTGCAGGGTTGCCAGTTGCTGCTACCCCTGCAATACCCATACCACTGAATCCGGATTTGTGTGCTGTTGGTGTGAAACTCCCTCTGCCATCACGCTATGGTGAAGATCCAAACACCTGGCCTGGCTTCCTGAACCAGTGCCTGATCCACTTTGAGTTCCATTGGCAGAAGTTTCCCACTGAACGGTCCAAGGTTGCCTTCATTGTATCCCTGCTGTCTGATGAGGCCCTTGCTTGGGAAAATCCTATTTGGGAACATGGAGGTCCAGAGACCACCAATCTGCAGTCTTTCCTAGCTACTTTTCGGCTGGTGTTTGAAGAGCCTTGACCGCACGTCCTCTGCTGCATCAGCTCTGCTGTGTCTACGACAGGGTTCCTTGTCTGTGAGTCAGTATGCCATCCAGTTTCATACCCTGGCTGCCAAACTTGCATGGAACAATGAGGTTTAACTGGCGGTGTTCTAGGAGGGCCTTTCTAACCAGATTAGCTGGCCATAACCGTTCATCCACTCTGAATGACCTGATCGCCTTGGCCACAAGAATAGATATGCGCTCAGGGAACATTCTAAGGAGGTTGCATGCACCAGAAGACCACCTCGCTTGGCTCCATCCTTCCAGAGACCAGTTCTTCCTCTAGTGTCCACCCCATCTGAAGAGCCCATGCAAATAGAGTGCCTTCAATTGTCTGACCAGGAACGTCTATGTCGCAAAGTGTAGAACCTGTGTCTGTACTGTGCAGGCAAGGCCCACATTGTGCATAATTGTCCACAAAAGGTAGGTGGGCCGATGTGTTTTGATCAATATATATTGGCTAAGAGTCTCAGATTTTATAATTCGATTGAGGGCTTAGTCCATATGTTATGTTTGCATCTTTTGTTTTAGTGCATTATTTTCTGTGACTTTATAAATGTAGCCGTACATTTTTACTATCATACTGTGCAGGATGTTTTGTATCTTTTTTTCCGTGATTTTTAAAAATTTGTCTTGAAGGAGTGGTACCTTCAGGTGTGAATGCGCTTTAATTGTGGGAGTAGCATTCATGTGCAATTTTGCCCCACATATCTAATAGGCAACCTTGATTAAGGTAGTACATATAGCTGTGTGTGCTGCTCCTCTCATTGGTTGCTGATGCACACAGAGGTAACAAGGAGCAACACACTATACGTGCAGGGTCTGCTCTCCTGGATATAGATGCACAACTGCATAGGTAGGTTAGAGTAGGACCTGCCTGACTGAGACCACCGTGGCTCTGGATAGGTGGACACAGATGTATTTTGATCAAAATATATTGGCTAAGAGTCTCAGATTTTATCATTAGAGTGAGGATTTTGTCCATATATTATGTTTGCATCTATTGTTTTAGTGCATCATTCAGCAAGCCGTGGTCCATCAGTACCGGTTTCCGACCATCTGTTTAGAAAGGCCTATGTCAGTGGCTTCTGTAAATATACTGCCACTTCCTGAACCTGTGCTGTTACTATGCCCCTTAAGTTGCAAATAAGGGTTTTGCATTGAGAGATGATCTTCTAATATGTGCTGCCAGCGTCCGTGAATCCGGTTATCCTTGGCCTACCATGGCTGCGTCAGCATACTCCAGTTCTGGACTGGCATTTCAGTGAGATTCTGCATTGGGGATCATCCTTTCAGTCCACCTGCTTATCGGAGGTCTGACCTGCTTCCTCACCTACAGTACCTGAAGACCTGCCTGGACTTCTGCAGCATTATGCCAGTTTTGCGGATGTCTTCAGTAAGAAAGAGGCCGAGTCCCTGCCTCTTCACCGTCCATATGATTATCCGATTGACCTTCTGCCTGGTGCCACTCCTCCTCGTGGTCGAATTTACCCCCTCTCGCTTCCTGAGACCCAAGCGATGTCTGATTACATCAAGTAGAATCTCGAGAGGGGGTTTATCTGGAAATCTACTTTGCCAGCAGGTGCTGGGTTCTTCTTTGTACAGAAGAAAGATGGATCCTTACGACCCTGTATTGACTATCGAGGTCTGAATAAGTTCACGATCAAGAATCGATACCCTCTTCCGCTAATCTTCTAACTCTTTTACAGGATCTGGGGAATTAAGTTCTTCACAAAATTAGACTTGTACGGTGCATAGAACCTTATCCGCATTCGAAAGGGGGATGAGTGGATGACTGCTTTCAACACTCGTGACGGTCACTACGAGTATCTCGTTATGCTCATTGGTCTGTGTAATGCTCCTGCGGTATTCCAGGAGTTGTTAAACGATATCTTCCGGGACCTGCTTTATGTCTACCTGATAGTGTACCTGGACGATATACTGATCTATTCTCCAGATCTGATCACTCACCGGAAGCATGTACAGTATATTTAATTTTACAGTGGTTGAGGGAGAATTGACTTTATGCCAAACTCGAGAAATGCATCTTTGAAAAATCCACCATAATGTTCCTTGGATACATCATCTCGGATGCCGGGTTGCAGATGGATCCTGAAAAATTGAATGTGGTAATGTACTGGCCTCACTCACAGGGTCTTTGCGCCATACAGTGCTTCCTTGGATTTGCTAATTTCTATCGTCAGTTCATCCCTAATTTTTCATCTCTTACGTCTCCAATCTCTGCTCTTACTAAGAAAGGGGTGAATGCCAGAGTCTGGACTCCTGAGGCTGAAGCCGCTTCCATCCAATTCAAGAGCTCCTTTGCCTGTTCTGCATCATCCTGATGTCTCCTTCCAATTCTTTTTAGAAGTGGATGCCTCCTCCATAGGAACCAGTGCTGTTTCACTACAGAAAGGTTCCAAGGGCAATATGTTTACATGTGAAGTTTTCTCCAAGCTCTTCTCCCCTGCTGACTGGAATTACTGTATAGGAGATTGAGCGCTTTTGGCCATAAAACTAGCCTTGGAGGAGTGGCATTATCTATTGGAGGGAGCCCAGCATGCAATGATAATCTTCACCGACCACAAGAACCTTACATATCTGCAGATGTCCCAGCATCTGAACCCTTGCCAAGCCAGATGGGCAATCTTCGTCTCCCGTTTTGATTTTGAGCTTCATTTTCTCCCAGCTCAGAAGAACATCAAGGCAGATGCTCTTTCTCGGTCATTTGACTTCTCCGACCAGCAGAGGAGCCACAATACAGTACAGTACAGTAGATCCTGCTTGCTTGATCACAGTGGCTCCTGTCCTGGTCAAAGACATTCCTCCTGGGAATACATTTGTGCCATATGCCAAGAGAAAATGTATTCTAGCCTGGGGGTAAAACTCCATCCTGGCTGGTTACCCATGGACTTTGTAACCAATCTGCCCTCTTCTGCCAGATGTATAGCTATCTGGGTGGTTGTGGACTGGTTATCCAAGATGACGTATTTTGTTCCTTTAGCTGGATTGCCCTTGGCTAAACTGTTCGTGAAACACATATTCCACTTGCATGGACTACCTTGGCATTTTGTTTCCGATCGCAGAGTCCAGTTTACCTCTAAGCTCTGGAGAGCTCTTTGCCGGCTGCTCGAAATTGTGCTAGACTTTTCTTCGGTTATCATCCCCAGACGAATGGGCAAGTAGAGCAGGTCAATAAACTATTAAAGAACTATTTCCGGCATTTTGTATTGGCCCAACGCAACAACTGATTACAATTGCTAACAACCACTCTAGTGAGTCTACTGGATCCTCTCCATTCTTTGTTGTTTATGGACAACACCGTTGTACTCCCACACAGTGTTATGGGAAAAAGACAGTGATTTGTTGGGACCAAGTGTCCAAAAATTATGCCCCAGTGGGTGCAGAACACTGCCCCTGTTTACACACATGCATATCAACCCCTTCATGCATTTGGACGTAACTGTACATCCAAATCGCAAGTAATTTAATGCATTTGGACGTACAGTCACGTATCGCTATGGACAAAATCGGTGCTAGCACCGATCTCGACCGTTTAACCCCATAGATGCTGTGGTCAGTAGCCGCCCGCGGCATCCATGGGGTTGAGAGGGAGGGACCTCCCTCTGTCTTCCATCGGGCCGCCACTGCAATGATGGCAGCGGGGAAAATGGTTGCCATGGCAACCTGACACCTTACAAAGGCATCCAGGCTGCCATGTAGCTAAGGCTGATCAGACCCAGAGGGTTTGAACAGCCTTAGTGTAAATGTAGCATTGACAATACATTGCATTGCAATAGATGACTATTTTGATGCACTGTATAGCCATCAGGCCCACTGGATCTTCAAGATCCAAATGGGTCTTCATAAACAAAAAAGTAAAAAAAAAAAAAACAGTGTAAAAAAATGTAAAAAAAGTGTAAAAAAATAAAAAAAATAAAAGTGTAAATAAAATTAAAAATTGTCTTTTGTCATATCTGTTCATTTAGGTCATTTAAAAAAATTTAAAAAAAAATTTAAAAACTACACAAAATTGGTATCACCGCGTCCGTAAAGACCTGCTCTGTAAAAGTATCATGTTAGTAATCCCGCGCATTGAACACCGTTAAAAAGAAAATGTAAAAACCAATGACAGAATTGCTTTTTTGTCACCTCACTGCCACAAAAAAATAAATAACAAGTGATCAAAAAGTCATATGTACCCCAAAATGATACCGATAAAAATTAAAACCCGGCCCACAAAAAAAAAGAAGCCCCCATACAGCTATATTGGTGAAAAAATAAAAAGTGATGGACTTTAGTATATGACAATTCAAAATATAATTTATTTTTAACACAAAAGTGATTTTATGCTGAAAAAGTAGTAAGACCATAACCGTATCAACCCACAGAATAAAATTATCACATCAAATTTACCGCAAGCGGAACCCCATAAAAAATAAAAATAAAAAACACTGACACAATTGCCATTTTTACCCAATTCACCTCCTCAAAAAATGTATAAAGAGAGTTATGTACCCCAAAATGATACCAATAAAAATTACAGCCTGTCCCACAAAAAACAAGCCCTGACACAGCTATATTGGTGAAAAAATAGAAAAGTTATGGACTTTAGTATATGACAATACAAAATATAATTTATTTTTAACACATAAGTGATTTTATGCTGAAAAAGTAGTACAATTTAAAAAAATATATAAATTTGGTATCACCATAACCGTATCAACCCACAGAATAAAATTATCCAATCCAATTTACCGCAAGAGGAACCCCATAAAAAATAAAAAACACTGATGCAATTGCCATTTTTACCCAATTCACCTCCACAAAAAAAGTTATAAAAAGTAATCAAAAAGTCATATGTACCCCAAAATGATACCAATAAAAACTAAAGCCCGTCCCGTAAAAAACAAGCCCCCACACAGCTACATTGGTGAAAAAATAAAATTGTTATAGCCCCTAAAAACTATTTCAGCAAATTAAATGTTAGAAAATCCTGATACCACTCCTTCCCTTCTGAATGCTGCCGTGCCCCCAAACAGCGGTTTACAACCACATGTATGGTGTTGCCATATTCAGGAAAAATGCATTTCAAATTGTGGGGTGAATTTTCTCCTCTTATCCCTTGTGAAAATAAAAAAAATTGGGGATAAAGCAACATTATATCGAAAATAAAAGTTATTTTTTTCATTTTCACAGCCATGCGTTTCTAAATTTTATGAAACACTTGTTGGGGCAAAGCATTCACTGCACCCCTAGATTTATTTCTTGAGGGGGGTGGTTTCCAAAATAGGGTCACTTTTGGGGGTTTTCTTTCTAGGGGTTCCTCAAGGTGTCTTCAAATATGACATATCAAAAATCACTTGGTCATTAGACCATAATCGTCTATCATATGTGCTTTTTCCCTAAAACTTAACATTTATTACATTTACTTTAATCACCTACACTTTAAGAGACATGAGACATATTAAAAATCTCAGGGATCAGAGCAATTCTGCCCAAATAGCGTTTTCTGTAAATCCTCTTTATCGGGATTGTAGTAACATAACAGTCGCTGTTGGCCTCACAGCACACTGACCCTCCAATCTCCTTCCTGTCAGTTTTACTACTGTCTATTGCTTCTCTGTTTCAAACGCTGGCAGTGCTGGTCCCTGTACTAAAATCGCACATGCACATTCATACTTTGCCCCCCGACATGTTTCGCCGGCTGTTTGCTTCTAAATTTCTAAGCCTTCTAACGTCCTAAAAAATAAAATAACATTTACAAAATGATGCCAACATAAAGTATACATATGGGGAATGTAAAGTAATAACTATTTTATGAAGTATCACTATCTGTCTTAAAAGCGGAGAAATTCTAGTTTTCAAAATAGCAAATTTTTCCAAATTTTCTGCAAATGTGGGGTTTTTTATGCATAAAGGTAAAACATTTCAACTCAAATTCACCACTAAAACGAAGTAGGATCACGAGAAAACACATTACCACATATTACCACTTAAACATGTCAGATTTGAAAAATGGGTCTCTGGCATTTTGTCCAAACTGGCTTTCGCTTGAAGGGGTTAATGTCAAAAGTAAGAATGGCTTGTTCTGCACAAGTACAAAAATAAAAAACGAAAAACAAATAGAGCACCCACCACAAGTGCAGATGCAATGCTCCTGGAGCTGTATCCAACTGCTCCCTTGAAAATCCACAAAAAAGAATGGAGGCAGCATCCCAAGTAGTGAAAGAAATAGTGTTTTTAATCCATAAGTTGCAATCCAGTAACAGAAAACCCAGATACATGCAACGTTTCTGCTACTCCTTAACCTACTCCTCTAGCCTTGTTCTGCACAACCATTCAAAAGTATGCCTGAACTGGTCAGAATGCCTGCCCATATTTATACATGCACAAGTATTAATTGTCACAAGAAATAGTGGCTTGTTCTGCACAAATGTTAAGCATTATACATTAAAGGCTCATTCACACGACCGTATTTTTCTTTCCTTGTCCGTTCCGTTTTTTTGCCGTGTACGGAACCATTCATTTCAATGGGTCCGCAAAAAAAAACGGAAGGTCTTCCGTGTGCATTCCGTTTACGTATGTCCGTATTTCCGTTCCACAAGATTATGAGTCTTGTCCTATTATTGTCCGCATCACGGACAAGGATAATACTGTTCTATTAGGGGCCAGCTGTTCCGTTCCGCAAAATACGGAATGCACACAGATGTCATCCGTTTTTTTTGCGGATCCGTTTTTTGCAGACCGCAAAATACATACGGTCGTGTGAATAAGCCCTAATGGGGGGAATTGCCTGCCCATATTTATATATGCACAAGTACTACATTTCAAAAGAAAAAGCATCTCTTTCTGCAAGTCTCCAAAAATTATGTATTAACTGCTCGTATTTATTCAAGCAAAAGTATTATTTATTATAAGAAAGGTTGACTTATTCTGGACGAGTTTAGAAAAATTATCTCTTTTAATTGGCAACAGCAACAGTAAAGCATGGATGTGGCATGGTTAGCAGCATGGAATAGCAGCTGTGGATAGGGCGACAATGGCAGCAGAACCCTACTCAGATAAAATCTGGTGGGTCACAAAATAACAATGATACATGAGCATTATGCCTGCATTGGTACAGGGCTCCCTAGTATTAAATGTGAGGAATATACTTGTGTGACCGTGTTGCAATAGTGTTGCCTCACTATTTGTTCAAATTGATATAATAATCCAGTCTAGTGTGGGAACGTGCCAGGACTTGAACCTGCTTTTTTAGATGGTGGGTATCTGCTTGCTGGTGTGCATCTGCTTGGCACGGCATATGAAAAATCTCCAACTTTGGATTGCGGTTTTAAAATGTTTTTTGAAGTTATAGAATCAAAGGCTGAAGTTCTTCACCGAAGTCTCATAAGACTTCTGACTTAACAAAGTTTGCCTCCACACAGCGTATATATTTTAATGTTGTACAAAGACAGGTCTCCGTATAGCATTAAAGCGCAGTTGGGAAATAAATCGACTTTGGATCTTGGATCTGAAGCGTGATTCGCTCACCCCTACTGATAATACAACAGTTGTGCATTCTTTTTGAAACCAGGTAAAGATTACACTATTTTGCTTTGATAGCAAGGTTCTAAAAGCATGGCTATCCAGTAGTCAGCATGCAGTTTGTCACAAACGTCAATGTTCCCAGGACTTTCAGGCTCCACCTCCCACTGTGATGATTGTTCATGGCCTGTGTCATTATCATCTTCACCCATGTTCCCTGGCACATCCAAATTTTCCTCCTCAAGTGGTAATTCTTCATCCTCCTTCACTTCCTCATCCATGGTTCTTTGTCCTTGTTGAGTCCCCAATGGCTATAGGGCTGTGAACAAGCTTTTCTTTTTTCACTATCCCTTGTTGCATCACTCTGAGCTGTAATATAAATATCGGAGGAATTACATTGTTCATGCCTGTTTTTCCTACTCACAAATCTGGAGGTCTCTTCAAGGGCCTGTTTCACGTGTCTCTCATGAGCTTCCACTGCATAAGCTTAAGATAACATAGGCATTTTGCTGTGGTGGTGTGAATGATGTAATTGTCACCTGCTTTAGGCTACTCATACAGATGCAAGGTAGATTTAAAGTGAGGTGGAACGTTGTAGATCAAGCAGTGCACAGGCAAGTCCTGGAGGGCCTTCTAAGCCACAGAAAAATGGCTGAAATGTGTACACAAGATACTTTTTAAAAAGCATGGCACCACTAAATTCATGCATTCGTGCTACATTCATTAATTGCACTAAATGTGCAATTTGACACAGTCCAAAGTATATGCTGATAGTGATGTTGAAAAATATGTTATTTGTACACTTAGAAACTATAGAAACTTTGTAACAGGTTTTGGGGAAAAACACAGTAGGACATCCTCTGAGTGCGCCAAAAATATACACTGCTGTTGATGCACTAAAATCCTCTTATAAACGGTAGAATTGCAACAGGTTTTATGGAAATAGAAAAAGGCGCAATAGGAAGTCCTCTGGGTACGACCATCCTATACACTGATATCAACACAGTAAGATACTCTTATTTGTGCACTTATAAATGGTTGAAAAATTGCAACTGTTTTGGAAAAAAGAAAGGCCCAATTGAACATCCCTTGAGCGCAATGTGACACACTAAAATACGCTTATTTGTGCACTTATAACGGCAGAAAAATTGCAACAGGTTTTTGAGAAAAATATGCCGACTCCTGGACATGAAAACAAACAGTCTCTTCACGGACCCAGTTCAGCACTAGAGATGAGCGAACCGATTCGTCGATTCGTTGATTCGTATCGAATCTTGGGATTTTTTAGCTGCGAAGTGAATCCGAATATTAGGTGATTCGCTTCGGCTTTGTACGCATTCGCTACGTAGTTTGTCCTATAAATTATACGCTATTGCTACGTATAAGTTTCTGTATACGCTGTTGCGTACGATTTCAATTCATTAGCAAACTTTTACTGTTAGTTCGTTTATCGTGCGCAAAAGCCTGGGAAGAAAGCGGTCACCTGACCTAATGGGCAGGGTTTGCTCTGATTGGCTCAGGCTCAGTAAGCCAGTGACGCATCACTTCTGCTGCGACTGCTGAGACGAGCAGAAGCACTGTGTGTAAAGTTCTGAGACTCTGAGACCTGTTTTGTGAAAATTGGGGTGTAATTGCTCTGGGAATCCATATTACAGATATCAGGGATACTGCAGGGCAAGTGCAGGGCCAGTTCAGGGCTAGTATTTAATCAAGCAGGGAGAGAGAGACAGGGAGAGATAGGGAGAGACAGGGAGAGACAGTGAGATACAGGGACAAAGACCAGCTGCGAGGCCACAGAGTGAATTGAAAAATGTCTGGAATGGATAAGCAAAAGGGGTCCAGTTCCAGCCAGACTTTGAGCTTTAAAAAAAAGGAGAAAGTGGCATAGGGTAGCAGTGCCAAAAGACCTGTAGCTGGAGCATCTACTAGTAGTATATGCAATACTTGGCCGTTGTGCCACCAGGCTAACCCACCGAAGCGCAAAATTGTAGTGGAGGAGAAAGTAGATGAGGTAGTGGAGTGGATGGCACGCTCATCTCAGTCTCAGCCGGATGATCTGCTGTCATCTGCTGATACAGTATCCATATGTAGCCAGGGGTCAGACTCGTCCTGCTCCACCATTCCACTCAAGCAAACCCCATCATTTTCTGCCACCTCTCGGGCTTCAGTGTTCCCTCCTGGTGGTGTCCCTTCTGCAATTTCTAAAAAAAGAAGCCTCCGAAGCCCACCTTATAATCCGACGGTTATAGAGGACAGCCTCCCTGAGGCCAACAGTGGCCAGAACTGTCCCACTATGCACTAGGGCTTCTTTTCTGCCCAGCCTCAAGTGTCATGTCAGAGAGGGTTTTTAGTGCCGCTGGAGGGGGGGATTGACACCCAAAAGGACAAATCTGTCACCGGGCAGTATTAAAAAAAATACCTTTATAAAAATGAATAATGGCTGGATTACATCCGAATTTCATACTCCTCTTGCTGATGCTGGTGGTGATTAGATCAGGCCTTGCAGGGCAGAATAGTCTGAGTGTCTTCCCACTGTTGCTGTCAGCCAGGCCATAATTTTACAGCCAAATGTCTTGTGTCATGTCATGGGCTGTGCGAACCCGAAGTCTCCAAAACCCTATTTCAAAACCAAACACTGTTGTCTACCTCCGCCTCAGTTTTCTAGGCTTAGTAGGAGAGTAGCTGTTGTTAGTTAACGTTACTAATAGTTCTATTTAGTATTGTTAAGTTTGTTTTGGAGCCTCAGCCTTTAGTCCCCCCCCTCCAAAAAAAATATATATATGTGTTATATATATTTAAAAATAAAAATACAAATTTTTTTACACTGCCTCTGCCTCCCATACAAGTTATATTAGCAGACATTGTTATACACTAGAGATGAGCGAGTAGTGTTCGATCGAGCCGGTATTCGATCGAATACTACGCTATTCGGCATACTCGATTTCAATCAAGTATAACGGCGATGGCGCACTTAGAATTCGTTTCCCCTCCCACCTTCCCTGGCGCTCTTTTTCCACCAATCACCATGCAGGAGGGGTATGACAGGCCCGCGGAGCACGCTGGCAGCGCGAAAACGGCGTCTACATGGATTGGCTGGAAAAACCACGTGACCTTGAATATTAAAAACTCAGCTCTTCCTGCTCGTTCGCATATGCTGCGTGAACTTAGTCAGGGACAGAGGCTGGAGAAGGGAGAGATAGGTTTTAGCTGTTGGACAGGCAGGAGCGTGATTAAAAGCCCTTATCAGGGCTACTATAGTGCAGTACAGTGATAGCTTTACTACCATATACACTCTGCAGAGAACGGCTGCTGTATTCAGGGATAGCTGCTGGAGTAGGGACAGAGAGAGGCATTAGTGGTGTATTAGGTGCTCTGCTACATACCAAACTATATTTGGCACTACTGTTCTGCGTTCTTTTTGGCCGCAAAACCCTGTTATATACCTAGTGTGTATATGCACCATCTGATCTTCTGGCAGTATACGGCTGTGTACTTTTTTTTTTTTTTTTTAAACACAGTTTATTTGGCTCTAGTGTTCTGGGTTCTGTGTGCCTGCAATACCCTTTTTGTATACCAGGTGTAAATACCCACCGTCTGACCTGTTAGTACACGGCTGTGTACCTAGAAATATAAAAAAAAAAGGCATTTTAATTTGGCACCTGTACTGTGCGTTCTGCGTGCTTGCAAAATTATTTTATATACGTGGTGTTAATACCCACCGTCTGACCTGTTAGTACACGGCTATGTACCTAGAAATATAAAAAAAAGGCCTTTTCTTTGTCTACTATACTGTGCGTTCTGCGTACTTGCAAAAGTATTTTATATACGTGGTGTAAATACCCACCGTCTGACCTGTTAGTACACGGCTGTGTACCTAGAAATAAAAAAAAAAAGGCCTTTTCTTTGTCTACTGTACTGAGCGTTCTGCGTGCTTGCAAAAGTATTTTATATACGTGGTGTTAATACACACCGTCTGACCTGTTAGTACACGGTTGTGTACCTAGAAATATAAAAAAAAGGCCTTTTCTTTGTCTACTAAACTGTGCGTTCTGCATCCTTGCAAAAGTATTTTATATACGTGGTGTAAATACCCACCGTCTGACCTGTTAGTACACGGCTGTGTACCTAGAAATAAAAAAAAAAAAGGCCTTTTCTTTGTCTACTGTACTGAGCGTTCTGCGTGCTTGCAAAAGTATTTTATATACGTGGTGTAAATACCCACCGTCTGACCTGTTAGTACACGGCTGTGTACCTAGAAATAAAAAAAAGGCCTTTTCTTTGTCTACTGTACTGAGCGTTCTGCGTGCTTGCAAAAGTATTTTATATACGTGGTGTTAATACACACCGTCTGACCTGTTAGTACACGGCTGTGTACTAACAAATAAAAAAAAAAAAGGCCTTTTCTTTGTCTACTATACTGTGCGTTCTGCGTGCTTGCAAAAGTATTTTATATACGTGGTGTAAATACCCACCGTCTGACCTGTTAGTACACGGCTGTGTACCTAGAAATAAAAAAAAAAGGCCTTTTCTTTGTCTACTGTACTGAGCGTTCTGCGTGCTTGCAAAAGTATTTTATATACGTGGTGTTAATACACACCGTCTGACCTGTTAGTACATGGCTGTGTACTAACAAATAAAAAAAAAAGGCCTTTTCTTTGTCTACTGTACTGAGCGTTCTGCGTGCTTGCAAAAGTATTTTATATACGTGGTGTTAATACACACCGTCTGACCTGTTAGTACACGGCTGTGTACCTCGAAATATTAAAAAACTAGGCCTTTTCTTTGGCACCCGTACAGTCATGGCCAAAAGTTTTGAGAATGACACAAATATTATATTTTCACATGACCTGCTGCCCTCTGGTTTTTATGTGTGTTTGTCAGATGTTTTTATCACATACAGAAATATAATTGCAATCATATTATGAGTAACAAAAGCTTATATTGACAGTTAGAATGAGTTAATGCAGCAAGTCAATATCTGCAGTGTTGACCCTTCTTCTTCAGGACCTCTTCAATTCTCCCTGGCATGCTCTCAATCAACTTCTGGACCAAATCCTGACTGATAGCAGTCCATTCTTGCACAATCAATGCTTGCATTTTGTCAGAATTTGTAGGTTTTTGTTTGTCCACCCGTCTCTTGATGATTGACCACAAGTTCTCAATGGGATTAAGATCTGGGGAGTTTCCAGGCCATGGACCCAAAATCTCTATGTTTGTTCCCTGAGCCATTTAGTTATCACCTTTGCTTTATGGCAAGGTCCTCCATCATGCTGGAAAAGGCATTGTTGATCGCCAAACTGCTCTTGGACGGTTGGGAGAAGTTGCTCTCGGAGGACATTCTGGTAACATTCTTTATTCATGGCTGTGTTTTTAGGCAAGACTGTGAGAGAGCCGATTCCCTTGGCTGAGAAGCAACCCCACACATGAATGGTTTCAGGATGCTTTACAGTTGGCATGAGACAAGACTGGTGTAGCGCTCACCTCGTCTTCTCCAAATAAGCTGTTTTCCAGATGTCCCAAACAATCGAAAAGGGGATTCATCAGAGAAAATGACTTTACCCCAGTCCTCAGCAGTCCACTCCCTATACCTTTTGCAGAATATCAGTCTGTCCCTGATGTTTTTTCTGGAGAGAAGTGGCTTCTTTGCTGCCCTCCTTGAGACCAGGCCTTGCTCCAAGAGTCTCCGCCTCACAGTGCGTGCAGATGCACTCACACCTGCCTGCTGCCATTCCTGAGCAAGCTCTGCACTGCTGGTAGACCGATCCCGCAGCTGAAACACTTTTAAGAGACGTCCTGGCGCTTGCTGGTCTTTCTTGGGCGCCCTGGAGCCTTTTTGGCAACAATGGAACCTCTCTCCTTGAAGTTCTTGATGATGCAATAGCTTGTTGACTGAGGTGCAATCTTTCTAGCTGCGATACTCTTCCCTGTTAGGCCATTTTTGTGCAGTGCAATGATGACTGCACGTGTTTCTTTAGAGATAATCATGGTTAACAGAAGAGAAACAATGATGCCAAGCACCAGCCTCCTTTTAAAGTGTCCAGTGGTGTCATTCTTACTTAATCATGACAGATTGATCTCCAGCCCTGTCCTCATCAACACCCACACCTGTGTTAATGGAGCAATCACTGAAACGATGTTAGCTGGTCCTTTTAAGGCAGGGCTGCAATGATGTTGAAATGTGTTTTGAGGGATAAAGTTTATTTTCTAGGCAAATATTGACTTTGCAAGTAATTGCTGTTAAGCTGATCACTCTTTATAACATTCTGGAGTATATGCAAATTGCCATTATAAAAACTGAAGCAGTAGACTTTGTAAAAATTAGTATTTGTATCATTCTCAAAACTTTTGGCCATGACTGTACTGTGCGTTCTGCGTGCTTGCAAAAGTATTTTATATACGTGGTGTTAATACACACCGTCTAACCTGTTAGTACACGGCTGTGTACCTAGAAATATAAAAAAAGGCCTTTTCTTTTGTCTACTATACTGTGCGTTCTGCGTGCTTGCAAAAGTATTTTATATACGTGGTGTAAATACCCACCCGTCTGACCTGTTAGTACAACGGCTGTGTACCTAGAAATAAAAAAAAAAGGCCTTTTCTTTGTCTACTGTACTGAGCGTTCTGCGTGCTTGCAAAAGTATTTTATATACGTGGTGTTAATACACACCGTCTGACCTGTTAGTACACGGCTGTGTACCTAGAAATATTAAAAAAAAGGCCTTTTCTTTGTCTACTATACTGTGCGTTCTGCGTGCTTGCAAAAGTATTTTATATACGTGGTGTAAATACCCACCGTCTGACCTGTTAGTACACAGCTGTGTACCTAGAAATAAAAAAAAAAGGCCTTTCTTTGTCTACTATACTGTGCGTTCTGCGTGCTTGCAAAAGTATTTTATATACGTGGTGTAAAATACCACCGTCTGACCTGTTAG
>ONZH01030117.1:0-46784 GCA_900303285.1 Rhinella marina | reverse complement strand
TTATTTTATGGGGGCACTCTGCTTATATTATTTATGGGAGGCATTGGGGGCACTCTGCTTAGTATTATTTATGGGGGCACTACTGCTAGTATATTTATGGGGGCACTCTGCTTAGTATTATTTATGTATTTATGGGGCACTCTGCTTAGTATTATTTATGGGGGCACTCTGCTTAGTATGCTTGTATTATTATACTCTGCTTAGTATTATTTATGGGGGCACTCTGCTTAGTATTATTTATGGGGGCACTCTGCTTAGTATTATTTATGGTATTTAGGCATGCTTGCATTATTTATGGGGGCACTCTGCTTAGTATTATTTATGGGGCACTCTGCTTAGTATTATATTTATGGGGGCACTCTGCTGGGGGCACTCTGCTTAGTATTATTTGGGGGCACTAATGCTTGTATTATTTATGGGGGCACTCTGCTTAGTATTATTTATATGGGGGCACTCCTGCTGCACTCTGCTTTATGGGGGCATTATTTATTTATGGGGCACTCTGCTTAGTATTATTTATGGGGGCACTCTGCTTAGTATTATTTATGGGGCACTCTGCTTAGTATTATTTATGGGGGCCACTCTGCTTAGTATTATTTATGGGGGCACTCTGCTTAGTATTATTTGGGGGCATGGCACTGCTTATGGGGGCACTCTGCTTAGTATTATTTATGGGGGCAACTCTGCTTAGTAGTATTATTTATGGGGGTATTTATTTATGGGGCACTCTGCTTAGTATTATTATTATGGGGGCACTCTGCTTTAGTATTATTTATGGGGGCATCTATTATTTATGGGGCACTCTGCTTAGTATTTATATTATTTATGGGGCACTCTGCTTAGTATTATTTATGGGGGCACTCTGCTTAGTATTATTATGGGGGCACTCTCTTATTATTTATGGGGCACTCTGCTTAAGTATTATTTATGGGGGCACTCTGCTTAGTATTATTTATGGAGGCACTCTGCTTAGTATTATTTATGGAGGCACTCTGCTTAATATTATTTATGGGGGCACTCTGCTTAGTATTATTTATGGGCACTCTGCTTAGTATTATTTTTATGGGGGCACTCTGCTTAGTATTATTTATGGGGCACTCTGCTTAGTGGGGCATTATTATTTATGGGGGCACTCTCTTAGTATTATTTATGGGGGCACTCTGCTTATATTATTTATGGGGGCACTCTGCTTAGTATTATTTATGGGGGCACTTCTGCTTAGTAATTATTTTAGCTTAGTATTATTTATGGGGGCACTCTGCTTACTCTGCTTAATATTATTTTATGGGGGCACTCTGCTTTTAGTATTATTTATGGGGGCACTCTGCTTAGTATTATTTATGGGGCACTCTGCTTAGTATTATTTTATGGGGGACTCTGCTTAGTATTATTTATGGGGGCACTCTGCTTAGTATTATTTATGGGGGCACTCTGCTTAGTATTATTTAT
Source organism: Rhinella marina (assembly GCA_900303285.1). Taxonomy (NCBI): domain Eukaryota; kingdom Metazoa; phylum Chordata; class Amphibia; order Anura; family Bufonidae; genus Rhinella; species Rhinella marina. Next base: position 45,335 of record ONZH01030117.1, on the reverse strand, counting down.
TATGGGGGCACTCTGCTTAGTATTATTTTATTTATGGGGCACTCTGCTTAGTATTATTTATGGGGGCACTCTGCTTAATATTATTTATGGGGGCACTCTGCTTAGTATTATTTATGGGGCACTCTGCTTAGTATTATTTATGGGGGCACTCTGCTTAGTATTATTTATGGGGGCACTCTGCTTTAGATTATTTATTGGGGGGCACTCTGCTTAGTATTATTATGGGGGCACTCTGCTTAGTATTATTTATGGGGGCACTCTGCTTAGTATTATTTATGGGGCACTCTGCTTAGTATTATTTATGGGGGCACTCTGCTTAAGTATTATTTATGGGGCACTCTGCTTAGTATTATTTATGGGGGCACTCTGCTTAGTATTATTTATGGGGGGCACTCTGCTTAGTATTATTTATGGGGGCACTCTGCTTAGTATTATTTATGGGGGCACGTGCTGGGCTTAGTTAATTATTTATGGGGGCACTCTGCTTAGTATTTATTTAGGGGCACTCTGCTTAGTATTTATTTATGGGGGCACTCTGCTTAAGTATTATTTATGGGGGCACTCTGCTTAGTATTATTTATGGGGCACTCTGCTTAGTATTATTTAATGGGGGCACTCTGCTTAGTATTATTTATGCACTCTGATGGGGGCACTCTGCTTAATATTATTTATGGGGGCACTCTGCTTTAATATTATTTATGGGGCACTCTGCTTAATATTATTTATTTGGGGGCACTCTGCTTAGTATTATTTATGGGGGCACTCTGCTTAGTATTATTTATGGAGGCACTGCTTAGTATTATTTATGGGGGCACTCTGCTTAGTATTATTTTTATGGGGGCACTCTGCTTAGTATTATTTATGGGGGCACTCTGCTTAGTATTATTTATGGAGGCACTCTGCTTAGTATTATTTATGGAGGCACTCTGCTTAGTATTATTTATGGGGGCACTCTGCTTAGTATTATTTATGGGGGCACTCTGCTTAGTATTATTTATGGGGGCACTCTGCTTAGTATTATTTATGGGGGCACTCTGCTTAATATTATTTATGGGGGCACTCTGCTTAGTATTATTTATGGGGGCACTCTGCTTAGTATTATTTATGGAGGCACTCTGCTTAGTATTATTTTATGGAGGCACTCTGCTTACCTTATTTATGGAGCACTGCTTAGTATTATTTATGGAGGCACTCTGCTTAGTATTATTTATGGAGGCACTCTGCTTACCATTATTTATGGAGGCACTCTACTTAGTATTATTTATGGAGGCACTCTACTTAGTATTATTTATGGGGGCACTCTGCTTAGTATTATTTATGGGGCACTCTGCTTAGTATTATTAGGGGGCACTCTGCTTAGTATATTTAATGGGGCACTCTGTAGTATATTATCGGGGCACTCTGCTTAGTATTATTTATGGGGGCACTCTGCTTAGTATTATTTATGGGGCACTCTGCTTAGTATTATTTATGGGGGCACTCTGCTTAGTATTATTTATGGAGGCACTCTGCTTAGTATTATTTATGGGGCACTCTGCTTAGTATTATTTATGGGGCACTCTGCTTAGTATTATTTATGGGGGCACTCTGCTTACCATTATTTATCGGGGCACTCTGCTTTAGTATTATTTATGGGGGCACTCTGCTTTAGTATTATTTTATGGGGGCACTCTGCTTAGTATATATTATGGGGGCACTCTGCTTAGTATTATTTAATGGGGGGCACTCTGCTTAGTATTATTTATGGGGGCACTCTGCTTAGTATTATTTATGGGGGCACTCTACTTAGTATTATTTAATGGGGGCACTCTGCTTAGTATTATTTATGGGGGCACTCTGCTTTAGTATTATTTATGGGGCACTCTGCTTAGTATTATTTATGGGGGCACTCTGCTTAGTATTATTTAATGGGGGCACTCTGCTTAGTATTATTTAATGGGGGCACTCTGCTTAGTATTATTTATGGGGGCACTCTGCTTAGTATTATTTATGGGGGCACTCTGCTTTAGTATTATTTATGGAGGCACTCTGCTTAATATTATTTATGGGGGCACTCTGCTTAATATTATTTATGGGGGCACTCTGCTTAATATTATTTAATGGGGCACTCTGCTTAGTATTATTATGGGGGCACTCTGCTTTAGTATTATTTATGGGGGGCACTCTGCTTAGTATTATTTATGGGGGCACTCTGCTTAGTATTATTTATGGAGGGCACTCTGCTTAGTATTTATTTATGGGGGCACTCTGCTTAGTATTATTTATGGGGCACTCTGCTTAGTATTATTTATGGGGGCACTCTGCTTAGTATTTTATGGGGGCACTCTGCTTAGTATTTATGGGGCACTCTACTTAGTATTATTTAATGGGGGCACTCTGCTTAGTATTATTTATGGGGCACTCTGCTTAATATTATTTATGGGGGCACTCTGCTTAGTATTATTTATGGGGGCACTCTGCTTAGTATTATTTAATGGGGCACTCTGCTTAGTATTATTTATGGGGCACTCTGCTTAATATTATTTTATGGGGGCACTCTGCTTATATTATTTATGGGGGCACTCTGCTTAGTATTATTTATGGGGGCACTCTGCTTAGTATTATTTATGGGGCACTCTGCTTAGTATTATTTATGGAGGCACTGCTTAGTATTATTTATGGGGGCACTCTGCTTAGTATTATTTATGGGGGCACTCTGCTTAGTATTATTATGGAGGCACTCTGCTTAGTATTATTTATGGAGGCACTCTGCTTAGTATTATTTATGGGGCACTCTGCTTAGTAATTATTTATGGGGGCACGTCTGCTTACCATTATTTATGGAGGCACTCTGCTTAGTATTATTTATGGGGGCACTCTGCTTAGTATTATTTATGGGGGCACTCTGCTTAATATTAATTTATGGGGGGCACTCTGCTTAGTATTATTTATGGGGGCACTCTGCTTAGTATTATTTATGGAGGCACTCTGCTTAGTATTATTTATTGGAGGCACTCTGCTTACCATTATTTATGGAGGCACTGCTTAGTATTATTTATGGAGGCACTCTGCTTAGTATTATTTATGGAGGCACTCTGCTTACCATTATTTATGGAGGCACTCTACTTAGTATTATTTATGGAGGCACTCTACTTAGTATTATTTATGGGGGCACTCTGCTTAGTATTATTTATGGAGGCACTCTGCTTAGTGTTATTTATGGGGGCACTCTACTTAGTATTATTTATGGGGGCACTCTGCTTAATATTATTTATGGGGGCACTCTACTTAGTATTATTTATGGGGGCACTCTACTTAGTATTATTTATGGGGGCACTCTGCTTAGTGTTATTTATGGAGGCACTCTGCTTAGTATTATTTATGGGGGCACTCTACTTAGTATTATTTATGGAGGCACTCTGCTTAGTATTATTTATGGAGGCACTCTGCTTAGTATTATTTATGGGGCCTCTAGCAGAATAGTGAGTTCAGCTCTGGAGTGTAATACAGGATGTAACTCAGGATCAGTACAGGATAAGTAATGTATGTACACAGTGACTGCACCAGCAGAATAGTGAGTGCAGCTCTGGAGCATAATACAGGATGTAACTCAGGATCAGTACAGGATAAGTAATGTATGTACACAGTGACTGCACCAGCAGAATAGTGAGTGCAGCTCTGGAGTATAATACAGGATGTAACTCAGGATCAGTACAGGATAAGTAATGTATGTACACAGTGACTGCACCAGCAGAATAGTGAGTGCAGCTCTGGAGTATAATACAGGATGTAACTCAGGATCAGTACAGGATAAGTAATGTATGTACACAGTGACTGCACCAGCAGAATAGTGAGTGCAGCTCTGGAGTATAATACAAGATGTAACTCAGGATCAGTACAGGATAAGTAATGTATGTACACAGTGACTGCACCAGCAGAATAGTGAGTGCAGCTCTGGAGTATAATATAGGATGGAACTCAGGATCAGTACAGGATAAGTAATGTGTGTACACAGTGACTGCACCAGCAGAATAGTGAGTGCAGCTCTGGAGTAAATATATATATTATGTATATACTCAGTGACTCCACTATGTACAGATACGGTCTATATATGAAGTGATGCTGGTGATGAGCGGAGAACAGACACTCTTAGTCGGAGTTTCTCCTGTCTTCTCTTTGGGTCTTCAGACCTTGTGGTTGTCTCCATCCATCTTCTCACCGTTGTCCTCCTTACTGATGTGAGTTGGATCCCCTCATCCTGTCCTTCTAGACGTTGTGGTCAGGGATCCCTCAGACGCTGTCCGCCCCTTTCCTCTGGATACAGTTCTTCTGTAAATGGCGGGATCTTGCTTTGCTGCATTGTTCCCTCCAGTTTCTCGTCTCCACCCAGTCCTCGGGGCTCAGTCTCTTCCTCCCTGTCCTGACGTTACCCCCTGGATTCTCCTGCCGAGATTGTGGTGATGACAAGACTAATGTAATAATCCTGCCTGCCAGATTTCACATCAAAGTGTAGCCTGCGGCGAGGGGGCAGGACTGATCAGGTATCTGACTGACGTGGAGAAGTGTGCAGAGCCCGGGAGCGAGGGGCGAGTCTGAGACCTGACCGCAAAACACTCCTGCCGTAGAGTTTAGGACAATGCCCATAAATCAGTGGTTTAGAGGGAGATGAGCCTTAAAGGGGTCCTGTCCTTTAGCAGATGACATTTTATGTAGAGATAGTTAATACAAGGCACTTACTAATGTATTGTGATTGTCCATATTGCCTCCTTTGCTGTCTGGATTCATTTTTCCATGACATTATACACTGCTCGTTTCTATGGTTACGACCACCCTTCAATCTATCAGTGGTGGTCGTGCTTGCACACTGCAGGAAAAAGCGTCATTCCCTCTGGTGGACGGGACCATGGGAGCTCCCATAGACTGGTGCGTTCTCCTATAGTGTTCAAGCACGACCACCACTGATGGATTGCAGGGTGGTCGTAACCATGGAAACAAGCAGTGTATAGTGTGATGGAAAAATGACTCCAGCCAGCAAAGGAGGCAATATGTACAATCACAATACATTAGTAACTTTCTCTATATAATAAGTGCTATCTGCTGAAGTGAGAGGACCCCTTTAATTAAACGTCTTTCGGGACTGGGCTAAAAATCCAAATTGTCCCGTCCATACAGAAGATGAGCGGTCTGCCAGCCCGTCGCCCTCTGGGATCTGGTAAAGTCTGGTGCCCCTTCATACTCCCCCACCCACATCTTAAAATATAATATGACTCTAATTTAAGATTATCTTTTTAGAGTAGATGTAAGTGGTTGTCAGAAGCCAAGGTGTCAGACCTGACCATCAGAACATCTGCTTCTCCTTGTCCTCTGCCCGCTCCCATAAGTGAGGCTCCTTACTCCAACTTTCCACTTTGGTGGACAGGTTTACCGTGGCACTGGAATCCATAAACCCAATAGGCCGAGATGTGGTTAATTCTGAGATCTCAAGGTTCAGCACAAGACGAGACGTTTTCTGTAAAGTGACCTCATGTTTTATAAGGCCAGAATTTCGTTCCAGACTAATCCTCAATAGCGCACCCTATAAATCTTTCCTCCACGTTATTATTACAGGTGTCAATCCTAAGGATTGCCTTCCATCTATTAATCTCCCCTACCAGCCGAAGGCATCAGGTGACGGAGTATCATACCCCCGTCATTGTAAAGTGTCAGGATAAGAAGTGTCCTCTGTGTTCAGGACACTATATAAGTATAGGGGAGGATCCTGTATATAACACTACCTGGTATTTAACAGGAGTAGGAATTTAACAGACCTGTACTACACCAGCAGTATCTACTATAATACTGCCTCCTATGTACAAGAATATAACTACTATAACACTGCTCCTATGTACAAGAATATAACTACTATAATACTGCCTCCTATGTACAAGAATATAACTACTATAACACTGCCTACAGGAATATAACTACTATAATACTGGCTCCTATGTACAAGAATATAACTACTATAATACTGCTCCTATGTACAAGAATATAACTACTATAATACTGCTCCTATGTACAAGAATATAACTACTATAATACTGCTCCTATGTACAAGAATATAACTACTATAATACTGCCTCCTATGTACAAGAATATAACTACTAATATACAGAATATAAACTACTATATACTGCTCCTATGTACAAGAATATATATACAAGAAAACTACTATAATACTGCCCTATGTACAGAATATAACTACTATAATACTGCTCCTATGTACAAGAATATAACTACTATAATACTGCTCCTTATGTACAAGAATATAACTACTATAATACTGGCTCCTATGTACAAGAATATAACTACTATAATACTGCTCCTATGTACAAGAATATACATACTATAAATACTGCCTCCTATGTACAAGAATATACTACTATAATACTGCTCCTATGTACAAGAATATAACTACTATAATACTGCTCCTATGTACAGAATTAACTACTATAATACTGCTAATGTACAAATATAACTACTATATAATACTGCTCCTATGTACAAGAATATATAACTACTATAATACTGCTCCTATTGTACAAGAATATAACTACTATAATACTGCTCCTATGTACAAGAATATAACTACTATAATACTGCTCCTATGTACAAGAATATAACTACTATAATACTACTGCTCCTATGTACAAGAATATAACTACTATAATACTGCCTCCTATGTACAAGAAATAACTACTATAATACTGCTCCTATGTACAAGAATATAAACTACTATAATACTGCTCCTATGTACAAGAAATATAACTACTATAAATACTACAAGAATATAACTACTATTGTGTACAAGAATATAACTACTATAATACTGCTCCTATGTACAAGAATATAACTACTATAATACTGCTCCTATGTACAAGAATATAACTACTATAAATACTGCTCCTATGTACAAGAATATAACTACTATATATACTGCTCCTATGTACAAGAATATAACTACTATAATACTGCTCCTATGTGTACACAGAATATAACTACTATAATACTGCTCCTATGTACAGAATATAATACTATAATACTGCTCCTATGTACAAGAATATAACTACTATAATACTCCTCATATGTACAAGAATATAACTACTATAATACTATAATACTGCTCCTATGTACAAGAATATAAACTACTATAATACTGCTCCTATGTACAAGAATATAACTACTATAAATACTGCTCCTATGTACAAGAATATAACTACTATAATACTGCTCCTATGTACAAGAATATAACTACTATAATACTGCTCCTATGTACAAGAATATAACTACTATAATACTTTCTCCTAAGTACAAGAATATAACTACTATAATACTACTCCTATGTACAAGAATATAACTACTATAATACTGCTCCTATGTACAAGAATATAACTACTATAATACTGCTCCTATGTACAAGAATATAACTACTATAATACTGCTCCTATGTACAAGAATATAACTACTATAATACTTTCTCCTATGTATAAGAATATAACTACTATAATACTTCCTATGTAAGACTATAAACTACTATAAATACTGCTCCTATGTACAAGAATATAACTATATATACTGCTCCTATGTACAGAAATATACTACTATAATACTTTCTCTATGTCAAGAATATAACTACTATAATACTGCTCTCCTATGTACAATAAGAATATAACTACTATAATACTGCTCCTATGTACAAGAATATAACTACTATAATACTGCTCCTATGTACAAGAATATAACTACTATAATACTGCTCCTATGTACAAGAATATAACTAACTATAATACTGCTACCTATGTACAAGAATATAACTACTATAATACTGCTCCTATGTACAAGAATATAACTACTATAATACTGCTCCTATGTACAAGAATATAACTACTATAATACTGCCTCCTATGTACAAGAAATATAACTACTATAATACTGCTCCTATGTACAAGAATATAACTACTACTATAATACTGCCTATGTACAAGAATATAACTTATAATACTCCTATGTACTAAACTATAATACTGCTCCTATGTACAAGAATATACTACTATAATATAACAAGAATATACTACTATAATACTGCTCCTATGTACAAGAATATAACTACTATAATACTGCTCTATGTACAGAATATAACTACTATATATACTTACTGCTCCTATGTACAAGAATATAACTACTAATACTGCTCCTATGTACAAGAATATAACTACTATAATACTGCTCCTGTACAAGAATATAACTACTATAATACTGCTCCTATGTACAAGAATATAACTACTATATACTCCTATGTACAATAATATAACTACTAATATGCTCTCCATGTACAAGAATATAACTACTATAATACTGCTCCTATGTACAATAATATAACTACTATAATACTGCTCCTATGTACAAGAATATAACTACTATAATATTGCTCCTATGTACAAGAATATAACTACTATAATACTGCTCCTATGTACAAGAATATAACTACTATAATACTGCCTCCTATGTACAAGAATATAACTACTATAATACTGCTCCTATGTACAGTACATATAATATATAACTACTATAATACTGCTCCTATGTACAAGAATATAACTACTATTAATTACTGCTCCTATGTACAAGAAATAAACTACTATAATACTGCCCTATGTACAAGTACTAATAAACTGCCTCCTATGTACAAGAATATAACTACTATAATACTGCCTCCTATGTACAAGAATATAACTACTTTAATAGTATATATGTCTTAGTTCTCCACAGCAACCAATGAGAGCTCGGGTTTTATTTTTTCACTGTCCTAATGGAGCTGAAAGATGAGCTCTGATTGGTTGCTGTGTATAGCAGTTGGATTTACTATTATGCCGTCTGATTTGGAGATACTGGAGGCGGTATTTCTTGTAGTCTTCGCCCTGTACTGTAATACCACCTCCTAATTTGCAGTAAGGTGTCGGCTGTAGGAGGTGTCGGGTGAGGGGTCACCGTTTTTAAGCTGTTCTGTATTATTGTCGCCATATGGTGGTCTCGCTCACACTGTCTTTGCAGCTTCGGGGGTGACTATAGCGGCCTTTATAACATCCGTGCTGCTTGTCTGTGTACTTCCTCATAAGTTATTACATTGTATACTCCAATCACATCTAGAGCTTAAACCTCATTCGCCAGGTTGCATCTGCTAGGTGACACTATAAGGTATCATTTATGTAATACCCCTCCACAGCTGCGCTCATAGTTCTGCTCTCTGTAGAAATGTTTTTTCTTAGTCTCAGACTACGTTTCTGCCACATGTAAACTACAACCCCCAACGTGCACACAGCAAACATATCACCAGCAGAGGGCAGCAGTGAGTGACATCCTGCAGCCTGAGAGAAGAGAACAGGAGGCCAATCAAGGTGCAGCTCTTGATGTGACTGGAGTATAGGATGAAACTGAAGAGCAGAATAGTGAGTGCAGCTCTGAATGAGACTGGAGTATCCTAGGCTATGTAGTAATGCAATACTGAGCGCAGCTCTGGATGTCACTGGAATAAAAGGTATGATGTAACAGCAGAATACTGAATACAGCTCTGGATGTTACCGGATTTTAAGAGGTGATGTAACAGCAGAATACTGAGTGCAGCTCTGGATATGACCAGAGTATAAGTGATGATCTAACAGGAGAATACTGAATACAGCTCTGGATGTAACCGGAGTATAAGAGACGATGAATCAGCAGAATAGTGAATGCAGCTCTGGATGTGACCAGAGTATAAGTGATGATGTAACAGCAGAATGCTGAGTGCTGCTCTTGATGTAACCAGACTATAAGAGACCATGTAAGAGCAGAATACTGAGTGCAGCTCTGGATGTGACTGGAGTATAAGGAATGATGTAACAGCAGATTACTGAGTGCAGCTCTAAATGCTACCGGAGTATAATAGACTGTAATAGCAGAATACTGAGTGCAGCTCTTGATGTTGCTGTAGTATAAGAGATTATGTAACAGCGGAATACTGAGTGCAGCTGTAAATGTGACTGGAGTATAAGGTATGATGTTACAGCAGAATACTGAATGCAGCTCTAAATGCTACCGGAGTATAATAGACTATGTAATAGCAGAATACTGAGTGTAGCTCTGGATGTGACCAAAGTATAAGTGATGATGTAACAGTAGACTATTTAATGCAGATCTGGATGTGACCAGAGTATAAGGTATGATGTAACAGCAGAATACTGAGTGCAGCTCTGGATGTTATCGGAGTATAAGTGATGATGTAACAGCAGACTATTTAATGCAGCTCTGGATGTGGCCAGAGTATAAGGTATGATGTAACAGCAGAATACAGAGTGCAGCTCTGGATGTGACTGGAGTATAAGGTATGATGTAACAGCAGAATACAGAGTGCTGCTCTGGATGTGACTGGAGTATAAGGTATGATGTAACAGCAGAATACAGAGTGCAGCTCTGGATGTGACTGGAGTATAAGGTATGATGTAACAACAGAATACAGAGTGCAGCTCTTGATGTGAGTGGAGTATAAGTGATGATGTAACAGCAGAACACTGAGTGCAGCTCTGGATGTGACTGGAGTATAAGTGATGATGTAACAGCAGAATACAGAGTGCAGCTCTGGATGTGAGTGGAGTATAAGTGATGATGTAACAGCAGAACACTGAGTGCAGCTCTGGATGTGACTGGAGTATAAGTGATGATGTAACAGCAGAATACAGAGTGCAGCTCTGGATATGACCTGAGTATAAGTGATGATGTAACAGCAGAATACAGAGTGCAGCTCTGGATATGACCTGAGTATAAGTGATGATGTAACAGCAGAATACAGAGTGCAGCTCTGGATGTGAGTGGAGTATAAGTGATGATGTAACAGCAGAACGCTGAGTGCAGCTCTTGATGGTGAGTGGAGTATAAGTGATGATGTAACAGCAGAACACTGAGTGCAGCTCTGGATGTGACTGGAGTATAAGTGATGATGTAACAGCAGAATACAGAGTGCAGCTCTGGATATGACCTGAGTATAAGTGATGATGTAACAGCAGAATACAGAGTGCAGCTCTGGATATGACCTGAGTATAAGTGATGATGTAACAGCAGAATACAGAGTGCAGCTCTGGATGTGAGTGGAGTATAAGTGATGATGTAACAGCAGAATACAGAGTGCAGCTCTGGATGTGAGTGGAGTATAAGTGATGATGTAACAGCAGAACGCTGAGTGCAGCTCTGGATGTGACCGGAGTATAAGTGATGATGTAACAGCAGAACGCTGAGTGCAGCTCTGGATGTGACTGGAGTATAAGTGATGATGTAACAGCAGAATACAGAGTGCAGCTCTGGATGTGAGTGGAGTCACACTTTGCAGGTACAGGAGTATAATTTCCATCATTCGACCATAGCGCCGTTCTGTGCTCTAGGAAAGTTGGGTGATCACCCCAAGGGCGTGTCCACGGCCTTCATATAAACCTGGCAGAAGGGGGTGTCGTGGCTCCTGGGGTGTCCTGGTTTTAGGGGGCGTTCCAGTTAGTCGCCCTCCTTTCTCCTTTGCTCACCCGCTCTCTCTTTCTGTAGGTGGAGAGCATCAGTGCATCCAAAGACATTGCCTCAGTCCCTAAGTGCCACATGTCCCCGAAAACCAGCGACCCTGTACCCAATGGAGAGATGGAGGCTGCCCGTGTCCAGCTGAAGCCCGAGACGCCCCCACCAGAGCGAGGCAGCCCGGAGCCCACCCCTAGAGACAAGACCATGAACCACGAGGAGGAGGAGGAGGACGTGGAGTCCCTGCTGGAGAATGGGCGCTGCACCCTGAGCGACGACTCCCAGGACATGGAGCAGTGCTCAGCCAATAAGAGGAGGGCGCGGAGGAGCCGCGAAGACAGCGAGGAGAAAAGTGAGTAACTGCAGTCACTGACAGCAAGCAGAGATCGTAACAATGCAGAGTCTTCCATTATACAATGAGTGAGTTTCTCTACAGGCTCCTCCCTCTTGCTGTTGCTCCTCCCCTTATAGTTGCTCCTGCCCCTAGGCTATGTGCACCAGTCACCTGCTGACCTAGTTGGTTGTATTGCAGTGTGAAGCATGGGGGAGAGGATTGAAACAGCAGTCTAGGGGCCCAGTCACATTGAGTTTTTTTCAAGCTGTTTTTGGCGTCTCCAATGTCAGAATCAGCTCCAAAAACAACTCCAAGCAGCCGCCCATTCATGTCAATGGTAAACAGCATGTTGGAGGGACGAGGTGGGGGTCTGAACCTCTGATGATGAAAGTGGTGTATCACCTACCTCAGACTCCGATAGGCAGTGTATCTAAGCTGGAGATACTGATCATAGATATACTAAAATGGAGCAGAGTGGCAGTGTAAGCATGGTGGAGGGACGAGGTGGGGGTCTGAACCTCTGATGAGGCAGGAGGTGTATCACCTACCTCAGACTCCGACAGGCAGTGTATCTAAGCTGGAGATACTGATCATAGATATACTAAAATGGAGCAGAGTGGCAGTGTAAAGCATGGTGGAGGGACGAGGTGGGGGTCTGAACCTCTGATGATGAAAGTGGTGTATCACCTACCTCAGACTCCGACAGGCAGTGTATCTAAGCTGGAGATACTGATCATAGATATACTAAAATGGAGCAGAGTGGCAGTGTAAAGCATGGTGGAGGGACGAGGTGGGGGTCTGAACCTCTGACGATGAAAGTGGTGTATCACCTACCTCAGACTCCGACAGGCAGTGTATCTAAGCTGGAGATACCGATCATAGATATACTAAAATGGAGCAGAGTGGCTGTGTAAAGCATGGTGGGAGGACGAGGTGGGGGTCTGAACCTCTGATGATGAAAGTGGTGTTCACCTACCTCAGACTCCGACAGGCAGTGTATCTAAGCTGGAGATACTGATCATTAGATATACTAAAATGGAGCAGAGTGGAGTGTAAAGCATTGGTGGAGGGACGAGGTGGGGGTCGAACCTCTGATGAGGCAGGAGGTTATCACCTACCTCAGACTCCGACAGGCAGTGTATCTAAGCTGGAGATACTGATCATAGATTATACCTAAAATGGAGCAGAGTGGCAGTGTAAAAGCATGGTGGAGGACGAGGTGGGGGTCTGAACCTCTGACGATGAAAGTGGTGTATCACCTACCTCAGACTCCGACAGCAGTGTATCTAAGCTGGAGATACCGATCATAGATATACTAAATGAGCAGAGTGGCTGTGTAAAGCATGGTGGAGGACGAGGTGGGGGTCTGAACCTTGATGATGAAAGTGGTGTATCACCTACCTCAGACTCCGACAGGCAGTATCTAAGCTGGAGATACTGTCATAGATATACTAAAATGGAGCAGAGGCTGTGTAAAGCATGGGGACGAGGTGGTCTGACCTCTGATGAAGCAGAGGTTATACCTACCTCAGACTCCGACAGGCAGTGTATCTAAGCTGGAGATACTGATCATAGATATACTAAAATGGAGCAGAGTGGCTGTGTAAAGCATGGTGGAGGGACGAGGTGGGGGTCTGAACCTCTGATGAGGCAGGAGGTGTATCACCTACCTCAGACTCCGACAGGCAGTGTATCTAAGCTGGAGATACTGATCATAGATATACTAAAATGGAGCAGAGTGGCTGTGTAAAGCATGGTGGAGGGACGAGGTGGGGGTCTGAACCTCTGATGAGGCAGGGACAAAGCAGCAGCTTCAGTGTCTGATGAGACAGGAGGTGTACCACCTTGCTCAGACTGTGAACAGGCAGTGTATCTAAGCTGGTGTCACTGATTATAGAGATGCTATGATGATCACAGCTGCTGTGTAAAGCATGGTGGACGGGCAAAGTAGCTATTTTGAACCTCTGAGATATGAGGTGTATCAGACTACCTCAATAGTGTATCTTAGCTGGAGGTACTGATCATAGCTGGAGCAGAGCTGCTGTGTAAAGCATGGTGGAGGGAACGTGGCAGCAGCTGACGAGACATGAGGTGTATCAGGCTACCTCAGAGTCCGACAGACAATGCAGCAGAGCTGGAGTCACTGATCATAGCTGGAGCAGAGCTGCTGTGTAAAGCATGGTGGGGGGCCTCTGATGAGACTGGTGATGTGTCAGACTACCTCAGACTCCAATAGACTTGTCCATCATTTTCTATATTGTGCTTGTATAGTGTTGTTAGGCAGCAGGGGTGTCGTCACAGTGTGTCCTCTGCTGATCTGCTCTCTGTTCTTTTCCTTTCAGATAAAGAAGAAAAAGAAGACGAGGACTCGGACTCCCCCAAATCAGAGGTGAGGCCCGGATGTAGTGTCCACCGCTCTCTGAGACGCTGTAAATAAAGTTTATTAATGACGACTCTATATACCCTGACAGCATGGTACAAAGTAAAAAAGGCGGCCTTGGTGCCAGCCAATCAGAGGTGATACTGTCCATTCATCACACCCATGATGCATCATGTCTCTGGGCGGAGCTTAGCTGACAACTGTTGCCTGTGTATGGAAAGGGAACTAACCTAAGGGGGCGTGACACGTCCTGTTGTCATGGTGATACTGTGTGTGTATCTGACTATGACAGCAGGGGGCGCTGTGTGGGGAGGAGCGCAGACAGACAGGCGGGGTGGTGGCTGCACAGTCGGTGGTCCCTATAACTCAGGTGGTCTTTTTTTTTTTTTTTTGCGCAGGGTTACCGCCGCCGGCTGCGTGGAGGGCTGGGCTGGGAGTCTGGTCTGCGTCAGAGGCCTATGCCAAGGCTGCCATTCCAGGCGGGGGACCCCTATTACGTCAGCAAGCGGAAGAGAGATGAGTGGCTGGCCCGATGGAAGAAAGAGGTAGGGACACATTGCAGACACCCCTTCATTCCTGCGGGGGTGGCTCCGCTCAGGCTGTATCCCACCGGGGTTCACATACTTACCTACAGTCGACAAGTAAAAATGAGTGGGGCCACCAGGGAACGCCCCTGTAACTTCTACAGAGCTTTAACTTTGGGGCTGGGCTTGCAGTAGCCATGCCCATTTCACGGCTCACTTAGAGGGTAAAGCCTGAAACGTATGGGCTCCCAGGAGGGGCAGGAATTTACAAAAATATCCTAAAATCCTAATCATGTACTGACTGTTCCTGCTCTGCTCAGCAGTCCTCTCCTCATCATCACAGGCAGGATTACTATGGGAGATAAACACAGGATCCACCATTGACAATAGTTGGTGTCACAGCTCACCTCCTCCCCCTCCCTGCACAATGCAGAGGTCACAGAGCACGCCCACAACACTCTCCCAAAGTCACTGAGTCCCCTCCAGTCCTTTGTGTCTCTGGTCCATGTGGTTGCTGTAGATGGAGGGCAGGACTAGGGTCCGCCCCTCAGTGCATCCTCTGTAAGGGCGCGGTCACCCATCTGCAGTAGAGATGATTACTGCCAGGCAGCAGTCGGTGCTGTCTCTTTAGCAGTCGGTGCCGTTTCTTTAGCAGTCGGTGCCGTTTCTTTAGCAGTCGGTGCCGTCTCTTTAGCAGTCGGTGCCGTCTCTTTAGCAGTCGGTGCCGTCTCTTTAGCAGTCGGTGCCGTCTCTTTAGCAGTCGGTGCCGTCTCTTTAGCAGTCGGTGCCGTCTCTTTAGCAGTCGGTGCCGTCTCTTTAGCAGTCGGTGCCGTCTCTTTAGCAGTCGGTGTTAGTGTTTTCTCTTCAGTGCTGTCTCTTCAGCAGTCACTGGTGTTTATTTTGCATTCAATGTTCTCTCTTTTGCAGTCAGTGCTGTCTCTTTAGCAGTTGCTGCTTTCTTTAGCATTGAGTGGTGTCTCTTTAGCAATCATTGCAGTCTCTTTTGTAGCCTGTTCTCTCTGTAGCTGTCTCTGTTTAGCACATTGCTGTTTCTTTAGCCGCCTGATCCACATTAGCAGTTGAGGCTGTCTCTAATGCAGTCTGTTCTCCCTTTAGCAGTTGAGGCTGTCTCTAATGCAGTCTGTTCTCCCTTTAGCAGTTGAGGCTGTCTCTAATGCAGTCTGTTCTCCCTTTTTAGTTGAGCCTGTCTCTAATGCAGTCTCTTTAGCAGTTGAGACACTCTCTTCTGCAGGTTGATGTCTCAAGCAGGTGGTGCTGTCTCTTTATTAGTCAGTGCGTGATGTCTCTTAGACAGCCATGGTTTTTGCAGCCTGTTTTCATTTTTATAGACAGCTCTGTCTCTTTTGCAGATCTTGTTGTCTTTGTGTGACTGTTAGGAACACTCTTTGTCTCTCTTTTTTACAGACCTGGGTGTCTCCTTCGTTGCTTTTGGGGGTCGCTCTCTGTGGCTGTCACTTTTGCAGACCCTGATATCTCTGTGTAACTGTCAGGGGTGCTCTCTGTGGCTGTCTCTGTGTGACTTTCAGGTCACTCTCTTTGGCTGTCTCTGTGTGACTGTTGGGGGTGATCTCTGTGGCTGTCTCTGTGTGACTGTCGAGGGCGCTCTCTGTGGCTGTCTCTTAGAGGCCGGGGCACTCTCTGTGGCTGTCTCTGTGTGACTGTCGGGGGCACTCTCTTTGGCTGTCTCTGTGTGACTGTCGGGGGCACTCTCTTTGGCTGTCTCTGTGTGACTGTCGGGGGCGCTCTCGGAGGCTGGGGCGCTCTCTGTGGCTGTCTCTCTCAGAGGCTGGGGCGCTCTCTGTGGCTGTCTCTCTCAGAGGCTGGGGCGCTCTCTGTGGCTGTCTCAGAGGCCATTGCGCTCTCTGTGGCTGTCTCAGAGGCCATTGCGCTCTCTGTGGCTGTCTCAGAGGCCATTGCGCTCTCTGTGGCTGTCTCAGAGGCCATTGCGCTCACTGTGGCTGTCTCAGAGGCCATTGCGCTCTCTGTGGCTGTCTCAGAGGCCATTGCTCTCTGTGGCTGTCTCAGAGGCCATTGTGCTCTCTGTGGCTGTCTCAGAGGCCATTGTGCTCTCTGTGGCTGTCTCAGAGGCCATTGCGCTCTCTGTGGCTGTCTCAGAGGCCATTGCGCTCTCTGTGGCTGTTCTCAGGCCATTGCGCTCTCTGTGGCTGTCTCTCTTAGAGGCCATTGCGCTCTCTGTGGCTGTCTCTCTTAGAGGCCATTGCGCTCTCTGTGGCTGTCTCTCTCAGAGGCCGGGGCGCTTTCTGTGGCTGTCTCTCAGAGGCTGGGGCGCTCTCTGTGGCTGTCTCTCTCGGAGGCCTTGCACTCTCTGTGGCTGTCTCTCAGAGGCTGGGGCGCTTTCTGTGGCTGTCTCTCTCAGAGGCCATTGCACTCTCTGTGGCTGTCTCTCTTAGAGGCCATTGCGCTCTCTGTGGCTGTCTCTCTCAGAGGCCGGGGCGCTTTCTGTGGCTGTCTCTCAGAGGCTGGGGCGCTCTCTGTGGCTGTCTCTCTCGGAGGCCATTGCACTCTCTGTGGCTGTCTCTCAAGGGCTGGGCGCTTTCTGTGGCTGTCTCTCTCAGAGGCCATTGCACTCTCTGTGGCTGTCTCTCAGAGGCTGGGGCGCTTTCTGTGGCTGTCTCTCTCAGAGGCCATTGCACTCTCTGTGGCTGTCTCTCTCAGAGGCTGGGGCGCTCTCTGTGGCTGTCTCTCTCAGAGGCCATTGCACTCTCTGTGGCTGTCTCTCAGAGGCCATTGCACTCTCTGTGGCTGTCTCTCTCGGAGGCCGGGACCCGGTCGGGAATCTCCAATGCACAATGCCTTGTGCTGCAGACACATCGCTGCCGTCTCCGTGGTAACCAGCGCTGCGCAGTCACCGCCGGAATCAAGGTGTCTTTTTATAGAACATTTTGCTCCAATCGTTTCCTGCGCTCAGGGGCCCCGCTCTGTGCAGCCGCCGAGGGGACGCTTAACCCTCGCCTGCCTGTATAGTAAGGGCCTGTTCACACCTCCATGGGGACCGTATGAGCGGGACATGGACCGGGCGACTGCTGGGACCAATTGTCCCGGTCTCTGTAGCTCCTCGCCGGTCTCTGTAGCTCCTCGCCGGTCTCTGTAGCTCCTCGCCGCGTCTCTGTAGCTCCTCGCCGGTCTCTGTAGCTCCTCGCCGGTCTCTGTAGCTCCTCGCCGGTCTCTGTAGCTCCTCGCCGGTCTCTGTAGCTCCTCGCCGGTCTCTGTAGCTCCTCGCCGGTCTCTGTAGCTCCTCATTGGTCTCTGTAGCTCCTCATCTGTCTCTGTACCCCTTCATTGGTTTCTGTAGCTCCTCGCCGGTCTCTGTAGCTCCTCATTGGTCTCTGTAGCTCCTCATTGGTCTCTGTAGCTTCCTCGCCGGTCTCTGTACCCCTTCATTGGTCTCTGTAGCTCCTCATCGGTCTCTGTAGCTCCTCATGGTCTCTGTAGCTCCTCATTGGTCTCTGTAGCTCCTCATCGGTCTCTATACCCCTTCATTGGTTTCTGTAGCTCCTCGTCGGTCTCTGTAGCTCCTCATCGGTCTCTGTACCCCTTCATTGGTTTCTGTAGCTCCTCATCTGTCTCTGTAGTCCTCGCGGTCTCTGTAGCTCTCATCTGTCTCTGTACCCCTTCATTGGTTTCTGTAGCTCTCATCGGTCTCTGTAGCTCCTCATCGGTCTCTGTACCCCTTCATTGGTTTCTGTAGCTCCTCGCTGGTCTCTGTAGCTCCTCGCCGGTCTCTGTAGCTCCTCATTGGTCTCTGTAGCTCCTCATTGGTTTCTGTAGCTCCTCATCGGTCTCTGTAGCTCCTCATCGGTCTCTGTAGCTCCTCATCGGTCTCTGTAGCTCCTCATCGGTCTCTGTAGCTCCTCATCGGTCTCTGTAGCTCCTCATCGGTCTCTGTAGCTCCTCATCGGTCTCTGTAGCTCCTCATCGGTCTCTGTAGCTCCTCATCGGTCTCTGTACCCCTTCATTGGTCTCTGTAACTCCTCGCCGGTCTCTGTAGCAGTCGGGGTCCTCACCTGTATGATCGGAGCGTTACCACAGATTCTTGGCTTTGTGAGGGGGACGAGGGAGAGCGTATCTCTCCGTAGGTCCTATTATATCTTCATAATCCACTGCTCAGCTGCAGCAGCTCCAGGGTTGGGGTCAGATGGGGGCAGATTGGCATCATGGGTGTCGGGCGACCTCCTATCATGGCCCTTGAGGTTTGTACGGGGGGGAGTGGGGTACAAATCTCTCACATTGCTGGCATATCTCTAGGATGGACCCACCTCTGAGATCTGAATGAGAGAGTACTGCGCAAGCGCTTCCCCCCTCCATTTACCTCTATAGGAGTGCTGAACATAGCGTATTCTATAGAGGTGAGTTACAGTAAATCTGGCGGCTGCCGGCTCCGCCCCTCCTGTTATGCCCTGCAAATTTTTTCAGGACTTCTGAAAAAAAACAGTGGCGCAAATATGACCGGCGCTGTGATTTATGACATTATAATTAACATGGTGTTCGTGACTTTTTTATGCCAGAAAGGTGGAGCAGGGAGATGCTAAATCCCTCCGGGGGTTACTATGTAGGTGGAGTGGAGGTGTCTGATCAAGTACTGACCAGAGAATCTGTAGTCAATGCAGTAATTACACCTCTCTCTTATCTTACATGGTGCAGTCTGTTATTAATATGGCTGTCTCTTGTATTACACATCATCCATGTCTTTAGCAGATGAGTACCTACATCCCTGGTGACCTAGGGCACTGAGAGGGTTACTGTCAGTATTCCCGGGAGTCATTAGACTTTGTGGTCTGACTAGGACAATGAGAGGGAAAATGTCAGTGTCCCTAGTGGTCTAGGATAGTGAGAGGGTTACTGTCAGTGTTCCCAGTAGTCTAGGGCAGTGTAGGAGTCAGTAGAGCTTGTCTGTCTAGGAAAATGAGAGGGAAAATGTCAGGATCCCTAGTAGTCTGGGACAGTGAGAGGGTTACTGTCAGTATTCCTGGGAATCAGTAGACCTTGTGGCCTGTCTAGGACAGTGAGAGGGAAATATCAGTATTCCTAGTGGTCTAGGGCAGTAAGAGGGTTACTATCAGTATTCCCGGTAGTCTAGGGCAGTCTGAGAGTCAGTAGAGCTTGTGGTCTAAATAGTAGAAAACAATAGAATGTGGTGGCTCACTCCTCTGTCCGTATGGAAAATAGGTGCAATACCTCACGGCTTAACCCCAGCCGTTGTTAATTAGGAAAACTGCCCCTTCCTCAGTTTTAAAAAAAAAGCGCGCGCACTTACCTCGTGTTGGGTAGTGGAACTACAGAGCGGCTACGGAGGAAAACACAGCGAACAGACTTCTGCATCTTCCAATACGCTGAGAAGGGGGGTAAAGTATAGGAGAATATTCTTGTATTATTACTACTACCGATCCTGTATCATTACCACCACTGAATTTTTACTAAAAACTGGATATACCCCAAAACTTGAAAAACTGAGTATAGACTGGAACTACTTGCTTTGACTTGAATGGGGACACATTTATCATATCTACGGTAGATTGGATACAATGGATACATGCTGAATGTGGTCTCCATAAATACTGTGGATTATATAATACAGACACCCTGGATAAGACCGCGAGTCTATAAGCAGTTTTAACAGTAACAGCGGTCATTTAACCTTATTGCGATATTCATCAATGCCGTGTTACGGTCAATAAGGATGTCATTTCTGTTCTATTTATGCAAATTTGTTTTTAATTTTTGATTATATATTTTATTGTTTATAGAATATTTAATTTGCATACATCAGCACACACATTTTAAACATATAGAGAATCAGCGCTGATAATTTACTATAATATCTACACAGATATTACTATTTTTAACCTGAGAACCATTTATAATTGAATAAATATATTAATAAATTAAAGACCTAACTTATTATTTTGAATACATACAGATGATGACCATTTTTCTCCTGTTTGATAAAGACCTTGTGGTCTGTCTAGGACAGTGAGAGTGAATATGTCAGTATCCCTAGTGGTCTAGGGCAGTAAGAGGGTTACTGTCAGTATTCCCGGTAGTTTAGGACAGTCTGGAAGTCAGTAGACCTTGTGGTCTGTCTAGGACAGTGAGAGGGAAAATGTCAGTATCCCTAGTGGTCTAGGGCAGTAAGAGGGTTACTATCAGTATTCCCGGTAGTCTAGGGCAGTCTGGAAGTCAGTAGACCTTGTGGTCTGTCTAGGACAGTGAAAGTGAAAATGTCAGTATCCCTAGTGGTCTATGGCACTGAGAGGGTTACTGTCAGTATTCCCGGTAGTCTAGGGCAGTGTAGGAGTCAGTAGACTTTGTGGTCTGTCTAGGACAGTGGGCGGGAAAATGTCAGTATCTCTAGTGGTCTATGGCAGTAAGAGGGTTACTATCAGTATTCCCGGTAGTCTAGAGCAGTGTAGGTGTCAGTAGACCTTGTGGTCTGTCTAAGACAGTGAGAGGGAAAATGTCAGTATCCCTAGTGGTCTAAGGCAGTAAGAGGGTTACTATACGTATTCCCGGTAGTCTAGAGCAGTCTGGGAGTCAGTAGACCTTGTGGTCTGTCTAGGACAGTGAGAGGGAAAATGTCAGGATTCCTAGTGGTCTAGGGCAGTGAGAGGGTTACTGTCAGTATTCCTGGTAGTCCAGAGCAGTCTGGGAGTCAGTAGACTTTGTGGCCTGTCTAGCAAAGTGAGAGGGAAAATGTCAGGATCCCTAGTGGTCTAGGATAGTGAGAGGGTTACTGTCAGTATTCCCGGTAGTCTAGGGCAGTGTAGGAGTCAATAGAGCTTGTGGTCTGTCTAGGAAAATGAGAGGGAAAATGTCAGGATCCCTAGTAGTCTAGGACAGTGAGAGGGTTACTGTCAGTATTCCTGGTAGTCCAGAGCAGTCTGGAGTCAGTAGACTTTGTGGCCTGTCTAGCAAAGTGAGAGGGAAAATGTCAGTATCCCTAGTGGTCTAGGATAGTGAGAGGGTTACTGTCAGTATTCCCGGTAGTCTAGGGCAGTGTAGGTGTCAGTAGACCTTGTGGTCTGTCTAGGACAGTGAGAGGGAAAATGTCAGTATCCCTAGTGGTCTAGGGCAGTAAGAGGGTTACTATCAGTATTCCCGGTAGTCTAGGGCAATCTGGAAGTCAGTAGACCTTGTGGTCTGTCTAGGACAGTGAAAGTGAATATGTCAGTATCCTAGTAGTCTAGGGCAGTGAGAGGGTTACTGTCAGTATTCCTGGTAGTCTAGGGCAGTGTAGGAGTCAGTAGACCTTGTGGTCTGTCTAGGACAGTGAGAGGGGAAATGTCAGTATCACTAGTGGTCTAGGGCAGTAAGAGGGTTACTATCAGTATTCCCGGTAGTCTAGGGCAGTGTAGGAGTCAGTAGACCTTGTGGTCTGTCTAGGATAGTGAAAGTGAATATGTCAGTATCCCTAGTTGTCTAGGGCAGTGAAAGGGTTACTGTCAGTATTCCTGGTAGTCAAAAGCAGTCTGGGAGTCAGTAGACCTTGTGGTCTGTCTAGGACAGTGAGAGGGAAAATGTCAATATCACTAGTGGTCTAGGGCAGTGAGAGGGTTAGTCAGTATTCCTGGTAGTCTAGGACTGTCTGGGAGTCAAAAGACTTTGTGGTCTGTATAGGACAGTGAGAGGGAAAATGTCAGTATCTCTAGTGGTCTAGGGCAGTAAGAGGGTTACAGTCTGTGACTCAGTAGACCTTGTGGCCTGTCTAAGAGAGTGTCAGTGAGAGGTCAAATGGTAGTCTTGGGCAGTGAAGGGGTTAATGCTGCATACCTGGGGTCCTGTAGTTACTCACCTCTCCAGGCTGCAGTGTTGTCCTGGCTGTAGCTTCCTGCTCTGATCATAGAGATGAGGGGGCAGAGAGGACGGCACAGCTGTAACTGTATGGCTGCAGTCATAGAAGAGGGCAGAGTTGCTTATGCAGATTGGCCACTATATGGCACCACGTCTGTCCCCACTGTCCACAGAGCTGCCATTTATAATCTCCCGGTGACTGGGGGCTCGTCCGCCGGCTGAGTGCTCTGAAGGAGTCAGTGTGGTTCTCCAGCCTGGAACGGGGAGGGGGGGAGTTTATTAATTGTATTTCCTCCATTTAACTGAATCCCTTCCCCTGGGGCTTGTTAAAAGGAGGGAGGGGGCTGACCCCCACTCTAATTAAAGAGCTCCTCTCACATTGCACCCGGGGAATCAGTGCAGGGCGCCCTCAGGATCCGGCATAGGAAAGAGACGAGGCTCTGCTGCTCCGCCATTCACATGAGAGGCCCCAGACGGCCGACCTCATGACAACTCTCACTGGCCTCACTCAAACTATTGGGGGTTATAGTTGCTATATTATTAATGGATTTAGATAATTCGTCACCCCGAGTGCGAGCCTGGCATGACGCAAGTGTCCCTCTCTGTGATTTGGGCAGGGGCCACCATCCCAGTGCACATACCTACCTATAGGAAGTTCTCTGCGCTGTACAGTACACTGCCTTACTGCGCTGCACAGACTTGGAGGGGAAGCAAGAAAATTTTTCCATGAGCAGCGTCCAGATGGAAAGAAGGGGTCACCTTAGAAAAGTAAGAGCTCATGATGGCGGGGAGCACTGACAGCACCTCCTGCATGTTATGTAGCATGAAGAGTGTGTGTGCTGGTGCTATATAAGACATTAGGGTCTTGTGATGGCAGGGAACACTGACGGCACCTCCTGCTCATTATCTAGCATACAGAGTGTGTGTGTGCCGGTGCTATGTAAGACTAAGAGCTCATGATGACGGGGGGCACTGACAGCACCTCCTGCGAATTACGTAGAATACAGTGTGTGTGTACTGGTGCTATATAAGACATTAGGATCTCATGATGGCGGGGGGCACTGACAGCTCCTCCTGCACGTTATGTAGAATACAGTGTGTGTGTGCTGGTGCTGTATAAGACATTAAGGGCTCGTGATGGCGGGGGGCACTGACAGCACCTCCTGCACATTATGTAGCATGCAGAGTGTGTGTACTGGTGCTATATAAGACATTAGGATCTCATGATGGCGGGGGCACTGACAGCTCCTCCTGCACGTTATGTAGCATGCAGAGTGTGTGTGCTGGTGCTGTATAAGACATTAAGGGCTCGTGATGGCGGGGGGGCACTGACAGCACCTCCTGCACGTTATGTAGCATGCAGAGTGTGTGTGCTGGTGCTGTATAAGACATTAGGATCTCATGATGGCGGGGGCACTGACAGCACCTCCTGCATGTTATGTAGCATGCAGAGTGTGTGTACTGGTGCTATGTAAGACATTAGGATCTCATGATGGCGGGGGCACTGACAACTCCTCCTGCACGTTATGTACCATGCAGAGTGTGTGTACTGGTGCTATATAAGACATTAGGATCTCATGATGGCGGGGGCACTGACAGCACCTCCTGCAAGTTATGTACCATGCAGAGTGTGTGCGCCAGTGCTATATAAGACTTTAAGGGTTCTTGATGGCGGGGGGCACTGACAGCACCTCCTGCACGTTACGTAGCATGCAGAGTGTCTGTGCCGGTGCTATGGTGTCCATTATACGACTACTATACGAATATGATGTGATATTCCTGCGCAGCGTCCTCTTGCCGGCTTCCTCCCCGCACATCACGTTCTGCCTGGCAACAGCCTGTGATTGGTGAAGGGAGGAGAACGCGGAGGGAAAACACGCACAGACAAGGAGCGCAAATGAAACACGTTTTTTCCCCCTCCTCTCTCAGTGCCGGCATTAACCCTGCGCTGACTGTGTGTTCTCCTGGGAGGGGGATGAAATGGCGGCTGCACCCACTTTTGTGCCCCTGTATAATAGGGGTGCCCCTGTGTAGGTGAGGAGTGCCCCTGTATAATAGGGGTGCCCCTGTGTAGGTGAGGAGTGCCCCTGTATAATAGGGTGCTCCTGTGTAGGTGAGGAGTGTCCTTGTATAATAGGGGTGTCCTGTGAGGTGAGGAGTGCCCCTTATAATAGGGGTGCCCTGTGTAGGTGAGGAGTGCCCCTGTAATAGGGGTTGTGTAGGTGAGGAGTGCCCCTGTATAATAGGGGTGCTTCCTGTGTAGGTGAGGAGTGTCCTTGTATAATAGGGGTGTCCTTGTAGGTATGTATAATAGGGGTGCCCTGTATAATAGGAGTGCCTCTGTGTAGGTGAGGAGTGCCCCTGTATAATAGTGGTGCCTCTGTGTAGGTGAGGAGGTTCCCTGTATAATAGGGGTGCCCCTGTGTAGATGAGGAGTGCCCCTGTATAATAGGGGTGCCCTGTGTAGGTGAGGAGTGCCCTGTATAATAGGGGTGCCCTGTGTAGGTAGGAGTGCCCTGTATAATAGGAGTGCCCTGTGTAGGTGAGGAGTGCCCCTGTATAATAGGAGTGCCCCTGTGTGGTGAGGAGTGCCCCTGTATAATAGGGGTGCCCCTGTGTAGATGAGGAGTGCCCCTGTAATAGCCTGTGAGGGTGCCCTGTGTAGGTGAGGAGTGCCCCTGTATAATAGGGGTGCCCCTGTGTAGGTGAGGAGTGCCCCTGTATAATAGGGGTGCTCCTGTAGGTGAGGAGTTCCTTGTATAATAGGGGTGTCCTGTGTAGGTGAGGAGTGCCCTGTTATAATAGGGGTGCCCCTGTAATAGGAGTGCCCTGGTAGGTGAGGAGTTCCCCTGTATATAGGGGTGCCCTGTGTAGGTGAGAGTTCCCTGTAATAGGGGTGCCCTGCCCCTGGGGTGGTGAGGAAGTGCCCCGTATAATAGGGGTGCCCCTGTGTAGGTAAGGAGTGCCCTGTATAATAGGAGTGCCCCTGTGTAGGTTGAGGAGTGCCCCTGTATAATAGGGTGCCCCTGTGTAGGTGAGGAGTGCCCTGTATAATAGGGGTGCCCCTGTGTAGATGAGAGTGCCCTGTATAATAGGGGTGCCCCTGTTGTAAGGTGAGGAGTGCCCCTGTATAATAGGGTGCTCCTGTGTAGGTGAGGAGTGCCCCTGTATAATAGGGGTGTCCCTGTGTAGGTGAGGAGTGCCCCTGTATAATAGAGGTGCCCCTGTGTAGGTGAGGAGTGCCCCTGTATAATAGGGGTGTCCTGTTGTAGGTGAGGAGTGCCCCGGTATAATAGGGTGCCCCTGTGTAGGTGAGGAGTGCCCCTGTATAATAGGGGTGCTCCTGTGTAGGTGAGGAGTGCCCCCCCTGTATAATGGGGTGCCCTGTGTAGGTGAGGAGTGCCCCTTGTATAATAGGGGTGCCCTGTGTAGGTGAGGAGTGCCCCC
Organism: Rhinella marina; assembly: GCA_900303285.1. Lineage (NCBI taxonomy): Eukaryota > Metazoa > Chordata > Amphibia > Anura > Bufonidae > Rhinella > Rhinella marina. Next base: position 19,273 of record ONZH01030117.1, on the reverse strand, counting down.
CCCCTGTATAATAGGGGTGCCCCTGTGAGGAGTGTCCTGAGTGAGTGCCCCTGTATAATATGTAGGTGCCCCTGTATAGTAGCCCCTGTATATAGAGGTGCCTCTGTGTAGGGTGAGGAGTGCCCCTGTATAATAGGAGTGTCTCTGTGTAGGTGAGGAGTGCCCCTGTATAATAGGGGTGCCCTGTGAGGAGTGCCCCTGTATAATAGGGGTGCCCTGTGGGTGAGGAGTGCCCCTGTATAAATAGGGGTAGGTGAGGAGTGCCCCTGTATAATAGTGCCCCTGTGTAGGTGAGGGTTTCCCTGTATAATAGGGGTGCCCTGTGTAGGTGAGAGTGCCCTGTATAATAGGGGTGCCCCTGGTAGTGGAGAAGTGCCCCTGTATAATAGGGGTGCCCTGGTGAGGAAGGGGTGCCCCCTGTATATTGTGAGGGTGCCCCTGTGTAGGTGAGAGTGCCCCTGTATAATAGGAGGTGCCCCTGTGTAGGTTGAGGAGTGTCCTGTATAATAGGGTGCCCCTGTGTAGGTGAGGAGTGCCCCTGTATAATAGGGGTGCCCCTGTATAATAGGGTGCTCCTGTGTAGGTGAGGAGTGCCCCTGTATAATAGGGGTGCCTGTGTAGGTGAGGAGTGCCCCTGTATAATAGGGGTGTCCTGTGTAGGTGAGGAGTGCCCTGTATTAATAGGGGTGCCCCTGTGTAGGTGAGGAGTGCCCCTGTATAATAGGGGTCCCCTGTGTAGGTGAGGAGTGCCCCTGTATAATAGGGGTGCCCCTGTGTAGGTGAGGAGTGCCCCTGTATAATAGGGTGCCCTGTGTAGGTGAGGAGTGCCCTGTATAATAGGGGTGCCCCTGTGTAGGTGAGGAGTGCCCCTGTATAATAGGGGTGCCCTGTGTAGGTGAGGAGTGCCCCTGTATAATAGGGTGCCTGTGTAGGTGAGGAGTGCCCCTGTATAATAGGGGTGCCCTGTGTAGGTGAGGAAGTGCCCCTGTATAATAGGGGTCCTGTGTAGGTGAGAGAGTGCCCCTGTATAATAGGGGTGTCCTGTGTAGGTGAGGAGTGCCCCTGTATAATAGGGGTGCCCCTGTGTAGGTGAGGAGTGCCCCTGTATAATAGGGGTGCCCCTGTGTAGGTGAGGAGTGCCCCTGTATAATAGGGTGCCCCTGTGTAGGTGAGGAGTGCCCTGTATAATAGGGTGCCCCTGTGTAGTGAGGAGTGCCCCTGTATAATAGGGGTGTCCTGTGTAGGTGAGGAGTGCCCCTGTAATAGGGGTGCCCTGTGTAGGTGAGGAGTGCCCCTGTATAATAGGAGTGCCCTGTGTAGGTGAGGAGTGCCCCTGATAATAGGAGTGCCCCTGTGTAGGTGAGGAGTGCCCCTGTATAATAGGGTGCTGCCTGTGTAGGTGGAGGAGTGCCCCTGTATAATAGGGGTGCTCCTGTGTAGGTGAGGAGTGCCCTGTAATAATAGGAGTGCCCCTGTGTAGGTGGAGTGCCCCTGTATAATAGGGTGCCCTGTGTAGGTGAGGAGTGCCCCTGTATAAGAGGAGTGCCCCTGTATATAATAGGGGTGCCCTGTGTAGGTGAGGAGTGCCCTGTATAATAGTGGTGCCCCTGTGTAGGTGAGGAGTGCCCCTGTATAATAGGGGTGCCCCTGTGTAGGTGAGTGGTATAATAGGGGTGCCCCTGTATAATAGGGGTGCCCTGTGTAGGTGAGGAGTGCCCCCTGTATAATAGGGGTGCCCCTGTATAATAGTGGTGCCCCTGTGTAGGTGAGGAGTGCCCCTGTATAATAGGGTGCCCCTGTATAATAGGGGTGCCCCTGTATAATAGGGTGCTCCTGTGTAGGTGAGGAGTGCCCCTGTATAATAGGGGTGCCCCTGTATAATAGGGGTGCCTCCTGTGTAGGTGAGGAGTGCCCCTGTATAATAGGGGTGCCCCTGTATAATAGGGTGCCCTGTATAATAGGGGTGCCCCTGTGTAGGTGAGGAGTGCCCTGTATATAGGGGTGCCCCTGTACAATAGGGGTGCTCCTGTGTAGGTGAGGAGTGCCCCTGTATAATAGGGGTGCCCTGTGTAGGGGTGCCCCTGTGTAGTGAGGAGTGCCCTGAATATAGGGGTGCCCTGTGTAGTGAGGAGTGCCCCATAGGGGGTTCCTGTGTAGGTGAGGAGTGCCCTGTATAATAGGGGTGCCCCTGTGTAGGTGAGGAGTCCCCCTGTATAATAGGGGTGCTCCTGTGTAGGTGAGGAGTGTCCCTGTATAATAGGGGTGCCCTGTGTAGGTGAGAGTGCCCCTGTATAATAGGGGTGCCCTGTGTAGGTGAGGAGTGCCCCTGTATAAATAGGGTGCCCTGTGTAGGTGAGGGGTGCCCTGTATAATAGGAGTGCTCCTGTGTAGGTGAGGAGTGCCCCTGTATAATAGGGGTGTCCTGTGTAGTGAGGAGTGCCCTGTATAATAGGGGTGGCCTGTGTAGGTGAGGAGTGCCCCTGTATAATAGGGGTGCCCTGTATAATAGGGGTGCCCCTGTGTAGGTGAGGGTGCCCCTGTATAATAGGGGTGCCCCTGTGTAGGTGAGGAGTGTCCCTGTATAATAGGAGTGCCCTGATAATAGGGGTGCCCCTGTTGTAGTGGGAGTGCCCCTGTGTAGGTGAGGAGTGCCCTGTATAATAGGGTGTCCTGTGTAGGTGAGGAGTGCCCCTGTATAATAGGGGTGCCCCTGTGTAGGTGAGGAGTGCCCCTGTATAATAGGGTGCCCTGTGTAGGTGAGGAGTGCCCCTGTATAATAGGGGTGCCCTGTGTAGGTGAGTAGTGCCCTGTATAATAGGAGTGCCTCTGTGTAGGTGAGGAGTGTCCCTGTATAATAGGGGTGCCCCTGTGTAGTGAGGGTGAATGTCCCTGTGTAGGTGAGGAGTGCCCCTGTATAATAGGGGTGCCCTGTGTAGGTGAGGAGTGCCCCTGTATAATAGGGGTGCCCTGTGTAGGTGAGGAGTGCCCCTGTATAATAGGGGTGCCCTGTGTAGGTGAGGAGTGCCCCTGTATAATAGGGGTGCCCCTGTGTAGGTGAGGAGTGCCTGTATAATAGTAGTGGTGCCCTGTGTAGGTGAGGAGTAGTGCCCCTGTATAATAGGAGTGCCCCTGTGATAGGGGTGCCCCTGTGTAGGTGAGGATGCCCCTGTATAATAGGGTGCTCCTGTGTAGGTGAGGAGTGCCCCTGTATAATAGGGGTGCCTGTGTAGGTGAGTAGTGCCCCTGTATAATAGGAGTGCCTCTGTGTAGGTGAGGAGTGCCCTGTATAATAGGGTGCCCTGTGTAGGTGAGGAGTGCCCCTGTATAATAGGGGTGCCCTGTGTAGGTGAGGAGTGCCCCTGTATAATAGGGGTGCCCTGTGTAGGTGAGGAGTGCCCCTGTATAATAGGGTGCCCTGCCCCTGTAGGTGAGGAGTGCCCCTGTATAATAGGGGTGCCCCTGTGTAGGTGAGGAGTGTCCCTGTATAATAGGGAGGGCCCTGCCCTATATAATAGGGGTGCCCTGTGTAGGTGAGGAGTGCCCCTGTATAATAGGGGTGCCCTGTGTAGGTGAGGAGTGCCCCTGTATAATAGGGGTGGCCCTGTGTAGGTGAGGAGTGCCCCTGTATAATAGGGGTGCCCCTGTGTAGGTGAGGTGCCCCTGTATAATAGGGGTGCCCCTGTATAATAGGGGTGCCCCTGTGTAGGTGAGGAGTGCCCCTGTATAATAGGAGTGCCCCTGTATAATAGGGGGTGCCCCTGTGTAGGTGAGTGAGTGCCCCTGTATAATAGGGGTGCTCCTGTGTAGGTGAGGAGTGCCCTGTATAATAGGGGTGCCCTGTGTAGGTGAGGAGTGCCCCTGTGTAATAGGGTGCCCCTGTGTAGGTGAGGAGTGCCCCTGTATAATAGGGGTGCCCTGTGTAGGTGGAGGAGTGCCCCTGTATAATAGGGGGTGCCCTGTGTAGGTGAGGAGTGCCCCTGTATAATAGGGGTGCCCTGTGTAGGTGAGGAGTGCCCCTGTATAATAGGGGTGCCCCTGTGTAGGTGAGGAGTGCCCCTGTTATAATAGGGGTGCCCCTGTATAATAGTGGTGCCCCTGTGTAGGTGAGGAGTGCCCCTGTATAATAGGGGTGCCCTGTGTAGGGTGAGGAGTGTCCCTGTATAATAGGAGTGCCCCTGTGTAATAGGGGTGCCCCTGTGTAGGTGAGGAGTGCCCCTGTATAATAGGGGTGCTCCTGTGTAGGTGAGGAGTGCCCCTGTATAATAGGGTGCCCTGTGTAGGTGAGGAGTGCCCCTGTATAATAGGGGTGCCCCGTGGTAGGTGAGGAGTGCCCCTGTATAATAGGGGTGCCCCTGTGTAGGTGAGAGTGCCCCTGTGCCCCTGTATAATAGGGGTGCCCCTGTGTAGGTGAGGAGTGCCCTGTATAATAAGTTGCCCCTGTATAATAGTGGTGCCCCTGTGTAGGTGAGGAGTGCCCCTGTATAATAGGGGGCTCCTGTGTAGGTGAGGAGTGCCCCTGTGTAATAGGGGTGCCCTGTGTAGGTGAGGAGTGCCCCTGTATAATAGGGGTGCCCTGTGTAGGTGAGGAGTGCCCTGTATAATAGGGGTGTCCTGTGTAGGTGAGGAGTGCCCCTGTATAATAGGGGTGTCCTGTGTAGTGAGGAGTGCCCTGTATAATAGGGGTGCCCTGTGTAGGTGAGGAGTGCCCCTGTATAATAGGGTGCCCCTGTGTAGGTGAGGAGTGCCCCTGTATAATAGGAGTGCCCTGTGTATGGAGTGTCCCTGTATAGGGTGGGTGTGTAGGTGAGGAGTGCCCCTGTATAATAGGGGTGCCCTGTGTAGGTGAGAGTCCCCTGTATTAATAGGAGTGCCCCTGTATAATAGGGGTGCCCTGTGTAGGTGAGGGTGCCCCTGTATAATAGGTCCCCTGTGTAAGGGAGTGCCCTGATAAGCCCTGTATAATAGGGGTGCCCTGTGTAGGTGAGGAGTGCCCTGATGTGCCCCTGTATAATAGGGTGCCCCTGTGTAGGTGAGGAGTGCCCCTGTGTAATAGGGGTGCCCCTGTGTAGGTGAGGAGTGCCCCTGTATAATAGGGGTGCCCCTGTGTAGGTGAGGAGTGCCCCTGTATAATAGGGGTGCTCCTGTGTAGGTGAGGAGTGCCCCTGTATAATAGGGGTGCCCTGTGTAGGTGAGAGTGTTGCCCTGTGTAGGTGGAGTGCCCTGTATAATAGGGGTGCCCTGTGTAGTGAGGAGTGCCCCTGATATAGGAGTGCCCCTGCCCTGTGTAGGTGAGGAGTGCCCCTGTATAATAGGGGTGCTCCTGTGTAGGTGAGGAGTGCCCCTGTATAAAGGGTGCCCTGTGTAGGTGAGGAGTGCCCCTGTATAATAGGAGTGCCCCTGTATAATAGGGGTGCCCCTGTGTAGGTGAGGAGTGCCCCTGTATAATAGGTGCCCCTGTGTAGGTGGAGTGCCCTGTATAATAGTGGTGCCCCTGTGTAGGTGAGGAGTGCCCTGTATAATAGAGTGCTCCTGTGTAGGTGAGGAGTGCCCTGTATAATAGTGTAATAGGGTGCCCTGTGTAGGTGAGGAGTGCCCTGTATAATAGGGTGTCCTGTGTAGGTGAGGAGTGCCCCTGTATAATAGGGGTGCTGTTAGTGAGAGTGTATAATAGGGGTGCCCCTGTGTAGGTGGGAGTGCCCCTGTATAATAGGGGTGCCCCTGTGTAGGTGAGGAGTGCCCCTGTATAATAGGGTGCTCTGTGTAGGTGAGGAGTGCCCCTGTATAATAGGGGTGCCCTGTGTAGGTGAGGAGTGCCCCTGTATAAATAGGGGTGCCCTGTGTAGGTGAAGGAGGCCCCTGTATAATAGGAGTGCCCCTGTATTAATAGGGGGCCCCTGTGTAGGTGAGGAGTGCCCTGTATAATAGGGGTGCCCTGTGTAGGTGAGGAGTGCCCCTGTATAATAGGGGTGCCCTGTGTAGGTGAGGAGTGCCCCTGTATAATAGGGGTGCCCTGTGTAGGTGAGGAGTGCCCTGTATAATAGGGGTGCCCCTGTATAATAGGGGTGCCCCTGTGTAGGTGAGGAGTGCCCCTGTATAATAGGAGTGCCCTGTATAATAGGGGTGCCCCTGTTGTAGGTGAGGAGTGCCCCTGTAAATAGGGTGCCCTGTGTAGGTGAGAGTGCCCTGTATAATAGGGGTGCCCCTGTGTAGGTGAGGAGTGCCCCTGTATAATAGGGGTGCCCTGTGTAGGTGAGGATGCCCCTGTATAATAGGGTGCCCTGTGTAGGTAGGAGTGCCCCTGTATAATAGGGTGCCCCTGTGTAGGTGAGGAGTGCCCCTGTATAATAGGGGTGCCCCTGTATAATAGGTGCCCTGTGTAGGTGAGGAGTGCCCCTGTATAATAGGGGTGCCCCTGTGTAGGTGGGAGTGTCCCTGTATAATAGGAGTGCCCCTGTGTAATAGGGTGCCCCTGTGTAGGTGAGGAGTGCCCCTGTATAATAGGGGTGCCCTGTGTAGGTGAGAGCCTGTAGTGCCCTGTGTGTAGGGTGCCCCTGTATAATAGGGGTGCCCTGTGTAGGTGAGGAGTGCCCCTGTATAATAGTGTGGGGTGCCCCTGTATAATAGGGGTGCCCCTGTGTAGGTGAGGAGTGCCCCTGTATAATAGAGTGCCCCTGTAAAATAGGGGTGCCCTGTGTAGGTGAGGAGTGCCCCTGTATAATAGGGAGTGCCCCTGTTATAATAGGGGTGCCCTGTGTAGGTGAGAGTCCCCTGTATAATAGGAGTGCCCCTGTATAATAGGGGTGCCCCTGTGTAGGTGAGGAGTGCCCCTGTATATAGTGAGGTGCCCTGTATAATAGGGGCCCTGTGTAGGTGAGGAGTGCCCCTGTATAATAGGTGCCCCTGTGTAGGTGAGTTATAATAGGGGTGTCCTGTGTAGGTGAGGAGTGCCCCTGTATAATAGGGGTGTCCTGTGTAGGTGAGAGTGCCCCTGTATAATAGGGGTGCTCCTGTGTAGGTGAGGAGTGCCCCTGTGTAATAGGGGTGCCCCTGTGTAGGTGAGGAGTGCCCCTGTAATAGGGGTGCCCTGTGTAGTGAGGAGTGCCCCCTGTAATAGGGTGCCCCTGTGTAGGTGAGGAGTGCCCCTGTATAATAGGGGTGCCCTGTGTAGGTGAGGAGTGCCCCTGTATATAGGAGTGCCCTGTGTAGGTGCCCCTTAATAGGAGTGCCCTGTGTAGGTGAGGAGTGCCCTGTATAATAGGGTGTCCTGTGTAGGTGAGGAGTGCCCTGTATATAGGGGTGCCCTGTGTAGGTGAGAGTGCCCCTGTATGAGGAGTGCCCTGATATAGTGTGCCCCTGTGTAGGTAATAAAGGGGTGCCCTGTGTAGGTGAGGAGTGCCCCTGCTATAATAGGGGTGCCCTGAGGTAGTGCCCCTGTATAATAGGGGTGCTCCTGTGTAGGTGAGGGATACCTCAGCTTGTATGTCTGTGTGTGTCTCTCCCGGCAGATTTTGGGTTTGCTCCCCCTCCATGTGTTCCCCCCTCCACCCTCTCTCTCTCTCTCCATGCTGTTCCCCCCCTCTCTCGCTCGGTGCACTGCTCCCCCCCCCCCCCCCCCGAATGAAGCTGCTCCCCGCCCCGCTTGCTGCTTGTCCCCCCCTCGAATGATGCTGCTCCCCCCCCCTCGCTTGCTGCTGGCCCCCCCCTCCTCCTCTCTGGCTCGGTGCTCCCCCCCCTTGCTCGGTGCTGGCTCAGATCCAGCGGGTGCTCCCCCTCCTCTCTCGCTCGCTCTCCTCTGCCCCTCCTCAGCCAACCACAAAACGCCACCAGGAACACGTGAGGTTCTGTTTTAGACAAAGAAAATTCTCATTTCTTTCCCCCCTTTGGGCCCCAACCTAACCAGCCCCCCTCCTCCCAATCAAACTGCAATATCAGAAAGAGGGTGGGGGGTAGAGGGAGGAGTGGGGGGCCGCTGGGGGGCGTGAGGAAGGAACACCTGACTGCATCCTCAGTGCCGTGCAACACCGGGGTTTATGGGTACGTCCCTTCACCTTTTTCCTGGGATTTTGGCTGGGATGTAGAGGGGAAGTGAGGAGAGTGACAGCGGCAGGGACACCGGAGCGAGTGAGGACACACATTGCTGAGTAAGATGTGGGATTCAGGCAGACGGTGGAGCCTGCGCCCTCCTCCAGGATGATCTGCTGTGGGCTCCGTCTCTCGGGTCTGTGCCAGGAATGGGGATTCCGAGTGACAGTGGTGCTGCATCGGGCCCCGCGGCGCTGGCAGGCTTTCTACCGGCTTCTCTTGTTTATTTATGGGCGCGTGTTGTGGATGGTGCTCCGGTGTTGTCAGCCGTGTGTGATTACAGTGCGCCGGGATCCCCTGTATATGGCTGCATGTATAGACAGCGTCGGGATCCCCTGTATATGGCTGCACGTATAGACAGCGTCGGGATCCCCTGTATATGGCTGCACGTATAGACAGCGCCGGGATCCCCTGTATATGGCTGCACGTATAGACAGGGATCCCCTGGGTATCGCCCCTGTATATGGCTGCACGTATAGACAGCGCGGGATCCCCTGTATATGGCTGCACGTATAGACAGCGTCGGGGTTCCCCTGTATATGGCTGCACGTATAGACAGCAGCACCGAGATCCCCTGTATATGGCTGCACGTATAGACAGCGTCGGGATCCCCTGTATATGGCTGCACGTATAGACAGCGTCGGGATCCCTGTATATGGCTGCACGTATAGACAGCGCCGGGATCCCCTGTATATGGCTGCACGTATAGACAGCGCCGGGATCCCCTGTATATGGCTGCACGTATAGACAGCGTCAGGATCCCTGTATATGGCTGCACGTATAGACAGCGTCGGGATCCCCTGTATATGGCTGCACGTATAGACAGCGTCGGGATCCCCTGTATATGGCTGCACGTATAGACAGCGCCTGGGATCCCTGTATATGGCTGCACGTATAGACAGCGTATCGCGGATCCCCTGTATATGGCTGCACGTATAGACAGCGCCGGGATCCCCTGTATATGGCTGCACGTATAGACAGCGTCGGGATCCCCTGTATATGGCTGCACGTATAGACAGCGCCGGGATCCCCTGTATATGGCTGCACGTATAGACAGCGCGGGATCCCCTGTATATGGCTGCACGTATAGACAGCGCCGGGGATCCCCTGTATATGGCTGCACGTATAGACAGCGCCGGGATCCCCTGTATATGGCTGCACGTATAGACAGCGCGGGATCCCTGTATATGGCTGACATAAGCCCCCGTATATAGTATAACAGCGCCGGATCCCCTGATATGCTCGTATAGACAGCTGTATATGGCTGCACGTATAGACAGCGCCGGGATCCGTCGGGATCCCCTGTATAACGTATGGCTGCGTATACGTATAGACAGCGCCGGGATCCCCTGTATATGGCTGCACGTATAGACAGCGCGGGATCCCCTGTATATGGCTGCACGTATAGACACGGATCCCCTGTATATGCTGCACGTATAGACACGCACCCCTGTATATGGCTGCACTTATAGACAGCGCGGGATCCCCTGTATGGCTGCACGTATAGACAGCCGCCGGGATCCCCTGTATATGGCTGCACGTATAGACAGCCGGGATCCCCTGTATATGGCTGATCCCCACGTATAGACCAGCGCCGGGATCCCCTGTATATGGCTGCCACGTATAGACAGCGCCCGGGGATCCCCTGTATATGGCTGCACGTATAGACAGCGCCGGGATCCCCCTGTATATGGCTGCACGTATAGACAGCGCCGGGATCCCCTGTATATGGCTGCACGTATAACAGCGCCGGGATCCCCCTGTATATGGCTGCACGTATAGACAGCGCCGGGATCCCCCTGTATATGGCTGCACTAAGACAGCGCCGGATCCCTGTATACTGGATGACGTATGGACAGGCCGGGATCCCCTGTATATGGCTGCACGTATAGACAGCACCGGGATCCTCTGTATATGGCTGCACGTATAGACAGCACCGATCCTCTGTATATGGCTGCACGTATATCCTGTATATGGCTGCACGTATAGACAGCGCCGGGATCCTCTGTATATGGCTGCACGTATAGACAGCACCGGGATCCTCTGTTATATGGCTGCGTGTATATATGGCGCCAGGATCCCCTGTATATGGCTGCGTGTATATATGGCGCCAGGATCCCCCTCCGCAGCGTCACATTGTCTGTTTGTAAACAGCAGCAAATATTGTCAAGGAACGGAGGAGTCGCCGGGTGTTCTCCAGACTCTGCTACAGGAGACGTGTGGGCTGTGTAATGAAGGGGAGGGAACTGACTGTACCCAAACCTGAGCCCCAAGAAATCAGACTCTGGATGTAATAAGTAGCATTTCACCAAGATTCAGCCAGATAGACTCACACCGTACGTGTGTCTATGACTGTGACCATGTGGAAGTCCAGTTGTAAATCTGATTAGAGCAGCTACAGGTGTGAATGCGACTGTAACAGTCCAGGTGTAATAGTGTAGCAGTCTAGAACTGTATGATACTGTAAAAGCTACGTGTGTGAATATGACTGTAACAGTCCAGATGTAAGAGTATACCAGTCTAAAACTCTGTGATACTGTAAAAGCTACGGGTATGAATGCGAGTGTAGCAGTCTAGAACTGCATGATAAAGTAAAGGCTACGGGTGTGAATGCAACTGTAACATTCCAGGTGTAATAGTGTAGCAGTCTAGAACTGTATGATACTGTAAAAGCTACATGTGTGAATGTGACTGTAACAGTCCAGGTGTAATAGTGTAGCAGTCTAGAACTGTATGATACTGTAAAAGCTACATGTGTGAATGTGACTGTAACAGTCCAGGTGTAATAGTGTAGCAGTCTAGAACTGTATGATACTGTAAAAGCTACAGGTGTGAATGCGACTGTAACAGTCTGGGTGTAAGACTGTAGCAGTCTAGAACTCTATGATACAGTCCTATTCACACTTGTAGCTTTTACAGTATACCATATAGTTTTAGACTGCGACACTCCTACACCTGGACTGTTACAGTCGTATTGACACCAGTAGCTTTTACAGTGACAGTCCATATGTAAGAGTGTAGCAGTCTAGAACTGTATGATACTGTAAAAGCTACAGGGGTGAATGTGACTGTAACAGTCCAGATGTGAGAGTGTCACAGTCTAGAATTGTATGATACTGTAAAAGCTACAGGTCTGAATGTGCAACTGTAACAGTCCGGGTGTAAGAGTGTAGCAGTCTAGAAGTGTATGATACAGTCCTATTCACACTTGTAGCAACGCTCTTACACCTGGGCTGTTACAGTCGTATTCACACCTGTAGCTTTTACAGTAACAGTCCAGGTGTAAGAGTGTCACCGTCTAAAACTGTGTGATACTGTAAAAGCTACAGGTGTGAATATGACTGTAAGAGTCCAGATGTAAGAGTGTCACAGTCTAGAGTTGTATGATACTGTAAAAAGTTACAGGTGTGACTTTAACAGTCCAATTGTTTATTTTTTGACAGTCGAGAACTATATTTGATTGTAGCAGCAACAGGTGTAAAGGTGGCTGTAGCAGTCCGGATGTGAAAGCGTAACAAATTAGGGCTGTAACAGTAACAGGTGTGAATGTGTCTGTAGCAGTCCAGGTGTGCGGGTGTAACAAAAAAGGGATGTATGTGATGGCAACATTCTAGATTTGTAGTGTAGCAGTCTAGAACTGTATGATACTATAAAAGATAAGGTGTGAATGTGGCTGTAACAGTCCAGAAGTAAGTGTGTAGCAGTCTAGAACTGTGTGATAAAGTAAAAGCTACAGGTGTGAATGCAACTAACAGTCTAGGTGTAAGAGTATCGCAGTCTAGAACTGTATGATACTGTAAAAGCTACAGGTGTGAAGTCAACTGTAACAGTCCAGGTGTAATAGTGCAGCAGTCTAAAACTGTGTGATACTGTAAAAGCTACAGGTGTGAATGTGACTGTAACAGTCCAGATGTGAAAGTGTAGCAATCTAGAACTGTATAATACTGTAAAAGCTACAGGTCTGAGTGCGACTGTAACAGTCCGGGTGTAAGAGTGTCACAGTCTAGAACTGTATGATGAAGTAAACGCTACAGGTGTGAATGTATCTAACTATCCGTCTGTGAGTGTCAGCTGTCTGACTGTAACAACTACAGGTGTGAATGTGACTGGAGAAGTTCAGATGTGAGCGTATGACAGACTAAGTCTATATGTGACTGTCTCAGTCCAGGTCTGAGAGTGTAGCAGTCTAGAACTGTATGACACTGTATAAGCTACAGGTGTGAATGTATCTAACCATCCATCTGGGAGTGTCAACTGTCTGACTGTTAAAACTGCAGGTGTGAATGTGACTGGAGAAGTTCAGATGTGAGGGTGCCTGGGTTTGAGTGTAGCAGTGTAGAAGGGTATGGTACTTTAAAAGCTACAGGTGTGAACATGACTGTAAGAACTGAAGGTGTGAATGTGACTGCTGATATCCCGGCTGTTGTCAGAACCAGCTGTGAGTCCGACTGTGTCAGGACTGTTGTGATGTTGGCTCCTTCACCCTGACAACATCCTTACAGAAGTTTACAGCGTGTGATGTCATTGAGACGTCTGTTGCACTTGTACTTTACCGTGTGTAATGTCCTGGAGACGTCCAGTCTTGGTGACAATTCTCACTGGACTGTAACAGTCACAAGAACACCCTCGCCTGTTACAGTCCCAAGTAAATAGCGCTCTATGGCTTGTCCTTTCCCACTCGCCTCACCAGGTCTTTATCAGTCTTACATCCATGTTACTCACCTCTCCTACAATCCTGAATGACACATCTGCACAGTTATACCGTGGTGTATCTTCCATTTCTGTATATCTGAGCAGAATTCCTATTCGGGGCAATAGAAAAGCTGTGTGAGACCCCCTGTTAGAGCGCTGCTGGGGGATGGGTGTGCCCTTCCTGTTACATCGTCCCATAGAAATATCTTGTAGAATACATTTTTATTTTGGCGCCAGAAGTGATGATTAGCAGTAATGACTGTGGCTGGCGGTCCTGTCCTTCACAGAGGTGACGCCCCCCCCATTACACCTCGCTATTATATAGAACTGGAATGTAGATTCCGCTGAGAGTTCTTCTCTCTTTTTGTGTCGGCGAGGTGCAGCGGTATAATACACATGCCAGCTCTGCTTTATGCCCTTATTGTCTGCATCACTATGTGACCTCATTGACCCCCGAGGGCAGTAAACTTCCTGTCACCGGGGGCCCCCGGGAACTCGGCAGAACAATGGGTTCATCTTTGGGAATGGAGGGGCTGGTGCAGAGGTTAAGGGGGCCGATTGTGAGCAGCTTAGCATCTCCGTGGCTGCCTCTATTGACCTTGAACAAGTTTGTGAACCCCTCCCCCCCCTTTTCCAGAAGCAGGGTTGGTGGGGGCTGCTTCATGGGGATTGTGACTCAGATTCTTCCTTAGTGATTTGCTGATGCCTGTGTCCGGACCCTCAATAGTTTTGCATAGTTTCTCCCTTTTAGGCCTCTTTCACCCAAATTCAATGTGCCCCTTTAGCAGTCCTTGAAGGAATGGCCCGAGAGGTACGTCTTTTCTGAAGCCCTTCATTGCCTCCTTCTTTTAGTGCATTGGACTTGAAATATTTGGGAAAAGTTATGGACCTTGGGCTTTGCAGGGAAGACCAGAAAGGCTCAGCCCTCACCTTCTAGTAGGCCCTATCATTAGAAGGTACACTATAGCGGTGATCTCCGTCTCCTCTACTACTTCAGGATCCTCCACAATTTGTTAAAGACTGGAAGATCTTCTCTGCTTTTTATTAAAGACTGTGGACGCCTTTAGGGCAATTTTTTATGATTGAATTTTACTTATTTTAGGCTACAAATCATTTTATCAATTGTTTTTTATTAAAAAATATATATATATATTCAGCTGTGTCTGAGATACAGGGGTTGAAAATCAGTCTGTTTACAGGCCGTCACTTTCTTGATGGCTGGCGTAGCTCTTATCTCTGATCCCCTCATCTCATAAACACTTATTGAGATATAATGAGTGTTCATGTGGACAGGAGGTCAGAGCTACACATGAGCCGGCAGATGATGGGACTCAAAGAAAATACAAAGCGATAGCTTGCAAACAGACTGATTTTTAACCCATGTAACTTAGAAACAGCAACATTTTTAACCCCCAACTTAAATAACCGTATGGCGGTCGGGAATTTAAAGATGGCACACGCCCCTAATCAGAGTGGGCGCCATAGCCGCAGGATGCCTGCTGTTTCATAAAGCAGGCACCCGCGGCTAATGTCCGCGACCGGCGGTAATGCCAATCATGAACATTTAACACTTCAAATGCCATGGTCAAGCCTGACCACAGCATCTGAATGCTGAAAACCTGAAAGCATGCACTTCCAGGTGTGCTCCAGCTTTCCCTGGTGGGGATTAGGGAGCCGGAGCATGTTAGCAGCAGCCCCTGTCATCATGTGATACAGGAGTCTGCTGCTTAGTCATTTCTAAGGAGCCCCTGCCTGCTAATACATTGGAGTCTATGAGAAAACTTATTCTGTGAAAAAAAATATTCAAATCACCCCCCTTTCCCCAAAATGAAAAATAAAAACATAAAAATAAAAAAAAACACATCATAGACATCCCGGAGTGCAAAAATGCCGGTACTATTAAATTATAAAACATGTAATCCCATACGGAAATTAAAGTCAAAATGGCCGATTCCTCGATTTTCGGTTGCTTCTCCTCCCACAAAAAAATTAAATAAAAACTGATAAACAAAAAGTTGTACACATCCCAAAATGGTGTTAATGAAAACTATGATTACCTCGAAAAAAATTAGCCTTGACATAGCTCCGCACACAAAAAGACAAAAAAAAGTTATAAAAAAATAGGGAGAGTTAAATTTTTTTTTTTTTTTTTCACGGTTACTTTTTTTCAGTATGAAAACACAATAAAAAAATATGCATATGTAGTATTGGCGGATTCGTACATAACTGGGGAATGAAAGTAACCGGTCAGTTTTTATGGTATAGAGAATGCCGTAAAAAACAAAACTCCAAAAAACAGGTTTTTTTTTTCCAATTTCACCCCATTAATAATTTTTTCCCGCCTCCCACTACATATGTATGTAACGGTCAATAGTGCCATTAGAAAAGGCACCCTGTTCCACAAAAAAACAAGCCATCATACAGCTATGTGAACAGAAAAATAAAAATGTTATGGCTTTGGGAGTGCTGAGAGTTAAAAAAACGAAAATGAAAAATCGTTCAGTCATGAAAGGGTTAATAAAGAGTAAATTGGAAAAACAATTTGTAGCCCAAAATGAGTAAAGTGCTATCATAAAAAAAATGCCCATAGCCTTCAGTTTTCTAATTTGATTCTAAATATGGTGTCCCTTTAAGAGGAAGGTTTTTAGGAGCCCGCTCACCATAGACGTCCACTGCTGTGTATTCTGCCACCAGGCAGGGGACTGTTAGGTAGAGACCTCCATAAATCTGCTGCTGTAACTTTAATTCAGAGAGGTCTTCTCGTCTGTCACCCCCGTCTTCTGCTGAGTCCAGATTATCCAACCATTCACTGCCAGCGGCTTATCAAAGGCTGTCCAAGGAGCGGACAAGATTGTAACTAATCATTGATTAAATAAAGTTTTCTGGTCTTTGTATTCACTTTGAGGCTTTTGGTTACTATTGTACAGTTGGTTTCATCTGGATTTATGCTGCTTTTTGCTTGGGGTTAGATGTTCGGGTTCAGATTAGTAGTCCTAAATCCTGAATTACAGTATAAATTTAATGTGATCCCCCACACACACACAGACGCTGAAACAAAAAGGCTATTTTTAAGTAAATTGGATAAAAAGGGGGCAGGAGGTTCATAGTGGTGCCTGGTGTATGTAGTGCATTTTTTGTGCTGTGCACTTGTGTTTTACACATGTATTTATCTTCATTATAACTCATTTCTATAGAAATCAGTTTAACCCAGAGTTTCAGGTTTATTAGATGTGCCTGTTACTATGGAATATTACTACTGAACATGGAGGGGCAGCTCTGGTGATACATCACATAACTATTGAAGGGACCCTAACATTATAAATCTACCCACTGTGTACAAGAATATAACTACTATAATACTGCTCCTATGTAAGAATATAACTACTATAATACTGCTCCTATGTACAAGAATACTGCTCCTATGTACAAGAATATACTATAATACTGCTCCTATGTACAAGAATATAACTACTATAATACTGCTCCTATGTACAAGAATATAACTACTATAATACTGCCCCTATGTACAATAATATAACTACTATAATACTGCTCCTATGTACAAGAATATAACTACTATAATACTGCTCCTATGTACAAGAATATAACTACTATAATACTGCTCCTATGTACAAGAATATAACTACTATAATACTGCTCCTATGTACAAGAATATAACTACTATAATACTGCCCTATGTACTAAATATAACTATATAATACTGCTCCTATGTACAAGAATATAACTACTATAATACTGCTCCTATGTACAAGAAATATATAAACTACTACTAATATTACTGCTCCTACAAGAATATATATAACTACTGCCTAGTACAAGAATATACTACTATAATACTGCTCCTATGTACAAGAATATAACTACTATAATACTGTACTCCTATGTACTATAATACTATAATACTATGTACTATAACTACTATAATACTGCTCCTATGTACAAGAATATAAACTACTATAATACTGCTCCTATGTACAAGAATATAACTACTATAATACTGCTCCTATGTACAAGAATATAACTATATATATACTATAATCTTCCTATGAATATAACTACTATAATACTCCTATGTACAAGAATATAACTACTACGCCCCTATGTACAAGACTATAACTACTATAATATGTAACTACTATAATATAGAATATAACTACTATAATACTGCTCCTATGTACAAGAATATAACTACTATAATACTGCTCCTATGTACAAGAATATAACTACTATATATACTCCTATGTACAAAGTAACTACTATAATACTGCTCCTATGTACTATATAATAATATATATTACTAACTCCTATGTACAAGAATATAATACTATAATACTGCTCCTATGTACAAGAATAAATATAACAATACTATAACTACTATGTACAAGAATATAACTATAAATACTATGTACTAGATACTGTAAGAATATATATACTATACTATACTCCTATGTACAAGAATATAACTACTATAATACTGCTCCTATGTACAAGAATATAACTACTATAATACTGTACTATGTACAAGAATATAACTACTATAATACTGCTCCTATGTACAAGAATATAACTATATAACTACTATAATACTGCCTCCTATGTGTACAAGAATATAACTACTATAATACTGCTCCTATGTACAAGAATATAACTAACTATAATACTGCTCCTATGTACAAGACTACTATAATATATACAAGTACTACTATAATACTGCTCCTATGTACAAGAATATAACTACTATAATACTGCTCCTATGTACAAGAATATAACTACATAATACTCCTATGTACAAGAAATACTACTATAATACTTCTGCTATGTAATTATAACTACTATAATACTGCTACTTCCTATGTACAATAAATATAACTACTATAACTAATACTGCTCCTATGACAAGTAATATAACTACTTATAATACTGCCCTACAAGAATATAACTACTATAATATCACAAGAATTATAACTACTATAATACTATGTACAAGAATATAACTACTTATATACTGCTCCTATGTACAAGAATATAACTAACTATAATACTGCTCCTATGTGTACAAGAATATAACTACTAACTACTATAATACTGCTCCTATGTACTATAACTATAACTACTATAAATACTGCTCCTATGTGTACAAAGAATATATATACTATAATACTGCTCCTATGTAAAGACTACTATATACTACTAACTAAATACTATGTGTACAGAATATAACTACTATAATATAATTTACTCCTATGTACAAGACTACTATAATACTATGTACAAGAATATAACTACTATAATACTATGTAATACTCCCTATGTAGAATATAACTACATAATGTACAAGAATACTCCTATGTACAAGAATATAACTACTATAAATACTACAAGACTAAACCTATGTACAAGAATATAACTACTATAATACTGCTCCTATTAACATAAATATAACTACTATATATATCCTATGTACAAGCCCACTATGTGAATATAACTACTACTATGTACTCCTATTATAATACTTATAATATGTATATAACTACTATATACTGCCTCCTATGTACAAGATATAATACTACTAGTACAAGAATATACTACTACTCCTATGTACAATAATATAACTACTATAATACTGCTCCTATTGTACAAGTACCAAGAATATTACATATAACAAGAATATACTATATAATACTGCTCCTATGTACAAGAATTAAACTACTATAATACTTCTCCTATGTACAAGAAATAACTACTATAATACTGCTATGTCCTATGTACAAGAATATAACTACTATAATACTGCCCCTATGTACAATTACTATATAATACTTCCTATGTTATAACTACTATAATACTGCCCTATGTACAAGAATATAACTACTATAATCCTATGCTCTATGTACAATAATATAACTACTATAATACTGCCCTATGTACAAGAATATAATACTATAATACTACAAGAATAAACTACTCTGCTCCTATGTACATACTGATGTATATAAACTACTATAATACTGCTCCTATGTTACAAGAATATAACTACTATAATACTGCTCCTATGTACAAGAATATAACTAACTATAAATATGTCCTATAAGAATATATGTACTACTACTATAATATGTACAAGAAATACTGCTCCTATGTACTATAACTACTACTACAAGTATGTACAAGAATAAACTACTATATATACTGCTCCTATGTACAATGAATATAACTACTATAATACCTAACTCCTATGTACAAGAATATATAACTATAATACTATGTACAAGAATATAACTACAATGAATATAACTACTATGATACTGCTCCTATGTACAATATAACTACTGTAATACTGCCTCCTATGTACAAGAATATAACTACTATAATACTGCCCTATGTATAAATATAACTACTATAATACTTTAATCCTATGTACAAGAATATAACTACTATAATACTGCTCCTATGTACAAGATATAACTACTATAATACT
>ONZH01030116.1:0-133901 GCA_900303285.1 Rhinella marina | reverse complement strand
TACACAGACAGCTGGAACCATAAAGAGCGTATTTTGCAGGTAATTTTTCGGACGGTGGTTGTACTAGAGCGAATCTGGAAAGATACAAATATGAAGTTTATTATTTTCCCATTTTCAATGCATACAGGGCTATAGTATAAATCCGTACCGGAATCTCACACGTGGATTTTGTGGCAGATTCTTGAGCCAAATCCAAAAGACTATTCGAAAGAAAGTAGAAGTGTGAAGGAAAGACTGATGCTTTTCCTTCCTGCTGGGACACCCTTCTGCTTTGGTTTCCATTCTTAAAGGGATAACTACTAGATAGGGATTGGATTAGTGGGGGTCCTACCCTGAGACCCCCACCAATCACGAGAACCGGGACCCTATTCCCCGTTAAGCCCCCTGAAGTGACCGGAGATAGCTGAGCACTGTACTCAGCTTTGTCTGGAAGTTTCACTCCATTCATTTTGGGGGGCTGCACAGGGTCCCCGTTCTTGTGATCAGAGGACCCTCACCAATCTAATAGAGGATAACTTCAAATAACTTGAATACCCCTTTAAACTCTTAAACTCTGCATATATATGATTCACTCAGGAGCAGCTCACTGGCTGCGTCCTCTATATAAACTATTAATGGACCGCTCAGCACATTAACCAAGATAAAAATCAGTCATTTATTGATCTCAAACAGTTCAATGAGTAAAATTGTGGAGTGGAGAGGCGTCTAGTGGAGGAGCTGAATTGTAAACACAGGAACATTTTTTAGGGGAAATAATTAGCAGTTATGGACACTTTTGCATTGCCTATTTTTTATGGTTCATTCTTTCTGAAGGCAAAATGAAACAACTTTCTAAATAGTCTAAATAATGTTTCTTCTGTAGAATGTGTGCAAGTCCTTCACCTAGCTGGTGTTGCAAGTTCTGCTTCTGTTTCTAATAGCTGTTTTATGCTCTCGTTCTCCTTTCTGTCAGTTTATAAGATAGCAGCAGTGAGGGGGAGGATGTTGTTCAGGGCAGAACAGAGTAAGAAATTGCATAAAAACCAAAATAAAGTCATCTGGTAATAAGCGTAAAGCTCTGTAAGGTGGCTATTCCCATTAGAGTGATAGCAGTCAAATGCTCCAATATGCCATGCCCAGCTGATGATATGTAAGAAGCTGTACAGGCTCTCCGCTGACAACAGATGAGAATATGCAGATTAAGTGTGCCCTGGAGGCGGGGCTTCACTGGTAAGTGCTCTGTGCATTGTGCTGCTGCACAGCCCCGCCCCTCTGCTCTGTGCCAAAGCTGCTGCATCCAACCAGAAGATCACAACAGCCGTCACTCAGAGCAGAGGGGAGGAGCTCTGAAGCAGCTCAATGCACCGTGAAGCTCCGCCTCTTGGGTACTTGCAGGAGCAGAACCTGGCAGAATAAAAGTTCACATTACTCCTGATCAGTGAAAGCGGGCTAAGGCTGGGGCTACATGGCAACTTTGTCCATGACTCATGTCTCACGGGCCACATATTGCAGTGTAGCACTGCAGCCATGGGCACAACTATAGCCATAGAATCCATAGCACTTGCTATGGGGCCCAGAGGTTGCAAGAACATTGTACCCTTTTCTGGGGAATACCAATATGGCTGCTTTTTGCTATAATGTTGTTTTTCTTATATATTGTGCTATTATGAACAAGAGTGGCGCTGCTTCTGGGAACTAAAGGCAGATAAATTTTTTTCCCTTTAGAGGGGTTATCCCATGAATAATGTAAAAAATGAAAATCAGACATCATATAGTATGTGACAACCTCTTTCTAACAAAGCTAGAACCAGCCCTGTACCTCACATGGATCCAGAGATCTCCCCATTTCCCCTGCTAGATTTATATCCAGCTGACAGCTCAAGGGGAGTGTCTTTCTTGCTGCAGCTCAGGAGGCGTGCCTCAGCTCTCCCTATCACAGCTCAGGAGGCGTGTCTCAGCTCTCCCTATCACAGCTCAGGAGGCGTGTCTCAGCTCTCCCTATCACAGCTCAGGAGGCGTGTCTCAGCTCTCCCTATCACAGCTCAGGAGGCGTGTCTCAGCTCTCTCTATCACAGCTCAGGAGGTAGCTGAAAGATTAAACTGAGCATGTGCGGCCTTCTCAGTGAGCAGGTCAAAGAAATAAGAAGTTAAGTGCCACTATACAAATACGTTTTACTGAATAACTCAGTAGCTATACAAAATTGTTAATTACATGCAATTACAAAAGTGTTCAGATCCAGGTGCTGGTTTGAAAACTGTAGAATATTTTTTGTGGGACAACCCCTTTAACTCTATATTTCTGTCACCGTAGTCCCAGGCCCCTTGATATATGCAACAACAAGTATCTCACTATATAGGAGCAGAGGGGATCAGGATTAACTGCATACAAAGCTGATGTTTTTCGGTTTGACTGGAGGTACACTGTAATACAGAACCATGCAGACATCCCAAAATACATTGCTGAGTGAGTGGCCTTTGGAGATCCCGATGGCAGTACTAGATAAGTAATAATTGCGGCGGTACCAGGCTGGTCCTATCCGGAGGAAAGCTGCCCTTTGACACAAGCATGAAGTATAAACCGAGACTGTAATATCAGATAAAATGCTGTTGTCCCAGACGGTCTGCGACCTTCTTACCTGCAGTAAAAGATTTTATCTTATTTCAGCTGCGATCTTGATATCACAATCAGATATCATAATTTCTAAAGCTGTTTCTATCATTCTCTATGGTAACACTGGCAGTGACGCTCACCGCTCTTCAGTGACATCTCCCAGAGGTTTTTTTAGTAATCCGATGGAAGGTCAACAGAGCACATATTAATGCATAATGCACAAATAACCACAACATACCGTGCATAGTTATAAGCAACATCCACTATGGTGCCCAAATGACAGTGCCATGCATTGGGCAAAAAATACTTCCATATGGTTGCCTAAATAGCAATGATATACTGTGCTACTGCTACCATACACTGCAAAAATAATGTACTGTAGCAGGACCGGAATGCCACTATACAGGGTTCAAATACCGCCAGACAGTGACCATATTACAGCTACAAAACATACCGCCATCACACAACAGTCAGCAGAATGTGCACCCCCTAACGCCAGTTCTATTGTACTGATTGGAAACCGTGACGTAAGAAGGCGTCCATGTTGATTTTGCCAGTATAAACAGTAGTGACCGGGGTTCTTTAAGACATAAATGGATGTTATCTCCCCAGCTACTGAGCTATAGGATAGAAGTACTAATAGCCCCAGGTAAATAGCGAGAAGTGTTTCCGTATTGATCTATGAGTAGCTTCTGTCTGGGCGGAAGCTCGCAATGAATCCACCGTACAGCACGCTGACCTGACACGTCGTAGTCTCCTATTATCAATATTGGGAAACTGATTATATAAGCTGTGATATGCGCTACGTGACTCAGTTCCTGATGACCTTACTGTGTGAAAGGTCACCGGGGACAATATATACAGTATATAAAATCCAGTTTCCGTTAATTTCCATAAAGGATCAGATTATAGACTGCAGTGATTAATCACCTCTAATGAAAGAAGACGTCTTGAATTTCCTTCTACTTTGGAGATTGTTATGCAATAGTGTATATATAAAATGATGTACTGTATATATAATCCACCCTTCTACTGGTTGGATGGTGATATGCCAATTACAATGTCTTGTAGGGCTAGCTCCAGGGGTGCACCACCAATGAGGCCAAGTGAGGCAAGACCTAGAGACAAGTGGGGGCAGTGGCAGAGCCGTAGGAATATTTCTCTATATCCAACCGTATCACAGTATGCCTTAGGCCTCATGCACATGACCGTGCTGTGTTTTGCGGTCCGCCAATTGCGGATCCGCAAAACATGGATGCTGCTCGTGTGTGTTGTGTTCTGCAGTTTGCAGAATGGAACGGGTTCCTCATAATAGAAATGCCTAATTGGACAAGAATAGGACATTGGATAGCATCTTTTGCAGCCCCATTGAAGTGAATGGGTCCGCATCCGAGCCAAAACAACGTTCGTGTGTATGAGGCCTTGAACAGTAAAGCTGGAGAGCGGGCGCTGTTTCAATTTTCTCCTTAACATTTCACTTAGGCCATGTTCACATTTCCGTGTCCATTTGACGTCTATGGAAAACCTGTCCGTGTTTCATCCGTGCAGCGATCTCTCCACTCTTTGACCTCCGTGTATCACCCGCAGCGGCGGACTGGGAACTTAAAGTGGCCTTGGAAAAAATACTAAAAAAGTGGCCCTGTTTTGTAGCCAGGTCCAAATTAATGGAAGGCATAGTCAGCAATACCATATTGTGGCACATTATACCGCCCCAACAGAGCCAAATACCACAGTCCATCACAAAATACTGCCCCAAAACTTCCACTGGCCGGCCATGAGGAGGGCTCAGGCGACCCCCTGGGCATCGGCCCACCAGGAAATTTCCCTGTATGGCCAATCCGCCCATGATCACCTGTATTCCAAGGATATGGCTAGGCTGAAAATGAACTTCCAGAGCTTCTTCTACCAATAGTTTGTGAGACACTGACAGAACCTGGAAGGTCCTCGGCCCAATGGAAGATCTCAGGGCGGATTGGCCATAGACCTTACAGGGAAATTTCCCGGTGGGCCAATGCCCAGGAGGCCACCTGAGCCCCCCTCACAGCCGCCAGTAGAAGTTTTTGGGGATGTATTTTGTGCTGCACTGTGATATTTGGCTCTGTTGGGGCGGTATAATGTGCCACAATATGGTATTACTGGCCCTGGTTTCCATCAATTTGGACCCAACCACAAAACGGGGCCACTTTTTAGTAATTTTTCCAAGGCCACTTTAAGTTCCCAGTCCGCCCCTGCAAGATCTATAACAGAGCCTCCACCTGCCATGTGCCATTCATAATACTGGTGTCATCTTATGGGACAGAAGAGTCTTTCACTGGGGCCCTGGGGAGACTGCAAACCTTTGCATCCGCAATAGCTACGGCCCTGTCCAAGATGCATCCTCTGTTCAGGATCAGCGTTAGGACGCATGCACACACGGCCGTATCCATTTTGCAGTCCATCAACTGCAGATCTGCTAAATACGGATACAGGCCGTCTGCATTCCGCAGTTTTCTCACACCCATCAGTCAAAATGGCTGTCCTTGGAACGGCAGCACGGATGCGGACAGAACACGGATGTCATAGAAATGAATGGGACTGTGTGCGGTCGTGTGCATGAGGTCCAACAGAAACTTGTCTCTGAACTGTAGCTATGTAGAGCCAGCCACGTATTGCCACCTATGCTCTACGTGTGTCACCTCACTCTTCTCCTTTCCTGTAGAGCTTTTATCTTTATGAAGGACTCACTACTGGCTGATGTAACCAGGTAGGTGATGTCACCGGGAATGTGCACATCTTTTGTAGAGGATAGCAGGAAAAGCATTTTCTTGCACAATTTCCAATAACTCGTCAATTTCCTCTCCACCAGCAGGACCTCTCTACCTGGCACTAGAGGCGGCTGGCAATGGCTTACTCCCCGTTCCCCAATGAGAACATATAGCCATATATGAGCCATATTTGTCTGTATGGATGTCCGCTACTGCAGTGTCCTGGGGCAAGGGTACTTTGGACTATGGACATTTGTGAACATTTGCTCCTATTGCTACTATGCAAAGCCATCACTACTTCAGTGCACTTGGAAGGGTTAACTTGAACTGTGATTTGTGTGTTTAAATGTTTCATAATATTTTTGTTGTGATATATCCTGTTCATTTGCACTGCTATTACACTATACATGAACTGGACTGTGGAAGGGTTAATGTGCAGACAGCTAATACTGAGAGACTTTGGGACTTTCTATCTGTGTACTGAGAAATTAGAAATCTTCCAAAGACTATGCAAAGTTTTGGAGGGAACAAAAATTAACACCCTGACCTTCTGACTGTCTGGTTTATACCTGAAAAACTGCCCATAGAGTCATTCCCATAGATTTGTATTGAAACTCTATACAGGTCTATGACAGACAAAATTGCAGCATTGTTTCTGTTTAGGCTGTGCTTCTCTACTCCAACCCTCCCAATAGAAATTTCTTATTATAAACAATATATAAGAGAGCAGTCAGAGCCCCTAGTAGTCTGCAGACAGTGAACAGGTTTTAGTAGGAGAGAGTCTGCCAGACTGCACGAGTGACCAGAAGAAGATGCCAAGATGGGGATACTGAGCTACAGCCCTTTGACCAGAGGGTCAGCCAGATGACCGAGCCACAGACCCTGGGCCACCAGCCCCTCGGACAGTGTACCAGCCTTCTGAGAAGTACAGCTAGCTCAGACTTTCTTCTGCTAGGGAGAATGAAAAAGCCAGCTCAGTGCACTGCCTCTATTGTTTTACACTTGAGTTCCTCCAGTAAAGAAGCACACTGGTTTACTGCAAACACTGACTCTCTGGACTTATTTCCTATTGAGGTGCACCATGTCTTACAATCCCTTCCAGAGAATAGGAATACTTGGTGAAACCTCAACAGTGTCCGAGGGACCAGGCGTAGTGCTGGGGCCACCTGGATCCTGGCAACTGCACTTACCTACAATCCCAACATATAGGAGCTGGCAAAGATTTCAACAGAATTTATGTCACTATTCTGGCATAAATTATGGTAAATGTGTCGGTCCATTGTCCCTGTCCCGTTTTGTGCAAAATGCCATTTGTGCAATAAATTGCAACATGTGTACAACAGGAATGACCCCCAATATCTCTATAGATGGGACAGAATTATATTCGTGAACTATGCAGAGTCAGCTTGCATGAAAACTGCTATAATGTACAAGTTCAATATTTCAGCAAGAATCTAGACACAAAACGTAAAGAATACAGCGCTGGTGTGAGACAGTATGGGTCGCCGCATAACACATCTGTATATTATGCATGTAAACTCCCTTCTGTTGTTTTATTGACGCATGGCTGCATCCGGCGTTTGTCCCATGTACTGTCTTAGATGTTAAAGCATGGGAAGAGAATTCACAGATGATGTCAATGGAGAATCTAGGGGTTCGATTATTCTTGGATAGCTGAGACATCTGGTTATAGAGGTTTACCGCCATCTGCTGGTGACTGTAAGGCATTGCTTGATGGAAAAAAAGGAGGATGCAAAAACAATACAATTTTCCGTCATATCTAGGAAAATAAATATATATCTTGCAGTAATCTATAACCTATTTGCTCTTCAGCTTCTGGAAAACTACAACCCCCATAATGCTCTGAGAGCCTCATGCTGGGAGCTTAGTGAAAGGTGTATGACCATCACACAATCTGGATCGGTGGGAGTCAAGTTATGTTTAACGAAGGAAAAGTAGAAACACTTCTTTAGATCAAGATCTTAAGAGTCTCTGGCAACACATTTATATGGGGGGGGGGGGGTGTCTCACTTTTTTTTTTTTTTATATGGGAGCAAGACTCGGTGCACCCTGCGTCTGATCCCTTCTTTCAGTAATGTATAAGTTGGGAAGATTTCCCAATGTCATCATCCGATGGAAGGTCCAATGTATACAACACAGGCATACATGGCATAAAGCATGAAAAATGTATATCACAGCGCATATTTACCATTGTAGATGGTAAACTTTGGGTATGTAGGGTATGCCCCTGCTTACCCACCCAGTAATGCCAATTTATGGATGAGGATTACATAATCAATATCCAGTTTGAGCCCAGGACAGCCCAAATTTGCCAGGACTGTTCTCTAAGAAATTAGGTCTCATGCACGTGACCGCATGTATTTTGCGGTCCGCACAAAATACGGATAACGTCCGTGTAACATCCGTATTGGTTCAGTTTTTTTGCGGATCCATGGTAACAATGCCTATCCTTATCTGCAAAATGGACAAGAATAGTACATGTTCTATTTTTTTTTTTTGGCGGATTGCCATGTGGACAGACGGAAACGGAATGCACACGCTTTATGCATGAATGGTTCCGCATATGGGCCGCAAAATAAACGGAATGAACACGGAAAAAAAATACATTCCTGTGCATGAGCCCTTAGGGAACGTCCTTGAGAATTCGGAACCCAGTATATATTTTCTTACAGTGGTCTTATGAACAGGAGGCACCTTGCAATCCAGCTGAAAAGTATGCATATAAATTTCCACACCGAGGTGCAAGGACGCTGTTCCGGCTTCCATCATATGCCATGGGCTTTTTTTCCCCCATAGTATACGCCAAAATTCTCAGGCACGATGGTGGAGGGGGAAATTCATCATTGCCTTTGCATCAGAAAACTGGCATCAAACAGTTGCAAATTTTGGCGCAGCTGATTTTGGGGCAAATGTATCAGAAGAAGTAAAATAATATAATATTTGCAGAACTATTACATTTTCATGGAAAAGTATTTAGGTAAGTTGTAAGGGCGTACGCTCATGTCCTGTGGCTGCACCTGGACAAGCACTAAAGCCACAAAATGAATCAGTAATTTGTGATAAAATAGAGGTTTTGCAGGCATGGCTGCGAAGTGATAATTACTTTTTCTCATAAGGGCCAGCAGGTGGCACCCCAACATCATACGTAGATTATACTTTTATTATTCTAGACTGTGCTTTATTGGTTCTGGCGACTTCAAAACAGGAGATATAAGAGATAAGAGAAAAAGAAAAAAAACATACCCAGGACAAACATATCCTAAGATACATAAATAATAATATAAGGGCAGACTGGATGGACCAGAGGCTCCTTTTCTGCTGTTAATTTACTGTTTCTATATATGTGACATCTATAATTGTCCATGAAATACAGAATATACTGCAATAGAATTTCTGGATAAAACTGCAAAAAATCGTTGTATACAGACCAGATAGTACATCGAGTGTCAGGTTAGTGGTTTATATTGCCGAGATACACAGTGCATACTACATCAGTGATCGTGCTCAAAGAAACAGCATATGAACCCCTTCATCATGCCACAAAATCAATACAGACCTCCGTAACTAACACAAACCCCAAAGTAGACCTCCTAAACAGATGCAAAGTACAGACCACTTAAATAAATGCAGACACTAGAGTAGAAACACAAAATAAATGCAGGCATTAGACCAGACCCCTAAATAAATGCAGACCCTAGACCAGAGCCCTAAATAAATGAAGACCCTAGAGCAGACCCCTAGATAAATGCAGACCCTAGACCAGACCCCTAAATAAATGCAGAGCCTAGAGTAGACCCCTAAATAAATGCAGACCCTAGACCAGACCCCTAGATAAATGCAGACCCTAGACCAGAGCCCTAAATAAGTGAAGACCCTAGAGCAGACCCCTAGATAAATGCAGACCCTAGACCAGACCCCTAAATAGAAGCAGACCCCTAAATAAATGCAGACCCTAGACCAGACCCCTAAATAGAAGCAGACCCTAGACCAGACCCCTAAATAGAAGCAGGACCCCTAATAAATGCAGACCCTAGACCAGACCCCTAGATAAATGCAGACCCTAGACCAGAGCCCTAAATAAGTGAAGACCCTAGAGCAGACCCCTAGATAAATGCAGACCCTAGACCAGACCCCTAAATAGAAGCAGACCCTAGACCAGACCCCTAAATAGAAGCAGACCCTAAATAAATGCAGACCCTAGACCAGACCTCTAAATAGAAGCAGACCCTAGCGCAGACCCCTAAAATAAATGCAGACCCTAGACCAGACCCCTAAATAGAAGCAGACCCTAGAGCAGACCCCTAAATAAATGCAGACCCTAGACCAGACCCCTAAATAGAAGCAGACCCTAGACCAGAGCCCTAAATAAATGCAGACCCTAAGGCAGAGCCCTAAAAAATGCAGACCCTAGACCAGACCTCTAAATAAATGCAGATCCTAGACCAGACCCCTAAATAGAAGCAGACCCCTAAAGAAAATTCCGATCCTAGACCAGAGCCCTAAATAATGCAGACCCTAAAGCAGACCCCTAAATACATGCAGAGCCCCTAAATAAGTGCAGACCCAAGAGCAGAGACGCTAAACAGAAGCAGACTCTAGAGCAGACTCCCAAAATAAATGCAAACCCTCAAAATGTTGGCAGACCTCTAAATAGGAGCAGTGGACTCCTAAATAAATGCATACCCTAGACCAGACCCCCAAAATAAATGCAGACCCCTTAAATAAATGCAAACCGCAGAGCCTGTAAATAGAAGCAGACCCTAGACCAGACTCCAGAATAAATGCAGACCCCATAAAATACAGACCCCAGACCAGACTATGCATATACCCCCTATTCCACCTTCCTGCAACTTGTAATCTCTCCAGGACAGCAGAGTAGACACTATATGGGGTGCAGAGGTAGCATTTGCACCCAGGTCCTGGCAGTATTAAGTTTGGGGACCGCTTAGCAGATTTTGCATCAGGTGCTTCAAGTTCCGGAAATCCAGCATGCTCCTCGTTGGCGTGTAGAGTCTAGCTCTCGCCATTTGGCAGGGATACATGAGAAAGCTGTTCGGCAAGGATATGACAGAGATTGTGCAGGCAAACAATATGATTGAACTGGATCGGAAGAGACGACGCAGGTATAATCCAGACCCAAATAATTCCTTTATTTATCATTTCCTAAATGAAGCTCATGAAACGTTCCTGCCTGGAGTGGACAAGGGCTCATTTCCCCCCGGCTCACATAAACATCAGCGCCTCCAGACTCTCCTGTGTCATGACAAATGACTTCCCATGTGTCAACAAAAAGGAAGTTGTTCTTCATAACTGGTCTAAATCTGCAGTGAATGACACATCCTGTAAATGCCGCTGCCGCACCGCTCTTCCCAGCCTTTAATTCATAGGTTCTCATCGCCTCCTGTGGGACAAGGCTTTCTTCTTGCATCACGGCTTTCTCAGAGCACACAAGGTTACGTATCGGAGATGTTGAGTTGGGACGATACATCCTGCTGTAATGTAAGCAATATTTGGACTGCTCGTCTGTATGGGAGATACAACAGGTCTTAAAGGGGTTGTCCCACGAAAAATATTCTACAGTTTTCAAACCAGCACCTGGATCTGAATAGTTTTGTAATTGCATGTCATTAAAAATTTAGTATCGCCACTGAGTTAGTCAATAAAATTCATATGTATAGCGCCACCTGCTGTTTTTTTTTTCTTACTTCTCTGTCTGGTTCACTGCGATGGCGTTAAGGAGAGAGTAGCAGCAAGGCCACTCCCCTAAAGCTCCCAGCTTGATATAAATCTAGCGGAGCAATGAATGGGGAGATCTCTGGATCCATGTGAGGTACAGAGCTGGTTCTAGCTTTGCTAGAGAGATTGTCATGTACCATATAATGTCTAATATTTCATTTTTTACATTAATCATGGCATAACCCCTTTTAAATTTAAGCAGTCAACACTAGTTCCGATTTCTCCATGTTGTAATGTCCCGATGTCCTCCAGAATGTCTTCTATCAATCTCCTGACTGGAGGACTTACGTTCCAATATCAATCTCCTGACTGGAGGACTTACGTTCCAATATCAATCTCCTGACTGGAGGACCAACGTTCTAATATCAATCTCATGACTGGAAGACCTACTTTCTAATATCAATCTCATGACTGGAGGACCTACGTTCTAATATCAATCTCATGACTGGAGGACCTACGTTCTAATATCAATCTCATGACTGGAAGTCCTACTTTCTAATATCAATCTCATGACTGGAGGGCCTACATTCTTATATCAATTTCATGACTGGAAGACCCATGTTCTAATATCAATCTCATGACTGGAGGACCTACTTTCTAATATTAATCTCATGACTGGAAGACCTACTTTCTAATATTAATCTCATGAATAGAGGACCTACGTTCTAATATCAGTCTCATGACTGTAGGACCTACGTTCTAATATCAATCTCATGACTGTAGGACCTACGTTCTAATATCAGTCTCATGACTGTAGGACCTACGTTCTAATATCAGTCTCATGACTGTAGGACCTACGTTCTAATATCAGTCTCATGACTGTAGGACCTACGTTCTAATATCAGTCTCATGACTGTAGGACCTACGTTCTAATATCAGTCTCATGACTGGAAGACCTACTTTCTAATATTAATCTCATGAATAGAGGACCTACGTTCTAATATCAGTCTCATGACTGTAGGACCTACGTTCTAATATCAATCTCATGACTGGAAGACCTACTTTCTAATATTAATCTCATGAATAGAGGACCTACGTTCTAATATCAGTCTCATGACTGTAGGACCTACGTTCTAATATCAACTCATGACTGTAGGACCTACGTTCTAATATCAATCTCATGACTGTAGGACCTACGTTCTAATATCAGTCTCATGACTGTAGGACCTACGTTCTAATATCAGTCTCATGACTGTAGGACCTACGTTCTAATATCAGTCTCATGACTGTAGGACCTACGTTCTAATATCAGTCTCATGACTGTAGGACCTACGTTCTAATATCAGTCCTCATGACTGTAGGACCTACGTTAATATCTAATATCAGTCTCATGACTGTAGGACCTACGTTCTAATATCAGTCTCAATGACTGTAGGACCTACGTTCTAATATCAGTCTCATGACTGGACGTTATCAGTCATGACTGTAGGACCTACGTTCTAATATCAGTCTCATGACTGTAGGACCTACGTTCTAATATCAGTCTCATGACCAGGGGCGGATTGGGAGCTTAAAGTGGCCCTGGAAAAAATACTAAAAGTGGCCCCGTTTTGTAGTTGGGTCCAAACTGATTGAAGGCAGGGCCAGCAATACCGTATTGTGCCACATTATACCACCCCAGAGCCAAATACCACAGTCCATCACAAATACATCCCCAAAAACTACCACTGGCAGGCCATGAAGAGGGCCCAGGTGGCTATGGCCAATCCGCCCCTGCTCATGACTGGAGGACCTACGTTCTAATATCAATCTCATGACTGGAGGACCTACGTTCTAATATCAATCTCATGAATGGAGGACCTACTTTCTAATATCCTTATGTTCTTGTAACTCCAGTACAGTGTGGCATAGAGGGTTAAAGGGGTTATCTTAGACCTAAACATGGATGATGTATCCAATATCTGATCAGCAGAGGTCCGGCTTCCAGCACCTCAGTCAGGCCGGGTTGAGCGCTGATGGCCTCAAGTGAATAGGACTGAACTGCAATACCAAGCACAGCCACTATACAATGTCCGGGACTGTGCCTGGTATACTATAAAAGAGGCTGCAATGCTTATCCAAGTGCCTTGGCATCTTCCAAAAGCAGATCAGTAGGGGTGCCAGGGGTCGGACCCCCACCATCTGATATTGATGACCTATCCTGAGGATAAGTCAACAATATTTAAGGCCAGGGAAAACCCATTTGATGGGGCTATGTCAGGTCTGGGCAAACGTTTCTGGCCCTTTTTTGTCATGTCTGATCCAAGTGGTTCATCAAGCACAGATAAATTGGCCATGGAGTTAAAAAAGGAAGTGGCAATATGGCAAGAAGACTGTTCTGCAGGGCCACACATGCCACTATAACAGCATGCCAATCAAAGATGCAACTGTATGGCTATACCAGAGACAGACGACCCCTCTAATAGAACGCACCAGCCACAGAAGACCCCCTAAGACTATGCCAGCCACAAATGACTCCATCCACAGATTCCCCTTCATAGTGTCTTCTTGCTGGTGCATTTGGTGGCAGTGGTGTCAACCAGAGCTCAGAGGCCAACTAGTAATCCCAACAAATTAGTCACATTATAAAAAATCCACTCCATTGCATTTGCATATCGGATCCCAGAGGCAGGCATATTGACCAGCCTAGGCACGGTGGATATGGAGCCCAGTACTCAGTCTAGCCATATCCTCCCCATACAAGATTGTAACGCACGTTGATGCTGCAGTTACCACTAGAGGGAGCTCATTGCATACAGTCATACTTAGAACGCAATACTAATACAGTAGGCAGTAAGCTCCTCTAGTGGTGACTGTAGGCAGCCACAATCTTTTATTTTAATTCTTTGCAAGTGATTTGGAGCTCTGTATAAAAAAAAATGAAGGTGTAACTGCTATATAGAAGATATATTGAGAAATGATTCAGAGGAGACTTTTGGAATCTAAAGTGGACATTTAATGAAAGTAGAGATTGAAGTACCCCATCAAGATGATACGGGACACGACCTATAGCATACATCAATCTAGGAGCCTATTTTTGCAGTTTTTTCCCTGCTGTCCCATATTCTCAAGGCTGCGCGCAGTTGACCCCGTGCTCGCAGAGTCCACTGATCTGTTCCCAGGACTCAGCAAAATAAAGACAGCCATAAAAACAAGGCAAACATCTGCGTCTTGTGTCACGGATACCCTTAAACGAGTCACCTTATCAGGAGCCTGGCTCCTTGTTCTGAGTGGGGCCAAGCATTGCATGAAGGCAATCCATCACAGACAGGAGCCGGGGTAGGTAAGATACTGACCTTTAAACGGATCTTATTGTGCTAAATTTGCTCGTTCCCAGCACTAATAATATATATGAATGAAAAAACAAACAAGAACATCTGTCTCCCGTCTTTCCGATGATTTGCTCTGAGGGAGTAAATCCGATTCTACTGAATTTCTAAACAGAATGAATTCCTTATTGCGGGTGAAGAGGACGGCGAAGTGTAGCGCAAACAGTGCTATTAATGGGAAATAAAAATTTACAGCAATCGAAATTAAAGGATTCCTGTTAATCAGGCCGCACTTAGGGAAAGGTCACAAAAATTCCATCTCTGCTAAATTTAGCGGCTTATATCTAATTTCCTATTTTAAAATACACTCAGGGACAGATCCAGGATTGTAACCAGGAAGGAGCAAAAAAATAAATAAAATAAAATATAGGCAGTATGCAAATTTCCTTATTTTGGTCACGCCCCCTAATTACTACCTTAAAGGGGTTTTCTGGTTAAAAAAAAAAAAATTTGTTTATCAGGTTTCTGCAGCTCTGAACAGATTCATACTTATCTGCTGCATGCCCCCCCCCAATTTCTCCATCTTCCCATACCCGTACTGTTTACATCCGGGCAATGTTGGATTGGAGTGTCTAGGGCCCTCCAGTAAAATTTATTTGGGGGGTTTTTGTTATGTAAGAGCGCCACCTGCTGGCTATAAAATGAACTGTCAGCCTTCAGGCTGGGAATTAACCTCCTCCTGCCTTGACTGTGGCAGGAAGGAGTTAATTCACTTTAAAAAAAAAAAAAAAAAAATACAGAAAATAAACATTTTTTAAAGTTATAACAATAGTTATTAGTGCTAGCAATAGTATCAGACTATGTACACACCCAAACATTCCGCCCAGTTTTCGTTCATAAAAAAATAAAAAAAAAAATAAAAAGGGAAGTATGAATCTTCCGCATCAGGGCCATGCTGCGGGCACTTGATAAAAAAAAAAAAAAATATATTATATTATATTATATATATATATATATATATATATATATAATAAATATATAAAAAAAATATATATAATATATATATATATATATATATATATATATATATATATATATTTTTTTTTTATTTTATTTTTTTTTTTTAACAGGGAAAACCCTTTAAAGGGGCTATGCCACATTTGATGCAAAAAATAAAATCAGACATCATATAGTACATAACAATATCTTTCTAACAAAGCTAGAACCAGCCCATGGATCCAGATATCCCCCCCATTCATTGCTCCAATTGTTCAGCTAGATTTGTTTTAAGCTGGCAGCTCGGGGGGCATGTCCTTCCTGCTGCAACTCTTTGCCTATCACAGCTCAGGACCGTGTACATTCTAATACAGCTCTCTCCCCCCATCACAGCTCGGGGTGGCATGTCCTTCAGCACCTCTCTTCCTATGACAACTCAGGGGGCTTGTCTTCCTGCTGCAGCTCCCTCCCAATCACAGGTCAATGGTCTATCCTTTCTGCTGCAGTTCTTACTCTGCAACAGCTTCTAACAGAAGATATGGCTGGTGAAAATTAAAAGGATGGACCTACAACATGTGCTACTATGGTCATGTAGCTCTCTAGGTGGATGTGCATATCGCTATACAGATAAAACACCAGGGGGCACCATTATAATGACGAAAAGAATATCTCACAACTGGACTTAGGGTGGTCGGGCACCAATATGGAAAGAGGTGTGAGTCCCAGAGGTGGCACCTGCATCTACAAAACATTTAGGAACTATCCTGTACATATGTCAGGAATGTATAAAATGGAAATAGTCCTTTAAATAGTCCTTAGGATTACACACAGTGTTCAACTGTGGATGAATAAAGTGCAGTCTTACTCATGCCCTTCTGCTTAAGCAGCTGTAAACAGAGTAATAACTTTAATTGTAGAAGATATCTCACTATACAAGGAAATACATCACTGATCAGCCCACACCAGGACAGCGAGATCCTGCCGAAAACAGCTACACTTGTATAGCACTGTGTTTTACAAGGTAACCCATTCATTTGAATGAGCATGATGTAATACCATATTTCTCCTGTAGTGGCCACTGTTGGAGGAATGTGCAGCTGATGATGACACTTCCACCAGGGATCACAAGTGATCACCAGATTTTTCAGCTTCCAAACTTGAAGTGACCAGCAGCAGATTAGATAACCCCTTCATGTAAAATCATTATATACGTATATCCTTTTGTCATTAGGATTCCTGACTGGTGTAATTTGGGCACTGAAATATAGTGGAGCGATTCCAAGGTATACAGAGCTCACTAAACCCAAGCCGCACTGAATGTGGGATAATCCTTTGGTATTTGTGGATGGGGTGGGTTAGTGTTGTGGGTGATTGATATGAAGTGACCTTAGTAAGTAAAGCTGCATATAAAGAGGGGAAATACACGACAAATTTCATAATTATATATCATACGTTCCAACAAAAGACTGCGAAGATGAAATAAAAACTAATCCCTTTGGAAAATATCAAACCTGATATTTACAGATAAGATTTATCTGTGTGTCTAGCTTGTTGCGATTTAGGATGGCACCACTAAAAAAGTCAGTCACCCAATTAGCTTGTATCAAACTACACCAAATTATGGAGAAAGAGAATGCTTAAAGGGGTTATCCGAGACTGGAAGAGGGTCTCTTTTTCCGATAAGCAGTCCAGTCACTTCAGTCCATAGGCTGTACCTGGTATTGCAACTGGGCCCTCATTCACTTGAAATCCCATGAAAAAGAGTGATGCTGTTTGTAGGTCCAGTACCCCAGAGCAGGGGGGGGATCTGCAAATGTTTGTGTTGTAATGCTATGCCATGTATTGAGCCCAGTACAACTGTGTATGGAGACACAGCCAGGGGTAATAATCCTGATCAGCCCTTGTAAGAGGTTAGATGTGGGCTGACTCCGTCCCTAACCTTGAGGAGAGTCTAGACTTGAGTTCAGAGAGAGCGAGAGAGAGGCGGTAAAGCCTGTGTGCTCGCTCTTCTTAGGCTGAGAAAGACAAGAGGAGGAGTAAAACAAAGGAGAGAACCAGAGAACTTAAAATCTGCATGGCTGCAGTAACCTGCTACCAAAAGCTGCTAAGACTTTACTGCTGTGAAGTACACTGTTACACCCTTCACACCTTTCTCTTAGGGGTCATGCCCACGAATGTAATGCTTGTATTATGGAACCATTGACTCGAATGGGTTTGTGATCTGCAAGATATGGCTGAAGACAGAACATGTCCCATCTTTTGCAATGAGGAGGCACGGATCGGACACCCACGGAAACACTAGGAGGCACTTCCGTGGGCATTCAGGTCCGTACCTCCGCAACACAGAAGAAGACATATTCTCTCTTTTGCCGTATCTTGCAAATTCACAGACCCTTTCAAGTCAATGGGTTTGCATGAACGGCCAGTGCCCATACATTGCACAATACTAATTGCAGCACGGGCACAGAGCTCTTACGTTCGTGGGCATGAGCCCTTGGGCTGAGAAAGATACAGAAACTTAGCAATCTCTGCATGATCTACAGGTGGAGAAGAGTAAGACAAATTAGAGACCTGGAGAACCTAGAGTCTGCATGACCGAGCAGTGGAGTCAGGAAGGTTACTAAGAGCTGCTCAGACTTTACTGCTGTGAAGACACCCTTAACACCTAGACATGACCTGGCCAGTTGTATCTCTAAAACCTGTATCCTGCAGTGGACATTACAGCTACCATTACAGGAGTACTATTGCTGGATTCTGCAGTAGGAGATAATAGAAGGATAAGGGCCATAACTCCCATCCTTTCCTAAATCCATACATCATTATCTAGGAGTGAATTGCATTGTGTACAATCTGAACTGTATCTGCCACAACTGGAGGTACTACAACTCCCACTTTGAGCTCAAGTAAAAGTGATGCTTATTCTAAGTCTGGCCTGGTTACCAACTCCTGCACCATAAGCCAGCCATTGCACCATACACCTCCTGCCAGGAACCCGCACCAATCCTACAACATTAAGTGCACCCTAACTACCATCAGGCCGGAGCCTAAACATCAGGCCCTGGGGGAAGAAAAGGTGCACCCTCCTGTCACTGCACCAGCCCTATACAGCAACAGCGAGAGGATAGCCACTGTGTTAAATTGTTGTGACCAGAGCCACTACTACCCTCATCCTCCACTTCAGCTCCCCCTGAGCCACCACATAGTCAGCCATTATCACAATGATACAAGTAAGAGAAAGAACTTTAGTGATGGACCCCCTTCCAACCATAGCAGCGACCATATGAAACTCTTGCATTCAGCAGATAGGGTGGAGCTTAAGCAAGATACTTGCTCTCCTTAAAGGGGTTGTCCCACGAAAAATATTCTACAGTTTTTAAACCAGCACCTGGATCTGAATATTTTTGTAATTGCATGTAATTAAAAATGTATTATAGGGCTGAGTTATTCAATAAAATGTATCTGTATAGCCCCACTTAATTTCTTATTTCTTTGACCTGCTCGCTGAGAAGGCCGCACATGCTCAGTTTCATCTTTCAGCTGTCTCCTGAGCTGTGATAGGGAGAGCTGAGACACGCCTCCTGAGCTGTGATAGGGAGAGCTGAGACACGCCTCCTGAGCTGTGATAGGGAGAGCTGAGACACGCCTCCTGAGCTGTGATAGGGAGAGCTGAGACACGCCTCCTGAGCTACAGCAGAAAAGACACTCCCCATGAGCTGTCAGCTTAATATAAATCTAGTAGAGCAATGAATGGGGAGATCTCTGGATCCATGTGAGGTACAAGGCTGGTTCTAGCTTTGTTAGAGATTGTCATGGACTATATGATATCAAATTTTCATTTTTTACTTTATTCGTGGGATAACCACTTTAAGGAGACTAGCCATCTATTGAGAATTTTAGGCAATGCTCTATGGGAAATTATTAGGCAAGAGGTATCTCCTAGAGAAAGAGAACAGTCTCACTAGTGCCACCTTCTGGAAGTGGCTCCCTTTGGAGTCAATGTCCAATCTTTAACAAGTCTTGGAAAATAGCCAAGCGGATGGATATTTGGCTTGGCTCTTTTCCCTTGTCATGTTCCAAAACCTGTTAAAAAGTCATATATTGAGTCAAAGGGAGTCACTCCAGAAGGTGGCGCTAGTGAGACTGTTCCGTTTATGTGGGTCATATCTCTTTCTGATTTGGTGGCACATGAGGTGCCTACGGCAGCGTAGTGAGGAGTCATGGGGACCTTTAAGTCTCAATACAGGCTTTTAAACACCACACAAATTTTGAATCCCCATCTGGGACGTTATCAAGCCCTGCCCAGGAACACCAACAAACCTGACAGAAATACCCACTTTGAGGAATATTTGGAGAAGCTCTGCCCAAGTCCAGAGATGGGACCGACACCCATCTGACATTGATCATCAATGTCATCCATCAATGTCTTAGATGGGCCAACCCTTTAAGCCTGACAGTCATTTAAACCAGACTGGTTTCTAGGGATACTTTGTCTCACCAGTTCAGTCTTTTCAATCAGGTTGTCAGGGATTATATCCTTAGCAACCAGCAAAGGAGGATTTTAGCAAATCTGATCTTAGTTGAACCACAGATCATCTATAGGTTACTGGTAACCCCGCCGTCATTTGGCTTTTTGTAATAGAGCACCTTATCCACTGAGTGCCCCTTAAGCCCTTCTCTGGAGTTCTGTCACTTCTTGCTGCAGACAAGGTTTTGATTCCAGTTCTAGTTAATCCCAATTAAACACTTAATTCTCTCCTGGCTGTAACGAGGACGCTGTCATGATTCAGAAATCTCTTGGTGAAGCTCCAGCTCCATCTCCATCTCAGTATTGTTTATGAGCTATTGTTAAGACAGTTCTTACTAGGGGGAAAGGGATCACCAAAACTGGGTCTAGGAAGTCTGTAGAGAACAGGGTGGCTGCAGAGGAGAAAACCGGTTCAACCTCAGGACAGTGGTCTCCAACCTGTGGTTCTTTAGCTATGGTGAAACTACAACTCCCAACATGACCCGACAGCCACAAGGTGGAGGGTAACTAAATCATGAGAGAGTTACTTAGTGGTTAGTGGCCACCATGGAGATAAATTGTTGTCCAAGTAGTGAATAGCATAGTCAGCCAGGGCTTGAAAAAAAATTGGGAAGATGGCCAGGTCGCCGCTGCATCACCTGAGATGCTAGGGAGGCTTATCCTCGTTGCAGCCTGCTATTGGCCCTCCCCCCCAGGGGCATTGAGGGGGGTCATTATAGGGGTTGTACACTAATGCACTCCTCCACCTACTGACTAGATGAGCATGGTCGCACATGCTCAGTTTCTTCTTTCATCTACTGCCAGCCGGATCTTCTGTTCGAAGCTGTGATAGTTATAGGGAGAGAGCTGCTTCAGAAAGGACATGCCTCCTGAGCAGTGATGGGAAGAGAGCTGCTTCAGAAAGGACATGCCTCCTGAGCTGGGATGGGGAGAGAGCTGCTTCAGAAAGGACATGCCTCCTGAGCTGTGATGGGGAGAGAGCTGCTTCAGAAAGGACATGCCTCCTGAGCTGTGATGGGGGAGAGAGCTGCTTCAGAAAGGACATGCCTCCTGAGCTGTGATGGGGAGAGAGCTGCTTCAGAAAGGACATGCCTCCTGAGCTGTGATGGGGAGAGAGCTGCTTCAGAAAGGACATGCCTCCTGAGCTGTGATGGGGAGAGAGCTGCTTCAGAAAGGACATGCCTCCTGAGCCGTGATAAAGAGAGAGCTGCTTCAGAAAGGACATGCCTCCTGAGCTGTGATGGGGAGAGAGCTGCTTCAGAAAGGACATGCCT
This sequence comes from Rhinella marina, assembly GCA_900303285.1. NCBI lineage: Eukaryota > Metazoa > Chordata > Amphibia > Anura > Bufonidae > Rhinella > Rhinella marina. The sequence continues at coordinate 112,767 of ONZH01030116.1, read as the reverse complement.
CCTGAACCATGATAGGGGGGAGAGCTGCTGCAGAAAGAACTCACCCCCTGAGCTATGATAGGGAGAGAGCTGCTGCAGAAAGAACACGCCCCTGAGCTGACAGCATGAAATACATCTAGAAGAGGAATTGGAGCAGTGAATGGGGAGATCTCTGGATCCATGTGAGATACAGGGCTGGTTCTAGCTTTGTTAGAAAGAGATTGTGATGTACTATATGATGTCTGATTCTCATTTTTTACATCCACCATGGCATAGGTCCTTTAATTAAAAAATATAATTATATAGTTGGTAAGATTGGAAAAAGATTGAGGTCCATCAAGTCCAACCGAATTTCTCTACATGGCGGTTAAAAAAAAAAAAAAAAAAAAAAAAAAAATCACACCTCATCCATTTGAGAGCGAAGAGTCTGAGCTGCCATCTTGATTGAAGATCCCATGCACAGTGACATATGACGTCACCAGGCCATCCAACGTGAATGACAGATTTCATGCAGGTTCTACAATGAAGATGGCGGCGGCTGGCTCTTCACCATGAAAATGGATGAGGGCAAGTATGATTTTTTTTACACTGTATTATTGGTATCAGATGCCGCGATCAGCAATCGCCGCCCTGTGTCATTGCACCCACTACTTACAAAGAAATGCGCTTCGTGATAAAGTAATTTATCACAAAATTTTTTGGGTAAAATTCGGCAAAGCAGCTGAATCGAATTTTTCAATACTTTGCTTATCACTAGCGGTCACATATCGGTTGTGTTCTGCCCAGACCTTGCCATAGATATACTTGGTTCTGAACGTCAGTCGCTACGAAAGACTGCAGAGCGTCTCAATGAGACAGTCTGCTACATTTCCTGATGAAAAATGGCAGCTAAAGCAAATAAACCGAGCTGGATTTAACAGGACAGCGTTTCCCTTTGATTTTTTTTTTCATTTCGGCTTTTCGCGGGGGAAGATTACACAGACATACACTGTAACATCGCGTCCATTTAACTATTGGAGGCCGTCAGTACTTCCTTTGTTCTCCTGTCACACAAACATTATGTTCTGTGACACGGTTCCATTTAGGACCTCGTCCAAGCCGAGGTTATGAACTGTACCTTAAACAAAACTTCCCAACTATTTGGCTGCACAAATCTGTAGCACCCCAGCCTTCTGCCAGGCAGCGGGAGATTATGTAATAAGTATATTAGTAGAGAGAACTGCGGGAGGCTTGGAATCTACAGATATAATAGGGGTCGGGGGAGGGGAGGGGGGCATTTTATTTCACCATAAAAGGCTATTGTAACATTTAAGGTATTAAAAGTGTTTTATAATCGCCGTGTGATTCATGAAGTTTCACGTTGCGAAAAGAAACACATCTCAAGATTGTCCGTTCTCTCGGGGGATTGTCTGAAGGTTTGTCGCCGTCCTTAAATGTGATAAAAGCAACATTGTTGCAGATTCGAGGATATAATGTTTATTTCAAAGCAGATCTGGGTAGTTAAAGGGGTTGTTTCATCTCAGACAATGGAGACATATCGCTAGGATATGCCCCCATAGTCTTCTAGCGGAGATCCGCACCTATATCGGGAAACGGAGCCCCGCAAAGTGGTGGCTGGAGGACTCCGTTCAGAAACAGTATCGAATTTAAGTTTTATGCAAATTGACTTCGGACGTTTCATCTGAAGTCGATTCGCTCATCCCTACTATTAACAGTTTGGGTGCTTGTCTTTTGGTATCAACAGGGTTATGTACCTTTTTATCCACTGATTATTGGAAATTGTAGAAAAGTATTTTTTTTTTACATATTTTTTAAATAATTTTGGCATGTTTACCTCTATTCCTTATGAGGATTTTGCAGGTTTTATGCTTTTATTTTGTAGGATCAGGGAGTCCCAGACAACGACGTTGGGAGACGTGATTTTCTCGGCCATTTCACGCGACCGTCCTTCCTTCCTGCCTGGCTTTGCTTTTGTTGCCCAATGAGATGACTTTCTAGACAAAGAAATAAGGCAAAGACCTTGTAGAATATTAACTGTATAATCCTCAGCGTGTAGTCTGCAAATCCTCCTCGTCCAAGGATATTGTGGTTTAAGCTGGTCTCTGTGCTGATTGAGGTGAACATTTAGCCTCATGATACTATGAGACCGCAAATGTATATTCTGCATCCTGTAACCGCACAGAGCTGGTGCGTATAGGGACAGGGACAGCTAAAATAGCTCTACAGTGCCACAAACAGCTCCCTGTATCTCAGCTTCCGAGACTCCTGTAAAATCTTTAACAAAAAAAAAAAGGGATACGGCGCCACATAGGGTGGAAGAGTTTATGACCAGTGACAGTGCCCCTGCCAAACAGGCATGCAAGTGCCCTCCTGTGAACCAGTATGAAGAGAGAGGGAGGCACAGCACTCCTGTGAACCAGTATGAAGAGAGAGAGAGGGACAGCACTCCTGTGACGCAGTATGAAGAGAGAGAGAGGCACAGCACTCCTGTGAACCAGTATGAAGAGAGAGAGAGGCACAGCACTCCTGTGAACCAGTATGAAGAGAGAGAGAGGCACAGCACTCCTGTGAACGCAGTATGAAGAGAGAGAGAGGCACAGCACTCTGTGAACCAGTATGAAGAGAGAGAGAGGCACAGCGCTCCTGTGAACCAGTATGAAGAGAGGAGGCACAGCGCTCCTGTGAACCAGTATGAGGCGAGAGGCACAGCTCTCCTGTTCTGTGAACCAGTATGAAGCGAGAGATAGACATAGCGATCACCACCATCCCGTGTTACTTACGCCTCCTACATTACGGCCGTGATCAAGGTCAGGTATGACCGAAACGTTGGCCAAGTGATGTCATTTAATATATAAAAATGGATGGATTGAATAAGTTTCAAAAATAGACTAAATATCGCTTATTTGAGTGCCGTGGTTTCCTCTAGATAACCTGTTCTGTGAACCAGTATGAAGCGAGAGGCACAGCTGTGAACCAGTATGAAACAGGAGGCACGGTGCTCCTGTGAACCAGTAGGAAGCGAGAGGCACAGCTGTGAACAGTATGAAACAGGAGGCACGGTGCTCCTGTGAACCAGTAGGAAGCGAGAGGCACAGCTGTGAACCAGTATGAAACAGGAGGCACGGTGCTCCAGTGAACCAGTAGGAAGCGAGAAGCACAGCACTCCTGTGAACCAGTATGAAGAGAGAGAGGCACAGCGCTCCTGTGAACCAGTATGAAGAGAGAGAGGCACAGCGCTCCTGTGAACCAGTATGAAGAGAGAGAGGCACAGGGCTCCTGTATCCAGTATGAAATGAGAGCACAGCCCTCCTGTTCTGTGAACCAGTATGAAGAAGAGAGAGAGGCACAGCGCTCCTGTGAACCAGTATGAAGCTAGAGGCACAGCGTTCCTGTGAACCAGTATGAAGTGAAAGGCATACGCTCCTGTGACAGTATGAAGTGAAAGGCATAGCGCTCCTGTGAACCAGTATGAAGTGAAAGCATAGCGCTCCTGTGAACCAGTATGAAGTGAAAGGCACAGTGCTCCTGTGAACCAGTATGAGGTAAGAGGCACAGTGCTCCTGTGAACCAGTATTGAGGTGAGAGGCACAGTGCTCCTGTGAACCAGTATGAGGTGAGAGGCACAGTGCTCCTGTGAACCAGTATGAGTGAGAGGCACAGTGCTCCTGTGAACCAGTATGAGGTGAGAGCACAGTGCTCCTGTGAACCAGTATGAGGTGAGAGGCACAGTGCTCCTGTGAACCAGTATGAGAGTCACAGCGTTCCTGTGAACCAGTATGAGGTGAAAGTCATGCGCTCCTGTGAACCAGTATGAAACAAGAGGCAGAGTGCTCCTGTGAACCAGTATGAGGTGAGAGGCACAGCGTTCCTGTGAACCAGTATGAGGTGAGAGGCACAACTCCCATAGAAGTGGATGGAGAGCGCCCAGCACAAGGGCGGCCACCCTCCATACGTTTCTATTGGAGTGCCGAAAATAGCCAAACACTGGCTTGCCTGTTTCCAAAGCTACCATAGAAGTGATTGGAGAGGTATCACACTTCCATGGTGCACTCTCCATTCACACCCCAATTGCTCCTAGAGGTTAATTTACATATAGGAAAACGTCATTTTTCTCAGCAATGCGGGCACATATGAACATGGGACCAACACAGATGTCTTCAGCTGCCAAGAGCACATGTAACAGGTCAGCCAGTGTCATAGGTACAAAACTGCTGACAGATGCCCTTTAATGGGTTCACTTACTTTTCTTTGCAGTTGTAAAAGTAGGAATTTCCAGCCCAACCAAGGACATATTGATGGACATTTTGGCTATAGTATATACATAGTTATTTTTACCTTAATTTTTTCAATCCCCATTGGCTGTGGAGTGGGAGGGGGTTGCTTTTAAGTGCTTCTTTTGAGGGTGGCCTGAATTAAAGGTCGATACCATGGTAATTTATGAGGACATGCAATGGGTAGCAGTGGAAGAAAAAAAATCACTTTGCACGGGTATATTTAATCTATTTCATTTAGTATTTCTGGTTGTCTTTGCAGAAAGAAAGTCAACCTCCCACCCACCCCTGCAGCTGACAGAAATTGAATTTTAGCTTCATTTTTTTCAATCCCCGTTGGCTGCAGAGTGGGAGAGGGCGTGGCCTGACTGAGTCGGGGGCGTGACTTAGCGAGGCCTGGGGCGGGGGTTTTAAGTCCTTCTTTTGAAGGTGGCCTGAATTACAGGTCGATGCCATGGTCATTTATGAGGACACGCAATGGGTAGCAGTGGAAGAAAACATCTTTTATTACTACTGAACGGTCTTAGTCTAAAATTAGTCTAAAACATAAGTTATATTTATGGTAACCGGAATACCCCCCTTTAACAGTGTCATCCACAGCGCTCTGCCCCTTTAAAGCAGTGAATAGAAATGGCTGTGTTGTTAATTGAGCTCCTCAGCTGGCTGCTAATCACCTGGCTGTGTTGTTATGGAAACCTGCCCTCCCTGTGGGTGTCTGTGCAGAGAATGGCAGCTGAGGTTTGAAACCAAAGCTCCCAGGCTAATATTGGCTAATGCAGGTCATATTTTGGGAATACCTGAATACCTGAGGCCTTTGTTTAAAACCTTCCCAGACACCTGATGTACCTGTGTGCCGAATTTGGTAAAAATCGGTCCAGTAGTTTGGTCACGCATAGAGAACAGACAGACGGACGGAAAGACAAACTCATTTTTATAATATTAAGAGATGAGGGAAGATGAATTTTCTTGTGAATCGATTTAACCTGAAATAAAAGTAAAAAAATAAAAAATACTTATCGGCTCCATTTGCTCGCAATGGGTCGCCCAACGCCATCTTGCTTGAAAATCTTGACCGAAATTCCGTGTGCAGCATCGTATGAGGTCACCACGCCAGCCGGCTTGGGCCACGCGAGATTTTGCGCCAGACCATCAAGCAAGATGGCGGAGGCCGGTCCGTCGCAAGCAAATTGATCAGGTAAATATTTAATTTTTTTAAATTTTACACTCTCAAGAGACGTTTCATGAAAAATGTAAAATTAATTGCTACAATGTTTAAAAAAAGAAAGCATCCTCTAACAGACTTACATCTCATAACTGAAACAGATTGATTGTGAACGACATGTTTTGTGTCCAATGACCCTATACAGCAATGGTATGCACCCGCTGATCCTGACTGCAGTTACTACACAGCTTTATCAGCTGAGATAAAACTACTGAAAATAGAACACAGAAAATGTCAGGAATTCTTATTTTCTTTCTGTAGGTTATTTTAATGTGAAAAACGTCTGGATTTTACCGTCTGGATAAACACGACGGAATGAAGACCACCCAGCGGAGCAAAGAATTGTTCTCATTAAAATATGTCTATTGTGCATCGTGTTGTCCTTTGTATTTCAGTGTCTGAGCAGCGGGGGGGGGGGGGGCGTTATCCAGATAAAATAACATTTTTGTAAGTTGGAGTTTTATAGGGCAAGTGATTCTCAGATAGAGAAAGGAAAAAGAGAAAGAGCAGTAAAATGGATGGACGACGTTCTCACAGATCTACTGTGTGCGGCAGGGATACTTTATCCAGATAAGATAGAAACTGGAGTTTTGCAGACCATGTGATCCATTATATTAAATACCTATTTATACGCTTCCTATCCATCCATCTGTAACATATCCATCCATCGTGTCTGTGGTGTCAGATTTCTTTATTTTTCTCTTTATCCATGGATTGTTTGTGCTGCAAAACCTCCAACTTTAGAAAACCGTATTATCTGGATAACGCACCCGCTGCTCAGATCTGTTCAGAATGATGCAACTGGACAATGAAAAATATACAAGAGAGAACATCTCTCATCTGTCTCATATCTCTATTTCTCTCTCACTATATCTTTCTCATATATTTAATCCTTCCATCTCTCTATCTATCTATCCTATCTATCCCTCCAATCTCCGTCCATCCATCCAATCCGTCCCTCCATCCATCTATCTCCAATCCTCCATCTATCCAATCCTTCCATCTATCCAATCCTTATCCATCCATCCATCCAATCCTTCCATCCATCCAATCCTTCCATCCCTATCCAATCCTTCCATCCAATCCAATCCTTCCATCCATCCATCCAATCCTTCCAATCCATCCAATCCTTCCATCCCTCCATCCAATCCTTCCTCCTCCATCCATCTCCATCCATCCATCCATCCAATCCTTCCATCCATCCAATCCATCTATCCAATCCTCCATCCATCCATCTATCCAATCCTTCCATCCATCCATCTATCCAATCCTTCCATCCATCTATCCAAATCCTTCCATCCATCTATCTATCCAATCCATCCATCTATCTATTATCCAATCCATCCATCTATCTATCCAATCCATCCATCTATCTATCCAATCCATCGTACAAAAGAAGGACAAATGATTAAAACTAAATAGTGGTGTTCATAGAGGACAGGGGGCTCAGAGCAAAGTTAAAAAGGGGCAAACCCCCATCCCCCAGCCACTATTTTGACTCCTATGACAGAAAGACTAAGTAAACACTATTTTCATGACACTTGGACACTTGCTGTTCCTCTAGTCTGTCCAAGGGACCGCCAGTGAGAAAACCTTCACATACAACCACAACTCCCATCATTCTGCTATGCGTACATGTTACAGAGCACAGTATTTCCTGGCACTGTGTACAGCCGTCTGTCCTTGTCCCTGGATTATTTATTGTGTGACATGTAGTAGCGATGCTGCGTGATCCGATTTTCCAGCAGTTGTCATTTATTGTAGTTTATAGCTACTGGTCTGCTGGCGCTAAATAGTCCCACTGGATCCTTGTTCTTTTTAAAGACTTTATGACTGTTTTATTTAGATGTCGCGGTGCTGAACTCTTCCCCTGGCCTGGCCGCTGCTCCTATGTACAGCTACATGCAGTACCTTGTGGATTAATATAGCTTTGCCGTTCTGATTGTAGTTGGATGGGGTTTGGTTGGAATTTACATTAATTTATATCATACCTGATTATTTGCTGCCCATGGTGTGTCCAATATAGATGAGAGAGAGAGAACGAGAGAGGAAAGAAAGAAAGAGAGAGAGAAAGAGAGAAAGAGAGAAAGAAAGAGAGAGAAAGAAAGAGAGAGAGAGAGAGAGAGAAAGAAAGAGAAGAGAAAGAAAGAAAGAAAGTGGGAAAAGAAGAGCGAAAGAGCAAACGCGAGAGAAAAAGAAAGCAAAAGAAAAGAGAACGAGAGAGAGAACGAGAGAAAAAGAAGAGACGAGAAGAGAACGAGAGAAAGAAAGAGAACGAGAGAGAGAACAAGGAGAAAGAAAGAGAACGAGAGAGAGAACGGGAGAAAGAAAGAGAACGAGAGAGAGAACGGGAGAAGAAAGAGAACGAGAGAGAGAGAGAAAGAAGAGAACGAGAGAGAACGGAGAGAGAAAGAGAGAGAGAGAACGAAAGAGAAAGAGAGAGAGAGAACGAGGAGAAAGAGAACGAGAGAGAGACGAGAGAGAGAACGAGAGAGAGAGAACGAGAGAGAGAACGAGAGAGAAAGAGAACGAGAGAGAAGAGAAAGAGAGAGAGAACGAGAGAGAGAACGAGAGAGAGAGAGAACGAGAGAGAACGAGAGAGAGAACGAGAGAGAGAACGAGAGAACGAAGAGAGAGAACGAGAGAGAGAACGAAGAGAACGAGAGAGAGAGAGCGAGAACGAGAGAAAGAGAAAGAAAGAAAAAGAGAGAGAAAGAAAGAAAGACACAGAGAGAGAGAGAGAGAGAGAGAGAGAGACAGAGACAGAGATTAACAATTGTATCCAGTGTAGACAATCTCTGGGGGCTGAAGACATCATCAGTGCGAATCCCTCTCCTGTCCTGATAGTTTCTGAATGGTTTCAGCCTCCGGATATAAACAAGCATGGTTTCCATTCACTGTAAGCAACAGTTTTGAAAATGATGAATAATTGAAATGCAAAGTGTAAAAGTTGCCAGGATATAAATGCCTTTAAATAAACATAACTGTATCTGGGATGCAAATCCAGTTTATTGAACTTCCTTCCTGTTTTTATTTACTTGTCCTCCTGTTTGTGGGAAGAGGACGTTTTTGAGTCACACATCACAGAACTTCATTTTTACTTCTAATGATCCAGTGCAGGAAGTCGCGGAATATTTTGTGACAGATTTTCTCAGAAATATGGACACTTCAGCTACATAATTTTTTTTCCCCAGAAATGACACAGAATAGTCCTAAATATCCATCAAAATACGATCAAGTAACATTTCCGGTTGTCTATGTCTGCCTTATGCCAGGGCTCACTATGCAGGTTATGAGACCTCGGGGTGTAGGTTTAGAAGACTCAAAGAGAAATCATCCCAATATCAATTTAGAATAAATAAAAAAATTAAAAATAAATTTTTATAAACCCCATTAGGGAACTCTGAATAAATGGAGGGGGTTCCTCCGTTTAGGATCCTTGTCTCTTGTCCTGAGTGGAGAATGACAACAAAGATCTTCTCTCACTCTGGAGGACATGGACAGACTATCGATATGAATGGGCACTGTGTAATCCCTCATTTCTCCTCTGGTGGCGGCAGGGCGCTGTGTACAATGTATCACTGTACAGCGGCGGCCTTAGGAAGCGCATGGCGTCATAGCAACCAATGACACTCTGCGCTCCTGCCCTCAGAAGGAGCACGGCCTGGGTTTTCATGGACCGTCCTGGATCGTGCTCCGCGGTCGTGTGCAAGGGCCCTTACTTTAAGAATACAATATAGAGTAGGATCGACACGGTTTCAATATAGGACACGTGGTACAGGCATACCTTAAAGCTTCTCAGGACCTAGTTTATCATTAAGTCTCAGGCCCCTCAAATGACACGTTACTGTGTGCAACAAATGGATCTGTATAGACAATAAAACAAGGGATTTGCATAGAAAAGTAAAGGAAAAACACGACACCTTTGCATTGACTTTTCATGTGACTACCACCGATGAAGCAGAGGGGCAACTATATATTCAAAAAATGGCAGGAAGTGTCAAGTTAAATTAGGCCAGAGGGCCACATTTATCTGGGTAAAAATATCTTATCAAGTTGAGCATGGCGTAAACAGGGGCCCCACCATGACCTCTCGTCATCCAAAGAGGTATCCCGAAATCTGCTGGGTACATTGCATCTATGTACATAAAATCTTGCTTACTGAGTAATTTCAAGGACACGGGGCCCATCAGCTGTATCTACTGTCACGAATATCAACTATGAACCCATCATCTAAGATCCGCACTGCATCACACTTCAGCGTCTTAATTCAACTTGACATTTTCCTTTCGTCACCAAAAACGTCTCTGTTCACCTCATTTACCTTGTACATTATGTATGAAGGTAAAGGGCCTTCATAGTAGTCTTCTTGAAAATACTAAATCCACAACGGGCTCACACCTAGAATTATCACTAAGATCTAACCATCAGGTTAGAGCAATTATCAGATTATGGTCTATAAATCTGATCTGACACAGACCTCGGAGACTGAAGGGGGCCAAAATGCCCCTGTGCGCCATGTTAGGAGGTCAGTGCTACAAATGACCATATAAGTTAGAACCCTTTTCTATTGGGGACCAGAAGAGTGTGGAGAGTTAAAGAAGAACTCCCGCAAAATTTTTTATTCCATGTCCTGCTAGAAATGTTCATGATGTAATCTGTAGTGAATGTAATTTTCTTACCAGTGTCTGTATTTGTGAGTTATATATCCCTGATGCTTCTCATCTGTGTCATGTGACCAGCAATCAGACTCACCAGATAACACAGCATTTTATGTGTGGACAGGAAGTCTATTTCTCTATGCATTCCTATGGGAGCCTCACTCTGAGTCTCATAGGAATGAATAGAGAAGTAACCGGCTTCCTGTCCTGGGTCAGTTGGAGGTCAGGGAGTTGGTCACATGACACAGCTACAATTAGAAGAGGGGGGATAACTGACAAATACAGTCTCTGATAAGAAGATTACATTCACTACAGATTACATCATGCACCTTTCTAACAGGTCAGAGAATAAACATTTTTGCGGGAGTTCTTCTTTAAAAGGAGATTAATCTTTGAGGATGGAAATTGTAAACAGTAAAACAATCACCCCTTTGTGAAGACCACCTCCGAACCAGAGTTCTTCTATGTATGGAGACACTCTTCTTTGATAGGGCCAGCCCTCTAGATGATCTTCTCTACAATTAAAGACCTATGCCAAACCCAATCTACTTTAAAATGGGATTAATCAGGGCTGGGCCCCCTCAATTCAAGAACCCCATATAGCCCTATAAACTATGACTACAGAACTTATGCCCATGGGTGTAGACTCTTGAGATAGTTGCTTGAAAGTGTAAATATATGTACAAATAAAAGTTGGACATTAGCAGCTACATATATGTTATATGACCCGTGTATTAACATCTGTAGACATGTAGCATGTATATAAATCCTGTCTCGAAAATTTCACACATTGCAGAACTGTCGGTCCATTAACTCCAATAAATCTCAGATTTTTGTGCCAGATTAAATTTTCAACATACCATAAGTATGGAGAGATGGAAGAATCTTAGAGAAAAACTAATTGAGAAATAAAAAGAACTGAGAAAATTTCTCAGATTTTCCACTGGCTTTTACAACAATAGGGATTCACGTCAAGGGATGGAGAGGCTGCAGTCATGCCCAGGCCCTGGTGCTTGAGAGGGCTCAATAGTACCTCAGCCACATAAAAAGACTCCAATATATAAATGGCACATAGTATGGGGGGGTCCTGTCACAGAACCTCAAGTACTATGAATTATCTATAACACTAGGGTCCTTTGGTAGAGAGGCTGTTGAGCCTCCAACGACATCAGAGCATGGGTGCGACTCCTACCTGATTCCCGTAATTACGCCTTTGGATCCCATAAACAAAAATGAGTCCGTAGGCTTCTCATTCATCACAACAGAGAGATATTAGGGTATTAGAGCACCTTCAGCTCCGCTCGCCAGTGAGGCAAACACTTGAGCCTCAGCAGCCAAGAGGTGTTTTCCTGGCCCAACTTAAGCCCGTCTGAGGAGAAAAGTGCAGCCATTGGAAGAAATTCGAGTTTACAGAAAGTTTGCCAGTATAGCAGTAAGCTACAGAGATAGAGCAGAAGAGTTTGCCTGCCGAGTTTATATGCTAAAACCTGCTGGAAACCAAAACGAAGCCACCAGATTGTTATTTGGATGTAAGCCTGTATTTGGATGCAAGTAAAACTGCGTAGCATCTCATCTTAAGTTCTGGACTCATTTATTCCCCAAGTCCTCAATTATTCCCCCTATTCACTGCAACTGGAGCCAAAGCCTGGGTTCAAGCTGTTTCCAGGTAGGAGCACCTTGACACACTAGAGACATTTTAGGCCATACAATACACCACTTGGCATTCCTACACCTGGGAGGTGATATTCACCTTGTGGAGAATAGGGCCCCGGGGGATGGCCTGCTGCAAGGCCACATTCTTCAAAGCTCCATGAATATTTGTGATGGAGCAAATACTCATTTCTTGGTTAGAATTTGTCTCAGCATGTCTTATTACCGGTATTTCTACACCTTACCTCAGCCTTTTATTTCCACTTGACTTCTACTCTTCAATCAACTTTTTGCTGCCAAACCATTTTGCAAGGCCAAGTTGACTACTTGACATTGTTGGTTATGATGCTGTTGATGTATGGTACTTCATTCTACCTCTACCATTGACCCCCACCGAATTTCCTGTCCTATCTGAGAGGCCGAAGGCAAGGTATAAAAGGTGAACATCAGGGCTTAAGTTAGACTCTTGAGGTGAGCATCATCTAGCCACCATTATATCTACCACTGTGGATCTGGCGTGCCATTGGATTCCACCAGGTTATAACAACTCCGGTGGCACATGGAAACGTCCCCTTCAATGCATGCTCACTACCAGTGAAAAAGGTCATTCAAAATTCAATTTTTCAAACCTCCTTGTAAATACCTCATAGTTATTTGCTCACGGTTTTCTACGTTTTTCTTGCGTACCACCCATATAACACCTGAGTCATGCAAATGATGTTAGCAGATACCCTCAGCATCTGGCAACCCTCTCCCTTTTCTTCCCACTTTCCATGAAAGCTATCTGGTGGGTAGTCCCCAATGCAAAATACTATGTAAAAATCTAGAAGGCGACTATGCAGAAGACAGGTGTGAGAAATGCTGACGTGCTATTCGCACAATGTCTACCCCAAGAAAAAAGCAGGTTACTACATTCATTATGTAAAAGAAACCCATCAAACTAATGGTGAAAGGTGAAATGGTGACCTCGAGCTTGGTAGTCAAAGAGTATGCCTAATGTTACTAATGGGTCCTTCCATTTAGGTCCAACGTTCATTGCATCCAAAAGGTCTTCTCCAACCAGGATTGCATTGTGATGGAAGTCAAAGCCATGAAGTTGAGTTTACAGAAGCAATTACATTTCCATCTAAGAGTGTATGATGGTGATGGACATCACTAGGTTGCCACCATTATCTAACCGATTCAGGACCTCCATTGCTTTGCCGGAGCAGAGAGGAGCTATAAGGCACATTTCTCTCTTTTTGGGTTCATTACTCCACTTCTCACAAATTTTAATAGCGCAGTGTAATTCCCCATTTCCCCTGCAGTGGCGCTGTAGGAGAACTGAACACTTGCCGCCAGGTTCCTCCATACAATACAACTGGCCACAGGGAGTCCCAGTAGTCAGTAACTCATTTTCAGGAGACCTTTCTATTGAAAAGGCATTGCCCAAAGCAGACAACACCTTTAGACTATCTGACTGGAGCAAATATTGCTCCATGAAAAATCATCCTAAGGGTCATTTTACACAAGTCAATGCCAGGGAGTAAAACAGCACCGATCGATGATATACAAGTCAGTCCGCGCTTGTTTAAAGGCTTTTCACATGAGCTGATGCAAAGTGAAAGGGGGACAAACTATGCTTATTACGATCATTCATCCCCCATTCTTTGCTTTTGGTTAACAGCAAAACCCCACAGGGCGATGTGCTGCCAACAAATGATCATTTTGGGTGTCGTATCAACGATGCATACACCCGACAAACAAGCATTTTGCTCATCTGTCTGATGATCGGCGACACCTTCATAAAAGGCCAATTATCAGGAACGAGTGTTCATAGGATTGTTTGTTCCCTATTATTGGCCAGATCTGTAAAAGATCTTTAATACACTGTGTCTACTTGGGTAATAAATTGTGCTGGGAACTTGTTACTGACATAATACCACCGGTAAATAGTGAGCCGAATATCCCATACCATAGGGCATTGTCAGTGTCATGGCGGCAGACTGTGCAACTGCTGTGGGGCCCTTGGACAGGTGAGGCCTAATCCCTTTTCTACTGGGTGGCAAAAATATGTCCAGGATTCCTGTCACCAGAGGAACAGCATTGTAAGCGAACAACGGGTAAGTCAGGAGCAGGGGTTTCCTGGCATTCAGTGGCGTAACACGAAACTCCAGGGCCCCAATGCAATATCTGTAGAAGGGCCCCATCTGCCATGTGCCATGTAGAATACTAGTGAATTCTTATAGAGCAGCTGGATTTTTTGGACCCCCTTAGGGTCTAGGGCCCAGTACCTCTGCACCCCCTATAGTTACCCCTCTGCTCGCATTCCATCGAGTCAAAATGGAGAGCAATGGGGAGGAATGGAGTAGTGTCAAGTTTATCTATCTATCTATCTATCTATCTACTGGACAACCCCTTTAAGAAAGGAAATAATTCACTGAGATAGTGACGCATTAATAGGGGTGATACATTTTCGGACTACACCAAGACACCTCTAAATTTCTAATAATCGGTGTCCTCCGGTGACCCATTCAGTTCATCTGATTAACTAGTTAAAGCTGGAAGGCTCTTCCTCTGTATGATATAGGTCATGTGTGTCCAGATTCTGGCTCGCTCTCATAGTACAGCCGGACAGAGTGGTTGCCAGGCTTTCCTTCACCCAGTGGTGCCCTACAGTAGTTCCTGATCTAAAAATCGCTGTTGAAGGCAGAATATTTTGTGGCTGCCCCCCTCTGGCTCACAGCACCAGGGGCACATGAACCTCCAGATCCCTCCCCAGCATTATACTTACAGCTTGATCGCAGCGGATGTCAAAGATGATGGATGGGAATTACGGAGATGTTTAATCTGGAATTAGTAATTATACAGCCGGATTAATGGGTAAATATCATTCATGGAAGTCGTCTGTCGTCTCCCGGGCTTAATGAGAAAACAGGTCCAATAATATTCCCTTACTTGATTTTCTCCATCAATAGACCCTGAATATTATACTATAATATAATTATAAGATAAGATTATTACAAGTCACCCTTTAATATTGTGCAAGAAAAGCCTCAGTATGACTCCACCTAGTGGTGTCTGGCAGTACTGCATATTAGTGGCTTTTTTTCTTTGTTTTTCATGTTTTTTTGTTTTAGCTTTTCCTCCAGTTTATTACATTTTATGATAAAATATAAACGAGACCGTGTAATCCAAGAACAAATAAAATTTATTTATATACAATTAGAAACAAGCTGGTTGTATACTTCAGCTATCTTTCCAGACCACCCCTCCCCATAGACATGCATGCATGCATGCTCAGCTCAGCCAAGGGTCCATGTGCTTTGAATGGGGGGAGAGGGGAGTAATTTTCTGCCAGATGCCTCGGGTGGCTGCTTATTTCCTCTGAGATATTGATATATGATATGGATACAGCGCGTAAGGACAAGTGGTTACACTGAGTTTTCAGTTTATTCATATATTTCTAGGAGGAATACCAGAGCATTATTGAGAAGAAAAAAAGATTTTGCAGAATGGTCATTTCCTGGGGAATACATGCAAGTTGAAACACAGACAAGCACAAGGTTCTCTTTAATATGAAGTAATTGCTCTCAATGGAAAGTCTGCCCCCTGAAAGTGGAAACGGGGTTCAATTATATTTATTAAATGTTTTAGACAGTGTAAAACATGGGGGGATGGGGCGATAGAAGACGCTGGGACAACGGTATGACACTTGGCTTATATTCTATCCCACAGTTCATGTAGGCTTCGGTTCATGCAGCTGCTGGGCGGCACACTCGTCACTCCATGGCAGCTATCCACTAGGCATTGCTGCAAAGTACTGTCATACACAGTGAGGACTACACCAGCATATTATCTGATTATCAGAGAACAGGTGATAATTGGGGTGTGCTGTGAGAATACAGGAATGTCACAAAACATGTATATGCGCAGTACCCCAGAGGACTACTGCAAATACTTAATTATTGCTTAAAGAAGAACTCCCGCAAAAAAAATTTATTCCATGTCCTGCTAGAAATGTACATGATGTAATCTGTAGTGAATGTCATTTTCTTACCAGTGGCTGAATTTTTGAGTTATATCATCCTGAAGTTTATCTGTGTCATGTGACTAGGATTCAGACCCACCAACTCACACATAGACTTATGTGTGGACAGGAAGTCTAATTCTCTATGTATTCCTATGGGAGCCTCACTTTCAGTCTCATAGGAATGAATAGAGCAGTGACTGGCTTCCTGTCCTGGGTCAGTTGGAGGTCAGGGAGTTGGTCACATGACTCAGCTACAATAAGAAGAGAGGGGATAAATCAGAAATACAGTCTCTGATGAGAAGATTGCATTCACTACAGATTACATCATGCACCTAACAGGTCAGAGAATAAAAATTTTTGCGGGAGTTCTTCTTTAACGGATTAATTTAATGTCACCAAGTTAAATATTATTTGTTTTAAAAGCACTTATCTTTCTATGCACTGTGTAATAGCAATATATAGAAAGACCTGTATAGGAGAGTTTCTGTAGACCAGCCCAAGGACAGACCATCAATCTTCTAGGAAAAAAATGAAAAAACTCCTTCAAAAAGGTTCTCCAGGATAAAGGCCCATTCACACGACCGTGTGAATGGGGCCACATCTATTCCGCAATGTTGTGGGCGGAATAGATGTGGCCCCATTCATTTCAATGAGCGGCATTACATCGCAGAGAGCTGCAGTTCCGTGCAGCGTCTCTGCGAAAAAAGATAGAACGTGTCCTATTCTTGTCCGCCGTTGCTAACAAGAATAGGCATTTTGTATGGGCTGCTGGCCATAGCAAATTGTGGAACTCACACTGGTCGGCATCCGTTTTTTTGCAGATCCGCAACAATAAGGCCGTCTGAACAGCCCGTGAGAAAAAGGTCTGCATTTTGTTTTTCCAGAAAGAGCACCATTCTTGTCTATAGACTGTGTCTGCTACCAGCTCATCCCCTTTCAAGTGAATGATACTGAACTACAATACGAAAACACAACCTATGGTCTCCGTGCCCTTATTGCGGACCGCAAACGGCGGGTCTGCAATATACAGTGTGTGCTCAAGTCAATGGGCCCACATCCGCAGCACGGGGAGCACACGGCCAGTGCCTGTATATTGCAGACCACCGTTTGCGGTCCGCAATATGGAGCATGGAGACCTTATGGTCGTCTGCATGAGCCCTAAGGCATAGGTTGCGTTTGGTCCCATTCAAGTCACGGAATGCACACAGCCAGTGCCGTGCATTGCGGATCACTATTTGCGGCCCTCTGCACGGGCACAGAGCCCTTACGTTCATCTGCAGGAGCCCTAAGAGTGGCAATGTTTTGAGGTAAAAAAAATAATACATTTCAAATGATGGACAACCTATTAACATTCTGTAGTTGTTTTTCCAGGATCATGGACATTATAGGATCGAAGGGCCTTGGGACAAGTATACATCACTCTGGAGATGAGAGACGTTACCTGAAAAGATGTCTTCTAGGATGAAGGAAAGATGGAGACACATGAATGATAATAGAGGTTGCCAGACGGGAACCTATGTGCTGTGTATGGTGGAGTAATGTCTGCCCCTGTATATTTATCATCTAGCACACTAAGTATGCGGTTATTTTATTACACATTATTTAAATAAAGTAAAATTTATTCGAAAATTGTGTTTTGTGCCATTAAAAATTTTTTTTTACAAATGCAATCATCACTGGGGTTTCATATTTGATAACTCTCCTGGAACATCCACGAGCCCAAGCTGCATGTGGCCCTGTGACATTATGTCCTCCAAGGGGGCGTGAAATGTCACGAAAGGGGTCATGTATCATTTCAGCTGATAACTTCTGGGCATCTAAACCCAGCAAATGCACAAACCCACCAGGGAACACCCACTTATGGCCAGGTTTTGCATTAGCCACACCCATTTTTGACCTAGGATGGCCCTTATTTTACTGAAAATCAGGGACAGTCCCATCAAATTCAGGGCAGTTGGCAACTATAGAGGCCAAAAAAGGTAAAGGGGCATACCATGTCTAAGAAAAAAAAAAAAATACTTTTCATGCCACAATCCTGTAACCCGACTTCTGAAAGTTGGCAGGACTGTGGTATTCCCCAATAGGAATTTACAAGAGATAATCCATGGAGACCTTTGCCAGGTCCCAGTTGATCTCCATAGTGACGCCAGCCCTAATCATCATTTAAAGGGGTTGTCCCTTGAAAAATATTCTACAGTGTTTAAACCAGCACCTGGATCTGAATACTTTTGTAATTCCATACAACTAAAAGTTAGCCTAGCCACTGAGTTATTCAATAAAATCTATCTGTATAGCGCCACCTGCTGTTTGTTCATTTTCTCATTTCTTTGTCCTACTCTCTAAGAAGGCCGCACATGCTCAGTTTCAACCTTCAACTGCCTCCTGAGCTGTGATAGGCAGAGCTGAGACACGCCTCCTGAGCTGTGATAGGGAGAGCTGAGACACGCCCCCTGAGCTGTGATAGGGAGAGCTGAGACACGCCCCTTGAGCTGCAGCAGAAAAGACACTCCCCTGAGCTGTCAGCTTGATATAAATCTAGCAGAGCAATGAATGTGAAGATCTCTGGACCCATGTGAGGTACAGGGCTGGTTTTAGCATTGTTAGAAAGAGGCTGTCATGTACTGTATAATGTCTGACGAGATTTTGCCATAACTACCTTTTCTCTGGTGACGCCAGCCTACAGCATCTGGTGGCCCACTCCATTCTGTAGGCCTCACTCATCAAAACGGTCTAACAGAAAAACAGGCCTTGTTGCCCCATGGCAACCAATCAGAGCCCAGCTTTCTTCTCACAAACTGCTGATGAAATGAAAGCTGTGCTATGCTATAGGTAACCAGGCCTGCTTTTTATTTTTTTATGGGTAGTAGTTAAAGGAGTTGTCTCATCTGAGACATGGGTAGTTTATTGCTAGGATAGGCCACCAATGTCAGATAGGTTCTCCATTCATTTCCATGGAAGTTCCAAAAATAGCAGAGCGAGCGCGCTCAGTATCTTTAGAATGCAAAGTGACGGTGGACGCACTGCGCATACACGGCCGCCATCCATTCATTTTTATGGGTGTGCCGAAAAAAGTCCTATTGAAATGAACGGAAAGCACACCACACAGCTGCAGCCACCGCTCCATTCACTTCACGGCTATTTTTGGTGCTCTCATAGAAATGAATGGAACACGGCCGTGCACGTACTGGGCGCCCTTTTCAGGCTTCGTTCCAAGGACTGCCGAGGGTCCCAGAGGTGGGACCCACACCTATCAGACATTGGGGCAAACCCTAGCGATATGGTAACGATGTCCAAGATGGGACCAGTGTCAGACTGGCCCACCAGAGAACCAAAGGATCCTATGGTGGCCCAGGCTCTGACACCAGGTCCAGGAGTAAAAATCATTTGGAGCCGACTATGGAGCCAATAACTTCCCACTAAGTTTTATGAGATAGATAGATTACTTCTGGTGGGCCCCAGGAACCCCAGTCCAATCTTGGAGGGGACAACTCCTTTAAACTCCTGACAGCTCCTTTAACGGGTTTATTTACTTTTTCATGGAGTTTTCTGGGACTAAAGATAAGTCATCAATATCTAATCAGTGGGCCTATCAGCTAAACAAAGGGGTTCAGGAAACCTATGGGCAAGAAGGTCTCTGCCTGCTGGAAAAATAAGCGGGTGTCTCTGTATACAGATATATTATATAATATCCATGCAAAAACAATACCAATATGTGGGGGTAGGGAAAATGTATCTGTATTAGATAGCATGATAAGCATCGTGTAGTGACCTTTAAATCTTAGATCTGTGCCGAGCTCAGCCCCGTCAGCTGCTCCTGTCCCTCATGGTCCCACCGCTCTCGTACAAGGTCATCTTAGCCCGGCGGGATTTATAGTGCTTACCCTATGGACACGGCAGCATCAGTGACTGCGTTTATGGTATACACACAGGGCAGGCGCCTCGAGCCTTGCTTTCCTAAGCGAGACAGCCTTCCTTCCCTCCAGACAGAGCAAGGTATTTCTGTCTTATTGACGTATGAGAAAAAGTAAGGCTTAAAAAGTAAGAACCCCCCCGCCGCCAATCTGCTATACACAGAAAAACCACACTTATACAAACACATCCAATGCATCCAGGTATCGGCTCACGTTATGACGTGCAAATATTCCAGACCGAGACAGTGTTGTCACGCTCCATGCACGCAGCTTTTATCCTTCCATACATCCACCTGCCGTGTACAATAGACAACATTCTCCTGTGCGCCTGCATAAAATCACAGCTGGCCGGACGAGAGAGGAAAGCCGGTGTGACGGCGCTGCCATAAAAATCTGTCGCTGCCTAAAGTGTGCATTATAACACGAGAGAGAAAAACAAGCGGGGGCGCGTCACAGGGCAGGCCGTCTGTACAGATAGAGATGGGCTGACACCAGAAAGCAACGGCTTAACCGCTCAACTTAGCTGGAAGCAAAACAAAACCTTCTAGATCTAAGGCGTCATCAGAATCTAGAGCCCTGTTCACACAAGACAGGTGCAGCAAGCAAGTACAAAGGCCTATGGGACCAAACGAAAAAAAATAAAAAAATTGGCTGCGTCTTTTTGTATTATTGTTTATTAAATACACTGAAGAAGAAATGTGTTTCTGCCACTTATTGGCCCTTCTTCAGACTGATCAGATAGATAGATATCCCAGGAAGAAAGGCTGCACATCAGCTGAAAAATCTGTATAGAGAGAAGGCCACAACTCTTTCCATAGAGGAGATAGATATGTACAATTCCCCTGCAACACCACAAGATAAATTAGATATTTCCCATTAAAAATCAATACGTTGCAGATGTATTGCCCATACTGGATCCCAGGGGTGGACTGGGAACTTAATATGGCTCTGGTAACCCCCCCCCCTTCCAAGCTGGCTCCAAGCTGGCCCCAAGCTGTAGGCAAGTCAAACTTGACAGAAGGTGGGGCAACACAAATTACAAGTAGGTGGGACAACAGAAGTAGGCGGGGTCCACTAACATCATAGTTCAGCACAAAATACCGCCCCCGCAGAACCAGATACCACAGGGCAGCACAAAATACCGCCCCTGCAGAACCAGATACCACAGGGCAGCACAAAAAAAACGCCCCCCGTAGAACCAGATACCACAGTGCAGCACAAAATACCGCCCCCGCAGAACCAGGTACCACAGGGCAACACAAAATACTGCCCCCACAAGATACCACATGGCAGCACAAAATAGCGCCCCCACAGAACCAGATACTACAGGGCAGCACAAAATACCGCCCCCGCAGAACCAGATACCACAGGGCAGCACAAAATAGCACCCTATCCCCATACCGAGGATGGTGATATGGTTTTGATCACTGGGGTCCGAATTATCTTAGGAAATTAGAGCAGGTGTCCAACAGGCGAGTGCTCTCTGCACAGCGCCGTGCATGAACAGCTAGTTAGACATTCATATTGGAGAAACATGCAAAAAGAACACACCAATTCAATAGATCTTACAGAGTAGATGTAGCAGAGCTCTGCGCATTGAGCCAAGATAAAACAGCAGGTTCCCTTGACAAACTGTGCCAAATGACAAACTCAGCTCTACTAAATCTGAATCCTGATGTATCAGTAGCTTCTTGTATTTCTTCGGAAACACCTATGTATTACAGTGTAAAAAAATAAAATCTCAAGACTTTCAAAATAAAATAATAATAATAATAATAATAATAATAATAATAATAATAATAATAATAAGCGACCCCCTAAGTGTTTTAGTAGAGTTCCTACAGAAGGCTTTAGTATAAGAAGGAGAGGAGCCATCCGAGAGACAAATGTTTAGAAGAGATCCTCTCGCTGGGGTCCTGTCTAAATATTTAGCCGAGTAGTGGCAGTAAAGGCTGTGTCTCTCATTGCCACTGACACATGAAGTCTCCCTCTCCCCCCCTCCCAGCCATAAAGATTCTGCTGAGTACTTTGCAAAGTGCACAGAGTAGGTGAAGGCGAGAGGGAGAGCCTGAGGAAGATTGTGGGGGCAAACTGCAGAGCAAGAGGGTGTGATAGACTTCTCTGGGCCACCAGAAGGAAGGAGGAACCACAAGGTGAATGAGAAACCCCAGGGAGTACCCCAAGTGAGGAGCACGAGGGATCTGGATGTCCCAGGCTGTCCTCTTGACCACCAAGGTGTGGTCCCTAGTGTGTGACTACCTGTCACTTGCCGAGTCCAGCCCTATGACAGCCCTTTGTTAACAAGAGTCAGTGTCTGTCTGGGGACTCCGCTCAACCAGGCGTTTTCTGATCTCCTCAATGTCCCATTTGTAGAGGTGTACAAGAGGGAGGAGATGAAGACACGTGAAGTGTGACATCTGTTTACTTTTCATAAAAGCCCTAAAAAAGGAAACTCGCTGATCTCTAGTTGTGACTCAATCCGCCGAAGTCTCAGGATGGATGAGAAGGAGCCTGTGGACCATGAGGACCCTCCTACCACAGATGTGTGGTCACCTGCAGGTCAGTGGATAGGATGTACAGGGTCGGGATTTGAGTCCCAGAAGATGTTTCTGTTCTACTTCCCATTTGCCCCTCTGTCTGACTTGATGGGACTATATGTACCTATTTTTAAACTGCAGGTCTAGAACAGGGATCAGCAACCCTCGTACTCCAGCTGTTGTGAAACTACTACTCCCAGCATGCTCCTTTCACTTCTATGGTAATTCCGTGAACAGCTGAGAAATCGGAAATGCTGGGAGTCATGGGTCCACCATAGCTGGAGTTGGTTGATGCCTGGTCTAGAAGGTTTTATTTGGGACTCTAAAAATTGCCCATGTGGCTCGTAGATTTTTCTTAGCAGGTGCTCGTGCTATTGTATATTAATGCATTGCCTTCCTAGAAAATGCATGAGGGACAGGAAAACAATGAGTAGGTTAATACTTTTGTGCATTTATTCCTTCCTGTCTATCTTAAACTTTGGACGCTTTCATGATTTTTCACCTTTAAACCTTAAGTAACGAGAAGAAATATCAACTTTAATTATTTTCTTATAACTATGATTTTTTTTTTTTGCCCAACCAAATAAAGTATCAAAATTTTAGAAATTTTTTAATTATATTTTTTACTGTTCTATGAGACAAGATGACTACATTTTAATCTCATTATGTCTAGACTATTGGGGGGGGGGGGGGGGGGGAACGATCTATTGGTGGAGATTTGCACCAGAAATTAGTCAAAGTGTTGTCAGGGAAGGCACTTTATGGGGGCACACACATGAATTAAGCTCTGGTGTTTTTATATCAGTACTAAAAAAATACAGAATAAGCATTTTGTTTTTGTTTGATTTTGCTCCCCAAGATTTTTGTCAGTTTTTTTTTATGGCTGTTTTATGGTGTTTTCTAGCATATAGTGAGGGAGAATAATTAAAAGTGGTACAGAGGAAAACTGGCTTAGTTGCCCATGGCAACTAGTGTTGAACCAATTGATCCAAATTTCCTCGTGCTTCGTGGTAGCGAACCGATTTTCCCTGAATGGTGGTTAAAAAAAATATTAAAAAAAACCCTTCATGCTCATCTGTTTGAGGGCGAAGAGCCAGCCGCTACCATCTTGTGTGACGATCTCGCACGAAACCCAGTGCGCCATGACGTCACCATGTCGGCCAATGTGATGACTTTATCACGGGCCGCGCGAGATTTTGCGCTAGATCTTCAATCAGGACGCCGCCTCTTCGTGATCAAATGGATGAGGCAAGTATGATTTAAAAATTTTTTTTTTTTAATGTTATACTGCAATATCAATGTCAGATGCAGCGATCAACGATGAATGTGGCATCTGAGGGGTTCAATGACGGGAGCGACACAATCGTCGGTCCCTGTCATTGCACCCACTACTTACAAAGAAATCCGCTTCTTGACGTAGTAATTCGTTGCAAAGCTAATTTTTTTGTAAAATTTGGTGAAACAGTCAAATCGAATTTTTGAATACGTTGCTCATTACTGATCAGATTCCATCTTTCATTGTTCAGAGCTTCTTTGGAAAATGAAAAGATGCGTCTGATTGGTTGCTATGACCCCTATAGAGAAGGTGATGTGAAAATGCCAAGAGCTTCAAAATGCTGTGGTTTTTTTTTAAAAGAGAAGCAAGAATGATAAAAAAATTCCACCTAATGAAGAAAAAAAAGACAGGAGCAAAAATAACAAAAAATGCTTTGTCCTGCGTTTCTGAAGCTGAATTTTCTACTACAAAAAATAAAAAGTAAAATGAATGTGCAGAAAACCTGGACCCAAAATCCTATGCGTGAAAGCAGCGTAAAGAGGATTGCCAGGAGTTTTTTTATTTATTGATGACCTGTCCTTGGGATAGGTCATCAATACCAGATCAATAGGAGTTATACCCCTGACGATCTGATACTCTGATTATATCAAGTCGCTCCTATCCACAGTATAGGGGATAACTATTAGAATGATGAGGCTCCCACTGCATGGACCCCCACTTATCATGAGAATGGGGGTCCTGTACCCCCCCCAATATGAATGGAGCTGCAGGACTAATATGAGCACTGCCCATTCATCTCTATGGGACCACTGGAGATGGAGAGGTACAAGCACTTGACAATTTCTGAGATAAATGGAGCAGCAGTGCTCATGCTTGACCTGCCGCTGCTTTCATTTAGTGATATGGGGTCCCCAATATCAGGATCCCACAGGTCGGACGGCCACAGATCTAAAAGTTATCCTTGATATAAACAGAATCCCCCTTAAGGGTAGCCCATCAATAAGTACATCCCAATAAACCTCTTTATTATCAACGTGACTAAAGGGACTCCTAAAATGCACCAAATCTGCTAAGCATGCCTGCCATGTTTTGGTGAAATATTTTGGGTAAATGTACCCAGATATACCGAATATATGTCTATGGAGTTCTGCAAAAGCTATACGCCATCTCTTAATTTAATGCACCTTGCGACACTGTTGATAAATCTCCCAAATTGTGCCTTTATTTTGGCAAAAGGTGTGAAAACTGAATGATAAAAAAAAAAAAAAGTCCTGATCTAACAGGACATGTACACTCAGCTATATACTGGTGTTATACATTTCCAGTATTTTGATGGAAAGAATAGTACCTATGTACCTCATATGAAACCTTAGGGACTCTATTAAAAGTCAATGGCTTCCACTAGGATTCATTGGGATTAGAGATGAGCGAACGTGCTCGAAACGAGCACTGTACTGCTCGGCTCCCCTGCGCTCGCATGGGCGCAGGCAGCCGCTTCCATCCTCCTGGCTCCTGACGTTTCGAGCACGTTCGCTCATCTCTAATTGGGATCCTTTCAAAAACAAATCCGGCATAGCCATCATGCCTCGATTATGAACGGAAGCCTGCAGGTTGTGTGAACAGAACCTTTCATGCTTTTTTTGTATATTATAAATTACATTTTGATTATACCAGTGATCGTGAATATCATAATACATCATGTTGCTGACAAATACAAAAGGGAAAGGCAAATCTTTTTTCTAAATGATAGAAAGGATTAAAAGAAAGTCTAAAAATTCTGCTTAATAAGGGTGGAAAATCATTGATCTCTGTGCATTTTTAGTCACTTTTTGCTTTGTTTTTTATGCATTTTTATTTTATTTTTGTAAATTTAGTCCTTTACTTTTTTTATATTTTAGTCCATTTGCATTCTCTTTCATATATTTTTGGTCCAAGGGTCATAACTACAAAAGGCTGGACCCCATGGCAAATTTTGGAACAACCTTCCCCCCTTCCCCAACAACTTCCCCGTCCTGCGGCTAGTCCCACACTGGACATAAGGAGTCATCTAGAGTTTACAGTATGGCTCTCAGGCCCTGTATGACCCTCAGTGCCCCACACAGCACTTATTCCCCCCTTAGTGCTCCCCACAGTAGAGTGGATCCTCAGTGCCCCTAAATAGTAGTCATGCCTTCTTAGTATACCCTTCACAGTAGTTATTCCCCCTTACAGTAGTGCTGTCCCCTTAATGCCCCCTAACAGTGAAGCCCCTGTAGTTTTAATAAAATAAAAAAAGTAATACTCCCCTAGCCCTGTTCCCCCGATGAAAAGTGCACATTTACTCTCCAGCAGGTGCGATGCAATAATGTCATCAAGCTTGCTGAGCTGATTAGAAGAGCGAAGTGGCTAGAGAATGAGCCTTGGTCCGTGTGCTCTGACACAGCAGTCGGACTCGGGCTAAAGTCGGGTTGCAGGGTCTGTCATCCATTACAGCCAGAGCCTTGCCTTCCAGTACACACGCAGTAATCATTCCCGTGTGCGTACTGGCAGACCAGGACCAGGCCCCTTTGCCACTGTGGGCCCCGCGGTATGGCGGTAGTTCTACTACTATTTGGTTCTTGATCTATTTATATTTTATATAGTTTTGGTTCTTTTGATTACTTTTGTATTTTATTCTATTTATATTTCCTTATATATGTTTTGTTTTTTGCATTTTAGTTTATATTTTCTTTTATAAATTTTCGCTCTTTTTTGCATTCTCTCTGTATTTCGTTTAGCCTTTTTCCCTTTTACATCAGATAAGCTTAATGAGTGTCTTACTCTGAATTATTAATTATTATTATTTTCCTGCATTGACCCCAATGATGTGAGTCAGCAGCTCTAGCAAGAAGTCCCAGGAAATGCTTGTAATCTACATGTTTTATATATGAATCCAGCTCTGACCAGGAAACTACCATGTACTGAGGTCATGTTACAGGGTAGTGAAGGCATAGCTTTAGGAAACCCGATGAGTCAAGCTGAATATCTGATACCTAGTGGCGATCCACATGCTTTACATATGAATTTTTTCTAGCTGAACGCACTGAGCTGTAATTATCGCACGTATGAAAAAACGATCTGGCTCGACAGCTTCTCTTCATGGCGTGAGGAAATTAGAAACCTGGAAGACTCATTTGGTTGTCATAGCGGTATCAGCCATAATTCTCCTCGTCATGTGTGCAGATCGAGCCTCATCTTTGAGGATTTCCAAATTTCAGTGGGTCAAGAGGTCAGTAATTGGGTCTCAGATCCACTTACCATCCATGTTACCTTAAAGGGGTATTCCCATCTCAGACAATGGTATATCGCTAGGATATGCCCCCATCCGCTGGGACCGGCACCTATATTGAGAACAGAGTGGGGAGTGCTGTGCTTGGAGGATCCCCGGATGTCCTGGGGTCCGTCCACCACCAAGCGCTGCTCCCATAGAAGTGAATGGCAATGTACCACGCATGTGCAGCCACCGATCCCATTCATTTCTATGGGGTCGACGGAAATAGCTGAGCCAGCTGATCCTAGCGATATGCCCCCATTGTCTGAGATGGGAAAACCCCTTTAAGTCTTCTCAGATATAAATGTATTGTCTATGGCATCACAGCTGTTGACATTTGTTCTGTGAGTTTTTAAAGGGGTGTTCAGGTTTTAACATGCACCCTTTTAGGGAATTTGGGTTACTAGAGAGGTTGCCGTCTTCTCTGGACCTGGACGGAGAACAATTACAAAGAGTGTGTCTTGCTCTGGAGGACCTGTCTTGACCTTTATCACACAGACAGTCCTTTGATTTGAACGGACATTGTGTAATACCTCATTTCCCCTGTGGTGGTGCTGCAGGAAACTGAACACTTCCTGCCAGGTATTCCCCCATAGATTACAGCTGGGTGACACTTTGTGATCAACGTATTATCAAGGAACTCTTGTAGCTAGTAGAGAGTTTCCAAAATGGAGAACCCCTTGGAAGTGCACGCATAACCCAGATGTTTCCTCGAAATAGAAGCTCAGATCTTTCCGCTGGCACTAAATACTCATTCAGTGACCCCCAGCCTGTCCACATGCTATAGCAGATTGAAGAATTGGAGTCTCTCCATGGTATATTCTGCTGATATGCCAAAAACATCGAAGATGGAAATACCCTCTTAGTATATTGAACCCGTTTACGCTCATAAGCATTGTGAACGGGTTGCAAATCTAAATGTGCTTTACGTTAGAAAATACACTAACAACCATACTGAAGGAAAGAACAGGACAGAATACATCTTAAAGGGGTCGTCTCATCAAAGACAATGGGGGCATATCACTAGTATATGCCCCCATTGTCTTATAGGTGCAGGCGCAGTTTACCCAAGCAGCAGAAGATGGCGACATAAAAACATGCTTTGTTTTATACTAAAAAAAATTTAAAATATAGACATACTTGGCATCACTGCATCTGTACCCACCTGCAGGTAAACCCCATTAAAAAAAAAAAAAAAAAGTAAAATATTCCAGAACATCCATTTTTTGGACACCTCGCCTTCCAAAAATATAAAATTATCAAGCTATAAAAAAAAAATTTTAAAAAAAATTTCTTTCGTACCCCAAAATTGCACGAATGAAAACGCCAACTCATTATGCAAAAAACAAGCCCCCACACAAGACCATTGCAAAAAAAAAAAAGAAATATAGCTCTCAAAAAATGACGTCTTGCTACTGCCTTAGCAGGTATTTGAATGTATCTGTACGGTTGGCCCCGAAAATACATTTTACCGGTGGGCCCTAGGCACCTCAGTCCGACACTGCTCATACCTACCTCTCTATGACTTACCAGTCCCCATGACTGACAGATGCTGACAGTGTGACATTGTACCGCTCAGGACACTAAATGATTACTATGGGCTATGTAGTCTGGGCTGCATTTGGGAAATGTTCACGTACAGGATAAATTACATCGTCTTCTCAGATCAAAAGATTAGAACTGGTGTGATTAAAAGAGGTCAGTGTAGGTAAAATTAAGCCTTCGGATGTATTCGGAGAGACCTGTAATACCGCCAGTATTCATGTTGTGGGAATTCATATATCTGACGTGAACCTTGCAACCTGATGCCAGTAAATCAGCCATCTGTCCCTCACATTGGCCAGATATTCAGAGATGAAATGATGGCCAAGAAGACATCTGTGGTGTGAGCTCTGTGTGCGGAACGCTTCAAGAGGTTGAAAGAGATTCGAAAACAGCCTCTTTGTTAGGCTTCAGGTGCTGGTTTTGCGGATCTGCAAAATACGGATGCGGTTCGTGTGCTGTCCACGTATTCCGTGGACCCATTACCATTACAGAATGGACGCAACAAGCACATCGATGATCAGTGCGCTTTCCTCATGCGTATGTCTGTTCTGCAAAGTAATGGAACATGTCCACAGGCCCATTGAAGTCAATGGGTCCGCATAAGTTGCAACACAGACAGCATCCGTATTTTGTGGATACGCAATTTGCAGGCCGCAGAATACTTATAGTCATGTGTATCAGGCCTCACTAGAATGGGGGGGTGTGTTATAACTGTGTGCACATGGGGTAGGAGGAAGCTTTAAGGTCTCTACACTTAGTAAATTACCCCCACTCTTCCCTAAGTTAATGTGTCAGAATTCGGCCCAAAAAAAGTGATGTACATGCTTTACACCATGTTTATTATTACTTATTTTGGGCATATTTTGTGTAGCTTCCATATTTTTGTTTAATTTTTTGTTCTAATGTGTAGGGACAGTGGTAGGGAATATTTTTCTGATATACTTCATTTAGGAAAAACCTTTATTTATTAGGAGAAAACTAGGGCTGAAATGTCCCTTAAAGAAGAACTCCCACAAAAATTTTTATTCTCTGACCTGTTCGAAAGGTGCATGATATAATCTGTAGTGAATGTAATCTTCTTATCATAGAATGTAATTTTGAGTAATAACCTCTCTTCTTTTTGTAGCTGGGTCATGTGACCAACTCCCTGACCTCCAGCTGACCCAGGACAGGAAGCCCGTCACTGCTTTATTCATTCCTATTACACTGAAAGTGAGGCTCCCATAGGAATACATAGAGAATTAGACTTCCTGTCCACACATAAGTCTCTGTGTGAGTTGGTGGGTCTAATTCCTGGTCACATGACACAGATAAGATACTTCAGGATTATATATGCAAGTCAAAAATACAGACACTGGTAAGAAAATGACATTCACTACAGATTACATCATGTACATTTCTAGCAGGACATGGAATAAAAATTTTTGTGGGAGTTCTTCTTTAAGGCTCATGCACACAAGTACATAACTGTCCTAATGTACCATAAAATTGCTTCCCCCCGCCTCTCTGCATTGTCTGTAGGTAAAGATATATTAATATAGAAATATATATTAATAACATATTAATGTATTTATATAGCGCTGACCTATTCCACAGCGCTTTACAGACGTTAGCATCACGCTGTCCCCACTGGGGCTCACAAAGTGAGTTCCCTATTAGTATGTCTTTGGAGTGTGGGAGGAAACCTGAGAACCCGGAGGAAACCCAGGCAAACACAGGGAGGACCAACAAACTCCATGCAGATGGACCCCATCACTGCAAGGCACCAGTGCTAACCACTGAGCCACCAAGCTGCCTGTATTTCCCCCAATATATGAGGGAGCAGTGCAGGCAGACGCCCACCAGCTCTCAGCCCATCTCACTAATACAGTACTGTGCTGTTAGGATGACGGATGAAAAAGGTCCCCGCTAAAGGACATTTTAGCCCTTGTTTTCTCTTATCAATAAAGTTTTTCCATCAATAAAGTATATTAGAAAAATGTTTCCCATCACTGTCTCTACCCATTGGTAAAAAAAAAAATAAAATAAAAATAAATGTCAGTTACACTTTAAGGGGTGTGGTTTATTGGTAAAGGGGTGTGGCTTAGCAGAGAATTTTTGCACTTAAATTATGTACGGATTCATAAATCTGCTCCAGTGTCTTAACAAATTTGTGCCATGGGCAGTTACTATATATCAGCGCTCCCAAACCCCCCCCCCCACACCGTTCTTCCTTCACCCTAACTCAAGCAGGCATCGGTCTCCTTTGTATTTTAGTATTGACAGGTTGAATACTAGAGGAGTACAAATTGGCGTGTTGCATACTAGAGGAACATTGGCATGGCAACTTGCACTCACATACAGTACATGAAGTACTCATTTGGTTAATTTTCCAAAATAATGTACACGCACTGTTCACCTCAAGATTAACCATGAGGAGGTGAGGACTGGTGATGTTATTGGTCTTGCTGCTAAAGGAAAAAAAAAAATAGAAGACCAAAAAAAAAAAAAAATCCAAAAATCATACAAAATACTGATGTTTGGAAATTACAAAAGATAAACAAGAGGCAGCATTTCGAGGATAAGATTTAACCCACACAATCGGAAGCACACCTGACCAATCCCAGACGCCCCATATATATCAGTATAGAATGATAGGGTGCAGCATCGGAAATACTTTCTGACAAATAGGAAGGAAAAAAAACAAACCAGTATATACCAGAATATACCAGTTACAATGTCTGGTCCCATATCATACTGTAAAGCTCACACCTTATATGCCATACAAATATACATTGTGGAAAAAGGTCCCACTATTATAGCTATGGATGGTAAAGGATACAAAAACAATCATAAACCCTCTATAAATAACACAAAAATAATCATAACCTATTAGAAATAAATTATATACTGAAAACATACAGCCTCGTACCCTCACAAAGTGGAGTGCTGCAGGGTGACACCTCGACATGTGTTTCACCTTCCGGCTTCGTCTCGGTCATGCTTTGCAGATATTTCACACATAGTAGGAGATAGCGTGTCAAATGATTGTAGTTTTAGCTGTTTATCCTTCATCAGGACAAGCATTACACCATCCTGAATTTTTTTCTGAGGGTTTCTATATACAGTAAAGTATTACACGCTGCAGGTTATTGTAGAAATTTGTAAGAGAAACGTAAAGTCATTACTGGGGGCATTGCTAGGGCCTCAAAAGATCCAGGGCCCAAGTCCCAATGTATACATGTGTAAAATTATCAATTCACCTGCTCCCCCTCCTCCCCCCACACTCCTGCCCTAGCTCTAAAGTCATATATTACTTGGTGGATGGACATTACATTCAGTGCCTCACACATACAGGAGTACAGCACAAAACTTTTCTGACTGTAGACTTTAATAATCTTCTCCATTCATCCCAGACCACCATGATGACTTATTCCGCAGCCACTAAAGAACAGCTGCCAGGGATGTGGGTTGATAGACCCGCCCCAATCAGATTCTGATGGTATATACTGAAGACCAGAAAAACCCTCTAATTTAAAAAAGAACTCCCGCAAAAAATGTTATTCTCTGTCCTGCTAGAAGGGTACATGATGTAATCTGTAGTGAATTGTCATTTTCTTACCAGTGTCTGTATTTGTGAGTTATATCTCCCTGATGCTTCTCATCTGTGTCATGTGACCAGCAATCAGACTCACCAGATAACACAGCATCTTATGTGTGGACAGGAAGTCTATTTCTCTAGGCATTCCTATGGGAGCCTCACTCTGAGTTTCATAGGAATGAATAGAGAAGTAACTGGCTTCCTGTCCTGGGTCAGTTGGAGGTCAGAGAGTTGGTCACATGACACAGCTACAATTAGAAGAGAGGGGATAACTCACAAATACAGACACTGATGAGAAGATTGCATTCACTACAGATTATATCATGCACCTTTCTAACAGGTCAGAGAATAAAACATTTAGTGGGAGTTCTTCTTTAAGATGCACCTGGTCTATACCCACCACTCTTATGAATGTGATTATGCGAGCAGACTGGAGTAAGTGTAGTAATAAATCTCCCTCAATATATTTACGGCAAATATCATCCGGTTTTAAATTTTCTCCCACAGCTACGGCCATTGCTACAATGTAAAGTCTATTCAAATACCAGATGAACCCTTCATTGCTATTTATGACTGGGCAAGGTCCTTGGAGACCAACAAAAATCTAGACCGTGGAATAATGGACCAATCTGGATTTTGTTTACTGAAGTCAATGGAGGACACAGCCGTTATAGCAAAGGCATTGGAAAGAGCTCTCGTGGCAATTTAAGGGGGGGGCTCTGATTTAGTAAAACATTTTTGCTATGTTCTACGGTGCGAGACAGGCAGGGGTGCATCTAGCCTTTCTGCTGCCTGAGGCGAAAACTGAAACGGCGTTCCCCCCATGCCAATTTCTAAATCTAACTCCTTTGCCATAATGAAAGTGCTCATTGCCCATGGCCCTTCTGATGCCCCCCTCTTGCCCCTACCTACCTGAGGCAGTCACTTTACCTGGCCTCATTGGTGGTGTACCCCTGGAGACAGGGTCCTGGATGTCGTGACGCCAGCACCTTGCGTGTAAATGTAGTGTGGTATAATGAGGAGACCGGTGTTGGTGTAACAGATCCATAGCACTTTACCGAAACCGGTCAACAGATGATCCACACAAGCTCTATTCACATGAAATGCAGTCTTCAGTTGATTCAAGTACTTCCCAAAGTTTGTATAGGAGAGAGAAGCTAGCCTCCAATCAGACCAGTAAATCTCTCCTTTTCCCAGTTTAGGGGGATACATATGATATCCACAGTATCCTCAGAGGAATACAGTCGCTGAACAGGGGGCCCTCCTGTCCTTTGGTCATGGTGGGCAGCTTGTACCTTACAGTGTTTCCACCACATGCAGAGGAGGCTATAGCCAGAATAGGGACGATTACCTTCTTTGCCAAAATCTGTAATCTCTTTCTGTTGGCTAGAGCTTCTGTAGATCTTTTCCCTTCTGAAGGCTGGCACATAGGTTGCTTCTGGGCTGTAGGGGAATGGAGCCTAAAGGAGCTGCTCTGAGGGGTTCACTCCTCATCAGTCAGCAATTAACTCCAGACCTCAATGTATTATGTACATGCACATGATATACAATGATATTAAACACTTTCAGTGCTTTGCAGTGTATTTCAGGACACTACTCATGCGCTGGGGAACTGGTGCTACTTCTCACTATGCACCCCCTACTACTTATCATATGTATTCTGATTGTATTATAACATACTGTAATAATAAGCACTATGACAAAAGACATAGAAACTTTGCCACCGGTGATGCTAAGTCATTCGGAGGTGGCCCAGAGTGGCACGGAGATGACTGCTGGATCCCATGAATGATGCTCAGACCTATAAATACAAATCTGTGTCATTCCCATGTTTTCCAGTTAAAAGCTGTTGTAGCTAAAATTAGACATGGGGAGCCCTTCGAGCTGCTAATTTCCCATCTAATTCCCACGGAGGCTGCAGTTCCGACGAGCGCTTGTTTAAACAACTACTCTATGGCGCTGGAACTCTTCCTGTGTGCAAAACATCAGGCAGTCACCGCAAAATGCACGGCAGCCAGAACGTCTCAGAGAGGACAAAAATTACAGTCTTAAGACGTCACCCGGACATAAAGCAGCTGGTCTAAGCACTAAAATATTACTCCTTTATTGTATATCTCCACCGGGCCGAAGATAACATTTATAGAGCGTAAACAAACCCAAAATAATATTGGCTGCACCCCGCAGGCCTCCAAAGGACAAATTCCTCTACGCGATCACTATCTCTGCTAAGAACAAAAAGTGTGAGCAGGGAGCAAATTGCCAGAGCGGACAAGTGCAGAGATGCTATCGAGCCTGTCCGGACTTCTAAGCAAAAGGATATGGGGTAACATTTGCTGCAAATACATTCAACTCTCTCATATATTCAGAAGGTAAAAGGTGCAAAGAGGATGTTCTAGAAAGAGCAACGTGCTAAGGATTTTAGGGGGTTGTCCAGGAACTTGATATATTGCGTAGTTGCCAACTGTCCCGAATTTGCAGGGACTGGCACTAATTTACTGTAGGTTGTGCTGTGCCCAAAATGAGTGAGGCTAATGTAAGCCATGCTCATAATTGGGTGTTCCCTGGGAGGTTTTAGACAGTGGTGTACATAGAGAAGTAAGGGCCCCATAGCAAGGATCAGACCAGGCCCCCACACAGGACAGAAGGGTTTCTGCCTAAACCATTTTCAATGACCCTTGGGCCGTTTTTTCACTGCTTCATTTGCTAAAAGTTGTTCCTTTAGAGGGTAGAGTCCTGACCAGTGGCATGGTCTGCCGCTATGGTCTGCCGCCCTGGTTTCAGGCATTCCTATGAGTGGGGCTTACATGGTCTAAATTTACCTCTTGGTAAGTATGGATATTGATGTCCTATCCTCAGGATCATCAATATCTGATCGGCGAGGGATCCACACCTGACACCCCTGCCAGTCAACTGTTATGCAATAGCTTAAAAGGGGGTTGTCCCAGTGTTAATGTAAAAAAAAATAAAATCTCACATAATCTAGGACATGACAGTCTCTTTCTAACAAAGCTAGAACCGGCCCTGTACCTAACACAAATCCAGAGATCTCCCCATTCATTCCTCCAATTGTTCTGCTAGATTTATTTCAAGCTGTCATCTTAGTGGGAGTGTCCTTTTTCAGGGGGTGTGTCTTTTCTGCTGCAGCTGGTGGCAGTTGAAGGATGGAACTGAGCGTGTGCGACCATCTCAGTGAGCAGGACAGAGATATTTTTTAAAAAAAGAGCAGACAGCAGGTGGCGCTATACAGATAGATTTCAGTTAATAACTCGGCAGCTATACAAAATGTTTAATTGCATGCAATTACAAAAGTATTCAGATGCTGGTTTCAAATATGTATAATGTGTTTCGTGGGACATCCCCCTTTAAGCAATAGCAAGAATAGGCATTTTGAACGGGGTGCCGGGCCGTGTGTTCCGCAAATTGCGGAACTCACGCCGGTCGGCATCTGTGGTATTGCGGATCCACAATACCACGGCCGTCTGAACGGCCCCTTAGTCTCCAGTAAAGCCTACAGGTAGAGAAGAGACTTGGTAGGTTCTGCTCAATTAACCAGGGAATAATAAATAAAGATCATTAAAAGTAAACTTTACCGCAGGGCAGTAACATGATCAGACCTACAACCTCCTGTAGTAAGTTGAACACATACAGGAGAGGATCTAGTAACAAGATTCCCAATAATGACATCATGAAATTTGACCAGAAGAACTGTATTTGTTGTATCCACAGTAACACATGTGCCATATGTGGTCATATGCCTTCCTTGGTCCTCCTTGGTCATTGATTTGGTAGTTTGACCCACCATATGCTACAATGACTCCAACCAAACCACCGTAATAATATGTTTCAGATACTCCATAAACGGCGACATAATAAAACCATATAAAGATCAAAATGCATGCAGCATTCGGATAATACTGACATAGTTTCCACATTCAACTACAAATAACCCTACCATTACAACTAATTAATACTGGGTGATCATCATCTGTTCCTGAGGTCCTGGGCAGTTGTCCAATTTGACAAACTCAAAAAGCAATCATACTGTGAAGAGTGTAAAGAACTTACCTGCCCATGCTCAATATGATATGGCTATGATATATATGTCAGATAGGTGGGGGTACCACCTCTGGGAACCAATCCTATCCAGAGGTGCACCTAGCCTTTCTGCTGCCTGAGGCAAAAACTGCAATGGCGCCCTACCCCTCAATGCCAATTTCTTAACCCCTTTCCTCCAGCCCTACTGTTAAAGACATACTTGGGAAACATTAAATACAGAGCTACAAAACATAGAGGGTAATACAGCGCCACATACTGTACCCACTGTGCTTCCCAATACTATACTGCAGAAACAGATAATCCCCCTTCTGCTGCCCCCTCTTGGTGCTGCCTGAGGCAATTGCCTCACCACGCCTCATAAGTGGTGCGCCCCCGATCCTATCTCAAGAACATGAATGAAGAACACGCCATGCATGCGTTGAGTCCTCTCCATTCTCTGATGTAAGACCTCCAAATATAGTCTAGCGAGCACGCTCAGATATTTTGGGAAGTCCCATATCAGCGAATGGAGCGAACACCATGTACGTCCTGCCACTCCTCTATTCACCACTATGGGAGAGGAATGGAGAGGACACAATGTACATCCGGCCTCTCCTCCATTCACCACTATGGGACTTCCAAAAAAAATAGCCGAGCCAGAGCTGGGTTCTTTTTGGAACTCCCACAGCAGTGAATGGAGGAAGATGCACACGTGTGTCCTTCTCTCCACTCACGTCAGGGGATTGCCTAAATATATAACCTCAAATTATGTATCATAAATTTCCAGGATGCTGGGAAAC
Source organism: Rhinella marina (assembly GCA_900303285.1). NCBI lineage: Eukaryota > Metazoa > Chordata > Amphibia > Anura > Bufonidae > Rhinella > Rhinella marina. The sequence goes on along the minus strand of ONZH01030116.1, from coordinate 75,999 downwards.
AGATGTACACACCGACAGTGTCATACCAGAGAGAGCCCACCACTCCGATGCAAGTTTCTCAAGGAACGAGACAAAGCATTCCTTGCAAATTGCCCATTAGGCATGGTGGACTCTCTGGTGGTATAAAGATGTGCAAATGAGCTCTCCTGCCCATAAGAAAGCTGAGCCAGCAGATCTAAGGCAGCTATCCTATAAGTCAATGCTTGACCATTTAAACAGGCCTTGAGACATAACTTGTATAACAGCTAAGCCAGGACCTCATCTGCAGACAGCTGTTTTGGGTTGATTGCCTCAGAGAGAACTGGTTTATCTGGGTAAAAGTCCATTGTTGGGATTTGGGGGGGCAGGGTTGAGGTTCTATTTCTCCTTGTGGAGAGTGCATGGTAGGCATAAGGAGCCTTATACGCTAGGCAATGCTCCTCTTGGTTTCAGGGAAAAGAAATATGCAAATCAGCTCCCAAAAGAAAAGAAAGCAGAGCCTCTGAGCTTCCTATTTTTTCCCCAGAAATCCAGAGACAATGCTCCAGAGGCACCAGCATTGTTTGGCCTATAAGACTCCTTACACCTAGACATCTGTAATACAGGTAGAACTAGACAATGTCTTTCAGCAATACAGCCTTGAAGGTAGGGTTGCATATATTTAGCTGTTATGGAAGGCACCTACTTACTGACACCCTGAGAAACCACGCTACTTATGCTCCACTTATCTGAAGTGTGTAAGTAAGTGGCCGTACCGCAGCTCCCTCTGGTAAAGACGTTGGCTGGCCAAAAACCATAAATAAGCCGAGCTGACTGCGTCTCCAGAGAGAATGTGGAAGTGGTTTTGCTAGTCACAATATTTTTCCCATTCTACGCATCTCTCGTTTTCTAGATATGATCTCTTGGTGCCTTTTTTTCACTCAGTCTGTAAACATTTTTACTGAAGCAAATCTGGTAACACACGGCTTAAAATAAACCTGTCTCCTGCTTCACTAGGATTTATCGTCAAGAAAATATTTGGCGCATTCCTAATGTGTGTTAGGGTTAACCTGAGTCCTGCGAGAGGGAGGAGGGAGCCTGGTTTAAAAACACAAGGTAGACCATTATAAGCTACGATAAATAAAATCTGTAACCGCCTCAGCCTGATCACGCTTTACGACTTTGCTGTGGCTCCAGTAGAATCTACCTCATCATCGGCTACTAAGGCTTTGCTAGACGTTCTAGTTTAGAAATATGGTTTTAATACAGTAAAATGTCGCATCACACAACGCAGATGAGACGTGTACCTTTGGCACCCGCTCTTTGGATTACCTGTTAAAGTGTACACGGAGGTGAACTTAATTCTATACACGTGGGAATTTCATATACAGCCATACATGCAGCATTTGTAATACCGGAGGCTTTATCATGTAGAAGATGGGACATCAGGCCCCAGTGGACCCCTATTCCTATTCCCAGTATTAGACCTTGGTCTAATATACATCTTCTACTGTCAGATTTTATTTTCCCTATAGGAGCAGTAGCGTACCAGGTAGACAGTAGGAAAACTATGGGGATATCATTGTACTTTGACTTCCGTGAAGTCTCAAGGCTGGTTTCTTCAGTTCAGACTGCTGTGTTGTCATGGGAACACTGGATATAGGTTCCTCAAGGGCTAAGAAATGGCGAGGGACATCAATAGAAGAGGTCCTCCTAGCAAATATTGAAACAGTGCCCCCTTCTGATGCTTGTTCACTCCACCTCATCCCTTGATATTTCCGTTTTGCTTACCATAAGCTCTGGTTTGGATCTCCATAGTCTCCATTGTAGGACCTGAGGCAGAGATGTAACAAAACTCCTTGGCAAAATCTGAACTAGGGCCCTCACTATCACCTGCCATTTGTAATACTGGTAACCTTTGTGTCTTAGGCCCACCTCACCTACCAGGATTTGGGTGTGAATGCCATCTCTACACCCTCTGTTGTAGCTATACTTCGACATACACGTTCTCACCAATCCTTAAAATAAGGGATAAGGTCAACCTGGGCTTTGACTCTTCTCTCTACAAGCCCCATACATACTCCATTGACCATGATAAAAAAAATTTTTTCTTAATTTTGTTTTTAATTTGTTTTACATATGAAGCAATTATCTCGAAAATGTCCATATTGTCCTGATTTGACGAAATTGGTGATAGGAGTCGGAAAACATTGGAAGCAACTAAGCTGGGGCTTCAATAGCCTTGCATGATCTTGTACATATTGAAACCTACTTGCTATGTAAATCAAGCAGATTTCCATGCACAATACACTTCACAAGACTATATGCTTGTTTTTATTTTTTTTTATCCTGGCACAAAATGGCCCAAAAACTCACAAAATTGGCAGAATGACCCGAGATATGGTCTTGTACTACAAACCGAATCAAAATTGTAGACTATCCAAAAAGTAGCTGGTTGATGTTGGGTGACCCAGACAAAGGGCATTTTAAAGTTCAGATCTACAAGTGACGACATGTCGTCCCAAAGAGCAAAACTAAAGGACCTTCATATTCTCAGATATTCAAGTCTGTTTTAACCAAGTCTATGAGATCTTAGAGTGACCTGAAAGCTGAGAGCTGTGAGAAATCCAGTCAATGAAGGATATGGTGGGAAAGGGAAAGGACAAGATCCAAACTTGGGCATAAACTGCTAAATAAACTTTTCACGTGGTAAATTCTTTAAAAATGTATGTTCAAGTGTCCCTCTTCAGATAATGAGCCATAAAAGTAGAAAACTACATATAAAAAGAATGTGTGTAATTGACATATACTAATCATCTAATCATTCTCATAGTGTGGACAATAAGATGACGCTCTGTAATTGTTATGCATCTCATGTCAGTTCTTATACTGTATGTTCAGTAGCAGGAACCAGAGTTAACATTTAATAGATATCAATATCCAACGTGGTACAAGAAGTAAAAGCCAAGTTCTCCACCTTGATATCTGACAATGTGTTAAACTCTATATTACATGGGTCACCAATCCCAACAATGGTTGGAGGCCAGTGGAAACCCAACCTGGCCAAAACATGAATTGGGTATTCTAAAGTTGTTTTGTTAATAAAATTTAAAACTTCCATCCATGACTGTTCTTCTCATGTCTGTAGCCAACTTTAGTCTACGATGACTAAGCCGAACTGTCACCAAAACCTTAGACAGGTGACTTCTCCAGCTTAAAAGGAGTTGTATGGTCTAGAATAGCCAATTTTATCTTTTAGCGTAATCGAGAAATCAGAATAAGGTTAAATTCACACGTCTGTGGAGCACGGTCTGGGACGGTCTGTGAAATCCCGGACCGTACTCCTTCTGCGGGCAGGAGCACACGGCGTCATTGGTTGCTATGACGCCGTGCGCTTCCTGAGGCCTGCCACTGTACAGTGATACACTGTACACGCTTGTATAGAATGCATCCCAGTACAGAGGCGGCCTCAGGAAGAGCGCGGTGTCGTAGCAACTAATGCTACGACGCTGTGCTCTCCTGCCCTCAGAAGGAGTACGGTCCAGGATTTCACAGACCGTCCCGGACAGTGCTCTGCGGACGTGTGAATTTAGCCTTTAAATGGATTTTCAACAAGAGCAGGTCATGGCATCTCTCTAGGACATGCCAACACTTACTGATTGGAGTTGGTCAGACTGGAACCCAAACTAATCCTTAGACAGCAGGGTTCCTCCACTCCGGTCCTCAGGGCCCACCTGCCGGTCATGTTTTCACAATTTCCTTAGTATTGAGCAGGTGATCTAATTAGTGTCCATGCATCTGGACTTACCTCGGGTATTCATTCTGTGGGATATTCTCAATTTATGGCCGGTAGGTGGGCCCGAGGACTGGAGTTGAGGAACACCGGTCAACAGCACTAATTACTCATTGATGCAAGCGACCATCCAATGAGCAGTACGAGTTCCAGAAGGTGGAGAGACCTAGATGACAGACCCCACTGATCACACCAGTACTGCTTTGACACCCTGAATTTATTATGAGGGTGGAGCGTGGTTTCAAAGAACATCTCTAGTACTGGAGGACCCGGAGCGTCTGTGTATTACTCATGTAGTCCAGTAATTTTAATGGGAATTATATAATACTTAATTGTGCTATAGAGAAATGGTTCCCTCTCGTATCACAGTTGATGGTTAGGACCCTCACGGGAACCCTGCCAACAAAAAGCCCCCTTTAAACAACTACTTTATCAAATTTGCACATGAATTGGAGAAGGAGGTCTCCGACCTCAATAAAACACATTGGTAGGACTGTAGCTATGACCCAGTTTAGTGTCAGCTCTACGTGACAGTCCAAGCCAGTCCCATCGGATTTCTGTTTCTTATTAAAGACCGATGGCTTCTTACTGTGGGGGCTTACCGGATGTTGGCTCCACTTTTTTTCTACTCTTGTTTTGCTGTTTATGTTTTGCTTGTAATGAGATTTATGACTTGTTGGAAAACTATTTTAGTAAAAACAAAAGCAATGTAAAACAGTGGAAGACGAGGGTTGGGTGAATGGAGCTAGAGCAAATTTACTAAATCAACATATCCAAGCTAACAGAGCTCAGCCGAGTCATTTATTATGGTAATATATCAAATTATAAGGGATACCAAGCAGCTTAATTTTTTTACCTTTTTAGGCTATTTTACCTAGGCATATCTTGAAGGTCTTATGTCCCAATACAAAATTTCTACCGGCCATGCACCATATATAACACTGGTGTCTTTCCATGTGGCAGAAGGACCTTTGGACCTGCTTACCTCCAGGGTCAGGTTGCAACTGATACTTATGCATCCCCTATAGCTACATGTAAAATCAGGACTTGACTAAACTACCGTATTTTTCGCTTTATAAGACGCACTTTTTTTTTCCTCCAAAATTGGGGGAAAAATGGCCGTGTGTCTTACAAAGTTAATACTAGTGAGCGCCTCCATTATGACCTGACAGGGTCATAACGCAGCACAGGCCAGGAATACAGGGAAGCGCGACTTCTGCCTGAGGTGGAGAGGAGTCGCGGCGCAGGACAGGTAAGAGGAGGTTTTTATTTTAATCTGATCTGACGTCTGATAGGGTATAACATTGAGGGCTGATCTGACGTCTGATAGGGTATAACATTGAGGGCTGATCTGACGTCTGATGGGGTATAACATTGAGGGCTGATCTGAGCTCTGATGGGGGTCTGAGTGGGCTGATCTAAGCTCTGATGGGGGTCTGAGTGGGCTGATCTGAGCTCTGATGGGGGTCTGAGTGGGCTGATCTGAGCTCTGATGGGGGTCTGAGTGGGCTGATCTGAGCTCTGATGGGGGTCTGAGTGGCTGATCTGAGCTCTGATGGGGGTCTGAGTGGGCTGATCTGAGCTCTTGATGGGGGTCTGAGTGGGCTGATCTGAGCTCTGATGGGGGTCTGAGTGGGGCTGATCTGAGCTCTAGATGGGGGTCTGAGTGGGCTGATCTAAGCTCTGATGGGGGTCTGAGTGGGCTGATCTAAGCTCTGATGGGGTCTGAGTGGGCTGATCTAAGCTCTGATGGGGGTCTGAGTGGGCTGATCTAAGCTCTGATGGGGGTCTGAGTGGGCTGATCTGAGCTCTGATGGGGGTCTGAGTGGGCTGATCTGAGCTCTGATGGGGGTCTGAGTGGGCTGATCTAAGCTCTGATGGGGGTCTGAGTGGCTGATCTAAGCTCTGATGGGGGTCTGAGTGGGCTGATCTAAGCTCTGATGGGGGTCCTGAGTGGGCTGATCTAAGCTCTGATGGGGGTCTGAGTGGGCTGATCTAAGCTCTGATGGGGTCTGAGTGGGCTGATCTGAGCTCTGATGGGGGTCTGAGTGGGCTGATCTAAGCTCTGATGGGGGTCTGAGTGGGCTGATCTAAGCTCTGATGGGGGTCTGAGTGGGCTGATCTGAGCTCTGATGGGGGTCTGAGCGGGCTGATCTGAAGTCTGAGTGGGGGTCTGACATGGAGGGCTGATGTGATGTCCTGAAGGGGGCTTGAGGTCTGATCTGAAGATCTGATATGAGGTCTGATGAAAAATATATTTTTCTTATTTTCCTCCTCTTAAACCTGGGGTGCATCTTATCATCAGGTGAGTCTTATAAAGTGAAAAATACGATAGTTATTCTAGGAGTCAATGCGATCAGTCCATACGCCAGGCCATATTGGGTTCGTTTTTTTTGACCATTTGTGTCCAAGTATCAAATATACATGTTTTAATGCATCTAAATGCTGGTAGTACAATTTCTAGAAATTCACTATCCAAAATCCATCTACAATAGACGCTTGTTGCACTGCAGGGTCACCGGCAGGACAGACTCGCTTACCAGAAGATACTCCATGATGGTCCAGCTACAGCTCAGGGGGTGTATCCTTTCTGCAGTAGCTCTCTGCCCAATCACAGCTCAGAAGGTGTGTTCTTTCCGCTGCAGCTCTCTCTCCCTATGACAGCTCAGAGGGCATGGCCTTTCTGCTGCAGCTCTCTCCCTGTAACTTTCGCAGCTTCTAACAGTAGATCCAGCTAGCAGTTGAAGAATGGAACCGAGCATGTGTGACCACCTCAGTGATGTTACAGAGGTCGACAGAGGAATAAGAAAAAGACTCAACAGCAGGTGGCGATATTCATATGAATTTTATTGAATAACTCGGTAGTTATCCTAAATTTTTAATTACATGCAATTACAGAAGTATTCAGATCCAGGTGCTAGTTTGAAAAATGTAGAATATTTTTCATGGGACTTGCCCTTTAATGAAAAAAATAAAAAAAATAATGACTCCTTGCTGCTGATATGACCTCCTTGCAATGCTAACAGCAATACAATACCCCTAAAGGGGCACATGCACGAGTTCTGTATAGTTAGATGGTAGGTCCTCACAATCCTTTCTTCTGGTGGGCAAAAAAAGGAGTGGTCATAGGGAGGGATTTAGGACTCTGTCTATTCACTAAGGGAATAAATCTGCGATTTCTCCTGGAAGCTGCTTATGTAATGTCTTGTTGACCCAGTCCTGGTATTCTCATCTTATTTGCTGATCTGTTACATGGAGCAGCATCAAATGCTTTTAAAATTCCGAATCTATCACGTCCATTTTACTACCTTGACCTAGTTATTCATTGCCGACGCATAAAAACAGATTTGCTTGGCTGACAACCAGCCCGTCTTCCTAAATTAAGCCTGGCCTTTCCAGCGTTAGATCGAAAGGCTCCTTTACAATGGACGACTGAGCAGCAGATTGTCAGGGGAAGCGTTCCTTCCCGACAATCGCCTGCTCATCAGTGGAGGAGACCGGTGCATTTACATGAAGCGATCTCCTCCACAGTATGGGCAGCAGTGATCACTAATGCCATCGATCTTCTCCATACTGACTCATTATTTGCTGACAGCAGATGCCGTTTACACGGCACGATCTGCTGCCACTAAACGATAATTTGTGTGAACACAAACGATCGATCACCCCAATGAATAACCATTTCACTCATTCATTAGGTAATGCTCATTAGCGATTATCTTTGGGATTCTTGGCCCGTGTAAAAGGGCCCTTAAAGGGGTTGTCTCACATCAGTAAGTTGCATTTATCATGAAGAGAAAGTTAATACAAGGCACTTACTAATGTATTGTGATTGTCCATGTTGCTTCCTTTGCTGGCTGGATTCATTTTTCCATCACATTATACACTGCTCGTTTCCATGGTTATGACCACCCTGCAATCCATCAGTGGTGGTCGTGCTTGCACACTATAGGAAAATGCATCAGCCTCTCTGGTGGCCGGGACCATGGGAGCGCACATAGGCTAATGCTTTTTCCTATAGTGTGCAAGCACGACCACCACTGATGGATTGCAGGGTGGTCTGTAACCATGGAAATGAGTAGTGTATAATTTGATAGAAAAATGAATCCAGCCAGCAAAGGAGGCAATATGGACAATCACAATACATTAGTAAGTGCCTTGTATTAGCTTTCTCTACATTGATAAATGCCACTTACTGAAGTGAGACGACCCCTTTAAGTGTGATAATAGGTGTAGTATATTGTTAGGAGGTCACACGGCACGGTTTGGTGTGTACAGTACACACAATTTCCATACTGCAAACATTGTATGCAATTTTCTGTAAACTGACAATGGGAAAATGACATGTGATTGTGCAGCGTGATATCCATATGCTTCTGTACTAAGGAGCTGGTAACACTTCATGTACCATACCGCCATATGGTACGTATATATGGAATTATAACACTCATAAGCATTAAAGAAAAAAGCTCTTTGTGGGCCCCCATGTGAAATCTCAGGTCTCAGGCGCCCTACCACTGGCAATTTTTATGGAGCTGCCATATGGTCATGTGCATAGGCCCTGATTGCAGTTATATGCCCAGGACTGCATGCAAATTGGAAATGACAAGAAATCAATGAGTTGTGCATATAGCAGCAGTTCATAATATAGTGCATGCATATGGAATTTTTAACCAAAGGATATGTAGTTTCCCTATAGTCTGTGTTATTAGAGGGGTCGATTCATAGGAAATTGGACCTAGACAACAAGCAAAGTAGCCTACCCTGCCAATTGCCGTTTCTAGACAGTTTTCTCATAATTTAAATGGGTTTTCTGAGATTTTACACCCGATGACCTATACTGATCTCGAACTGCTGATTGGCGGGGGTCCCAGGTGTCAAACCCCCACCAATCAGATACTGATGTCCTATCCAGAATATAGCGCATCAGTATTAAAATCTCAGAAAATCCCTTTAAGCCCACATAATACTGCCACATGGCACTTAAATAATATGTGATACCCAGATATATACTGCTATGTAATCCCCATAAAACTACTATAAAAGTCTCATACATTGCTCAATCATACTGCAGGGGTCGGCAACCTCCGGCACTCCGTGTGTTGTGAAACTACAACTCCTAGTATGCACACTTGCTCGGCTCTTCTTGGAACTTCCACAGAAGTGAAGGGAGCATGATGGGAGTTGTAGTTTCACAACAGCTGGAGCGCCAGAGGTTGCTGATCCCTGTCATACTAGGCAAGTTTAGTTTGTTCAAGAAGTTTTTGAAGCCCCAAGTAAAACCTCATTCACATGCCCGTGTCTGTACTTAGTCAGTGATGCCTCCATAAAGATGTCCGTTTTTTGCTGTCCGTGTGGCATCCATGGTTTTAAAGGGACCCATAGACTATAATGGACGTGATGGATCAAAATAGAGCATGCATCAGTGTTAAAAACATGGACCGCAGTAAAACACAAATTAAAATGAATGGGTTGGGTACGTGTGCTGTCCGTGGAGAACGCGTATGTGGAGCCCTTGATAATTTCCCAAGTTGCCGCCGGCTAAAACCAGCCGCATACTCGTCTCCTGCGGCGTTCTCGTACATTCGTCTTCAACATTAACTCATCGGATCTATAGGAAGCTTAGACCAGAAATGATGAGTATGCCGATGTTATGAGAGACTCATCAACTTGTCTATTAGGACGTCTATGCCTTAAAATGCTGCGTGTCCAACTAGTTACCACTCAACGGAGTTCTGCTTAGCAGAGCTGAGCTATTACCAGGGCCACTGCTATAGGAAATTATGTCAACTTCAGCACATATGGCGGTAACTTAAATCTGACTTCTCATCCATTAAGCCGTCCTGCTGTCAGTCTGGTCCATATTACTGAAGAAGTCAACAATTCACGGATCTGGAAGAAAAAGATTAAAGTGCACGGAGTAGTTTGGAGCCGTCTGGAAATTAGAGTCAGATGAGGACGGTATACCGGTGTATGAGTAATGGCATGGAAAAGCCGGGGTGTAGTTTTAGGGATTCACCATCATGCTGGCAGATTGTGGAGTGCCGACATATGAAGGAGATTAGGAGACTTATTTGTCTGGCAGATTTTGAGTTCTATAAATGAAAGTCATCCGTGCAGTAAATCAACAGGATCTGCTAAAGTTAATGAAATGACACATAGATATTGCCAGAGCTGAGGACAGAGTCCCAGCCAGGCGTTCCTTCACCCATAGTAAAATATCCATTCACTGCCCTAACCCTATACCATGGCCAAGGCAACGTGGCATGTTAGGAAACCCCCAGGCACCATGCCCCAGTAACTGACCCCCAGAAACACCCCAGAGAGCAGGGGCATAACCACAATAGCGGCAGACCATACGACTGCTATGGGGCCCAGGACAAGAGGGGGCCCAGTTTAGTTGGGATCATCTCCTCTTCTACTGGAGGTGAAAACTTGATCAGGACTCTACCCGCTAAAGGAACAACTTTTAGCAAATGAGGCAGTGGAAAAATGGCCCAAGGGTCAATGGAAGGGGTTTAGGCGGAAACCCTTCTGTCCTGTGTGGGGGGCCCGGTCTGATCCTTGCTATGGGGCCCTTACTTCTCTATGTACGCCACTGCCAGAGAGCTTTAAATATTAGTTTACCGCAGCAGTCAATGCCTAGCAGCAGCTACAAAAGCAAATAAATTCATAGATTATATAAGAGGAAAGAATTAAATCTGTAATGAAATGACTGTATGGCTGGGTTCACACACACCTGAGAAGTATATTTGCCCGTAGTATAAATCCACATGCCTCCAATTTCATAAGAAGGCTTACAGAGATTTTTTTTTTCTTTTGAATTAGGTGGAATCCAATAATTAAAATCCTGCTATACTCCATCAGATGCTGTAGTCGAGATATATTTGGCGATACCTTTATTATATAGGGCCAAATGTAGGTATTTTACAGCTGCATATGGCTATGGCTGGATAGTACAGAGCTTATCACTGAAAGATGTGGCTATAAAAGGGGTATTCGGGTTGTTAGAAGACATTCTCTATCCACAGGATAGGGGATAGCTATCAGATCAATGGGGGTCCTAACTCTGGGACCCCCACGAATTACAAGAACGGGAACCCTGTACCCCTTGCAGAACCCCCAAAATTAATTGAGAAATTCCGGAGATAGCCGAGCGATGTAGTCACCCATCTCCGGAACTCACATAGAAATGAATGGAACAGCCCGGCGCATGTGCGACCGGCTCTGTTCAGGGGGCCTAGAAGGGGTTCTTGTGATCGGAGGGGGTCTCAGTGGTAGGACCCCCACTGATCTAATAGTTATCCCCTATCCTGCGAGTAGAGGATAACGTTAATCCCCTTTAAATATTTAAGGCCTCATGCATATAACCTTATGTATTCTGCAGTCCGCAAAATACGGATACTTTCAAGGGCATTGTCAAAATGCCTATTCTGCAAGACTACAACTTCCATCATGCCCCGACAGCCTGCTGCTATCAGGGTATTGAGGTGGACTTAAACCTGTCCTTTCTGGAATTCAGTCAGTCATTCCGAATTGTTTTGAACATGGGTGCGCACAATAATTAAGGACAAAACACAGACTTATGATTCCAGTATTAAGTCCTTTGGCCGTGCTTTTGTGGCAAAATCATTACAGCCTCTGGGCTTTCTCTTTATTAACACACGTACTTATTCGATACAAAAAGGAAGGGGGGCGTAAGCATGCAAATAGCAAACAATATCATTCTTGATTGGATAGAAGTTGCATTCCATTCTACGTCATTAGCCTGAAAAAGTCATATTGATAAGAGTACGGGGGCCATCTTGGACTAGTTAAATATATACATATATTACACGCAAGCTTTATAAAGACTACAGAGTATAAAAGGTATATAAAGGCACATTTGTTCTTGTCTCATCACATTATCTGGGATATTGAATTCACATTATCCTGAAGACGTGGGAAACTCAGGATTTGCAATAGAATACATTACATTAAGTCCATATACCTCGACAAGGGTATGATGGCAGTTGTAGTTCTGTTACAGCTTGAAAGCCACAGGATAGAGATCACTGCTCTACATCATATATCACCTATGTTATTACTACATGGTATCCAAATAATTGCACTTGTTACATTGTCTCATGTGCAGCTTGTATTTATTTACATTTATTGTAAGACTGCAATAAGACATATTTCCAACCAGTTCTGCCCATTATCCTGCAATGTTGGTCTAGAACAGGGGTGGGGAACCTCTGGCTCCCTGCCCTCCTGTCAGAGCATTTACTACACTAATACTAATAATACCGTGAGAAGTGATAGGATGACTTCTGTCATCACATCACTTCTCACGACATTTGTAGCGCTGCTCCTATCCAGCCGTCTGCCAAAACGCATCAACCGTTGACGCATTTTTGTTATCCCTGAGGATATAGTGCGCTGGAAGTTTATATGGGCCACGATCGATGTTACAAATATCCAAATGGCCCTCGGGAACAAAAAGGTTCCCCGCCCTGGTCTAGAGGAATGCAAACCCCTATCCTGGCCAGACCTGCAGAAGGGAGGCCTACTTACCTGCTGAGTCCCAGCTCCTTCGCTCCCCAGCCTCTGCACATTTGCTTGGGTCTCCTACAGTCAACATCCTGAGGCCAATGACTGGCTGACCAACTTCATGATGCAAGGGGAGCAGGTCGCTGCTGTGGCAAACTGGATGTTGACAGTGAGGGACCTGATCGAGGCCAAGGAGTGAAGGAGTCAGGAAACACGAGCGGGAAGTAGATAAGTGTTCCTTCCTTATGGAGGTCTGAATCACAGTAGTACAGACAAATGTACCGTCAGACAGGTATGATGATACATCATGGAGGTCTAACCAGAATTTGCGCTTCACCAAAATTTCCCCAGAAGTTAACCAACCTCTTTCAGTTGCCCACCTTTTAGCCCACACAAGCTCTCCTATGTCTTTCTGGTACACAATACTCCAAGTGCGGTCGGACTAGTGATGCGTCAAGTGACAGAATTATGTTCTGATGAAGCAGAATACTTGAAACTGGAGCTTTCTTCAGAAAACAGAGAGGAACACAGCAGTTCCTTCAAGACAGATCATTTCATTAGGGAGTTTTCAGTAGAGGGGGTGTGAAGAGTGTGGTAAGTTAGTGACAGACTTGCAGGGGCAGGTGCCGGGTACTTCATGTTTGTGCCACCTTGGGAAGTGAAGAAGTGGACTGGTTTGACTTTGAGTCAGGTTTCTTCATCTGTGTCTCAGCTGTCAGAAATGTAAAATGATCAAAGCACGGTGGAGGTGTTCTTAGAAACAACTCTTTATACATAAGTGGTCTTACCCAAGGGGAAATGGTATAACATTTAAAAGGGGCCCAATTTATAATTTCACAATATTAGGTAATTCAAGGGGTTATCCCATGGCAAATGTAAAAGATGAAAATCAGACATCATACAGGACATGACAACCTCTTTCTAACAAACCTAGAACCAGCCCTGTACCTCACATGGATCCAGAGATCTCCACATTTATTGCTCTGCTAGATTTATATCAAGCTGACAGCTCAGGGGGTGTGTCTTTTCTGCTGCAGCTAAGGGGGCGTCTCCATGCTCTCCCTATCACAGCTCAGGAGGCGTGTCTCAGCTCTCCCTATCACAGCTCAGGAGGCGTGTCTCAGCTCTCCCTATCACAGCTCAGGAGGCGTGTCTCAGCTCTCCCTATCACAGCTCAGGAGGCGTGTCTCAGCTCTCCCTATCACAGCTCAGGAGGCGTGTCTCAGCTCTCCCTATCACAGCTCAGGAGGAGTGTCTCAGCTCTCCCTATCACAGCTCAGGAGGCGTGTCTCAGCTCTCCCTATCACAGCTCAGGAGGCAGTTGAAAGATGAAACTGAGCATGTGCGGTCATCTCAGTGAGTAGGACAAAGAAGAAAAAAAAAAAAAAAAAAAAAAATCAGGTGGCACTAAACAGATACATTTTATTGAAAGACTCAGTGGCTATGCTAAATTTTTAATTGCATGTAATTACAAAAGTAATCAGATCTCCATGCTGGTTTGAAAACTGTAGAATATTTTTGTGGGACAACCCCTTTAAATACTGATCTTGGGGACTGCAAAGTTAATCTATGTGTTCTATCCTTGGAGTGGAACCTATCCACAGGGGGCATTGTGCCCACCCTATTGACAATGTGCTTGGTTGGCAGCCAGTGCCCTCTTGCCCCACATTATACTGATTCTTAATTGACTATAGAGGTGCAAAATCAGAGGGCCCCAAACTTCTGCACCCTGTGAGCAACAACTTTGATTCGTCAGAAACCAAATTCTGTTCTGCCTCCATAGTAAGCATGCCACTGAGTGCAATATATAGTTAATTGCATTGATTTATTATTGTCATGGTAACATGTAGCAACAGGATCCACAATGAAAGAAGAACTCCCACAAATTTTTTTATTTCATGTCCTGCTAGAAATGTACATGATGTAATCTGTAGTGAATGTCATTTTCTTACCAGTGTCTGTATTTGTGAGTTATATCTCCCTGAAGTTTCTCATCTGTGTCATGTGACCAGCAATCAGACTCACCAGATAACACAGCATCTTACAGTATGTATGGACAGGAAGTCTAATTCTCTATGCATTCCTATGGGAGCCTCACTCTCAGTCTCATAGGAATGAATAGAGCGCACATGTAACAGGTCAGCCAGTGTCATAGTCACAAAACTGCTGACAGATGCCCTTTAAATTCCCCAGCCAGAGGTCACATCTCCTTAAAGAAGAACTCCCGCAAAAATTTTTATTCCATGTCCTGCTAGTGATGTACATGATGTAATCTGTAGTGAGTCATTTTCTTACCAGTAGCTGAATATTTGAGTTATATCATCCTGAAGTTTCTTATCTGTGTCATGTGACTAGGAATTAGACTCACCAACTCACACAGAGATTTGTGTGTAGACAGGAAGTCTAATTTTCTATGCATTCCTATGGGAGCCTCACTTTCAGTCTCATAGGAATGAATAGAGCAGTGACTGGCTTCCTGTCCTGGGTCAGTTGGAGGTCAGGGAGTTGGTCACATGACTCAGCTACAATTTGAAGAGAGGGGATAACTCACAGATACAGTCTCTGATAAGAGGATTGCATTCACTATAGATTATATCATTCAGCTTTCTAACAGGTTAGAGAATAAAAATTGTTGCGGGAGTTCTTCTTGAAGGCTCAAAAGACAAATAGGCCCAGCTGTGACTCCTTTCCATTTTTTGAGTAGGTCCACAGCTCCTAAACATCTATTTTTTTCCATCAAAATGGGTCGCTTATACAAATGTGTCCTGAAATGAATTGGTGAATCAGGGTGGTGACTTAAAAATATCCCTTAAATAGGATATAAAATGATGGTAGATATGGTAAGGTATAATAGTAGAGGCAGCTTTCAACTAGATATCCACACTTGGGGTCTCATAGGATAACACAGTTGGACAGAGTGGCACAATTCGAGCTATAGGTCCACATATTGAACCAGAGATTTAGTTGATGTTGGACCAGGAGTGGATTGGCCATAGACTAACAGGAAAATTTCCCGGTCGGCTGATGCCCATGGGGCCACCTGTGTACTCCTCGCTGCAAGCCGTTGGTAGTTTTTGGGGATGTATTTTGTGATGGACTGTGGTATTTGGC
The DNA here is from genome assembly GCA_900303285.1 of Rhinella marina. Classification (NCBI taxonomy): domain Eukaryota; kingdom Metazoa; phylum Chordata; class Amphibia; order Anura; family Bufonidae; genus Rhinella; species Rhinella marina. The sequence continues at coordinate 60,605 of ONZH01030116.1, read as the reverse complement.
TTAGTTGGGCCGGTATAATGTGCCACAATATGGTATTGCTGGTTCTGCCTTCCATCAGTTTGGACCCAACTACAAAACGGGGGCCACTTTTAGTATTTTTTCCAGGGCAACTTTAAGTTCCCAGTCCGCCCCTGTGTTGGACCACCTCCCAGGTCTACCATGGCTGGGTCTGAAGAGTGGAACAGATGAGACAGAGAATTAAGACGTCCACATATGGTCTCATTTCTTTGGTTGCTCAACATACGACCACGCTTGGTGACTCTTGTTCACCTCATTTTAACTTAGGACAGCTCCACATCTTTTAGGATATTTTAGGACAATTATTGCTCAGTGTGTACAAGGGTCAGAGAACGCTTCGCCTCTTTTTACCATCACCCAGCAGAACACTTTTGCACAACAGGAAGTGTCCACGTGCAGGCAAACCCAATCTTTCAATCTGTTGCTATTTTTACCGTTATCTTCTATGGGAAAATGGCTATGAATCAAAGACATTAATCAATCTTGAATGGACATCCTATTGGGGCCTCTTAGTGGCCAGGCTGGAATGCATTTGTCCCTTTACTCGTAAGTGAAGATAATGGTCTTTTTTGTGGTTTTCATTGGAACAATATTGCAAAATAGCCCATAAATTTAAGAGGATGGAGTATGACATTGAGTTAAAGGGGAAGAAGCAATGACAACAAAAATAGCTATATACCCTCCGGTGGTCTGAAGCCAAATACAAGTGCAGACTTTCCTCTTCTGTGGCACACGTAGATTTTTCATGTGCCACTTTTTGTGTGCCCATACAGTGCCTCCAGTATACATTAAACCACATTGTTCCTAAAGTTCCTCCTATGTGATTGCCAGAGGCTTCATAAAGACTCATGCACATGAAAAGCAAGTGCTCCGTGCCCATATTGCAGACCACAAGCGGCAGGTCTACAACACACGGGCACTGGCCGTGTTCACTCTGAATAGGTCCACCATTTGCAAGATACGGCAAAGATAGGATGCATCCTGTCATTTGCAAAGCGGAGGCATACATCGGAAGCCCACGGACACACTACTAAGCGCTTCCGTGGCTTTGGGGTCCGTGCCTCCTCACAGCAAAAGATAGGACATGTCTTATCTTTTGCCGTATTCTTGCGGATCACGGACCCATTCAAGTCAATGGGTCGGCATCTACAGCACAGAGTGCACATGGCCAGTTTCCATGTATTGCAGACCATTATTTGCGGTCCGTAACACGGGCACGGAGTCCTTACGTTCGTGTGCATGAACCCTAACAGAGAGGGAATAGTAACTCAATTGTTGGTAGCCTCTGAAAATACCTGGAGCAATGAGAGAGTGGAGGATGCAGGTGCAAATTAAAGGGGTTTGTGCAACAAAATTAACTGTAGATGGGGATAAGTATCTGATCAGAAGGGTTATGACCATTGGGATTCCCAATCATCAACAAGAATGGGGGTCCCCTGTGAATGTATGAATGAAGCAGCAGATCAAGGTTGCATGCTGCTGTTGCTCCATTCATTCTCTATGGCAGTGGTCCTGAACTCCTGTCCTCCTGAGGGTCATGACTTGAGTATATCCTACAGAAGGAATACATGTGGCAAGTCCTGATGCATTGACACTAATTATATCACATGCTCAAAATCCTGAAATCATGACTGGCAGGTGGTCCCTGAGGACTGAAGTTGAGGAACGCTGCTGTATGGGACTGCTGGAGATAGCCGAGGACTGTACTTGGGAATCACTGGTGCTTCCATAAAGAATGAATGGAGCACACAGTGTGCTGTCCGCATTTTTTGCGTCCCTATTGAAGAGAACGGGTCCGCATCCAACCCACAAAAAAATGCGTATCGGATGCCGACAAAATATACATTCATGTGCATGAGCCCAAAATACGAACGTTTAGTTGAGTGAAGACTTATAGTCGCACATACACCCACATCTCAACACATCCAAGGGCGGACTGGCCATAGACCTTACTGGAAATTTCTCAGTGAACCAATGCTTGGGGGGGGGAGGGGCTGACTGAGCCCTCCTCATGGCCACTGGTATTGCAGGCCCCGCCTACTTGTGTTGCCCCACCTTCTGTCATTTTGGACTCGCCTACGACAGGGCGACTTTAAGTTCCCAGTCCGCCCCTGAACACACCGCACTACCAAATTTCCCCAGACACATCTGCCAGACACTTGGCAGGCATGCTGTATGGCGGTATTTACTTTGGCATTGTATGGCCGTGCTACTTGTGTAGTACTGTGGATGGTAGAAGCAGCGCTGTTATTTAGGCAGCCGTCTGGTGGATGTTGGGTATTGTATGATTATTGTAGAAGCAATGTGCCTATGATCCAGATTCACACTCTGCCCGGACACCACAGTCGCCACCCGTAAACACTTGGAATCTATGGAAAACCTTTCCGGATATTCACACACCCTGTATGTGATTCATACCCAGTAACAATAATACTTTATATCCGGGATACATAAGAAACCAACCACAGAAGGAATTAAATAACTGTTCAACAAAGTGACGCCCGCAGAGCAGGGGCAATGATATGCTATGGCACACCAGGATATTTGTCCATTGAAAGGCTTTGATTACTTTAAGGGCGTAGTCATAGGCTGGCATCTAGCAGGATCCAGTCTGACAGCATGTCATTGTTCAGTGGAAGAGGCAGTAAGCAGCTGGTATCAAAGACGTCATCAGGACTTGTCATTCTGTTCAGGTTAAAGACGATCTGTCACCGCTCCTGACATGTCTGTTTTAGTAACTACTTGCATTCCCCATGTAATAATTCTGGAACATCTATTCTTATGCCTCTGTGTTGAGGTGTTCCTTTATTATTCCAGCTGGGAGTTATGAATGAATTGCTAACAGTTTGCAATGAAGGTCCAGCTGGGTGTTACCAGTTTGGGGTGTGACCCTTCCCAGTTTGACACTGGCAGCGCCCATTGGGTGTACTCACTGCGCAAGGAAACACCTCCAACTGGTAACTCCCAGATGGACCTTTAATGCAGAATGCATTTAAAAACTTCTAGTGGGAATAATATAGGAAAGATGATCCAGAATTGTCATTACATAGAGAACGCAAGTAGTTCAGGCCGGGTCAGGTGCAGGGAATGTGGTCACATATGAACATGGGACCAACACAGATGCCTTAAGCTGCCGAGCGCACATGTAACAGGTCAGCCAGTGTCACAAAACTGCTGACAGATGCCCTTTAAATTCCCCAGCCAGAGGTCACACATCTCCTTAAAGAAGAACTCCCGCAAAAAATTTTTATTCCATGTTAGTGATGTAATCTGTAGTGAACGTCATTTTCTTACCAGTAGCTGAATATTTGAGTTATATCATCCTGACGTTTCTTATCTGTGTCATGTGACTAGGAATTAGACCCACCAACTCACACAGAGAGTGATGTGTAGACAGGAAGTCTAATTTTCTATGCATTCCTATGGGAGCCTCACTTTCAGTCTCATAGGAATGAATAGAGAAGTGACCGGCTTCCTGTCCTGGGTCAGCTGGAGGTCAGCAGGGAGTTGGTCACATGACCCAGCTACAATAAGAAGAGAGTGGAAACTCTCAATTTCAGCCTCTGATAAGAAAATGACATTCACTACAGATTACATCATGCACCTTTCTAACAGGTCAGAGAATAAAAAAAATTTGCGGGAGTTCTTCTTTAAGTCTGGGTTTCAATGTTCAGGTTTGTCTTAAAATAAATAAATAAATAAATAAATAAATAAATAATCGGAAGGTGGAAATCCAGCCTATCCTACACGAGTCATAGCTGCATACTGCACCGATCTGATCAAATCCAGTCATTAAGACGGTTTTATAAGAAAGGCGTCACCGTCATCACTCAACCTGTTCAGGTCTCCCCAGATGTCAGGTTAGAGTTTACTGATGTAAGTGATGTCTTCAGGCATGGTTTTCTCAGGCTACACCTGCTTCACTATGAGACTTGTAGGACAAGTAAGACGGTCGAGCAAAAGTGCCAGGCCCATGACGGGCGGTGCCCTCACTGTCACCTCAGAGGCAGCAGAATGAAAGGACATCTACAGTATCCGCCTTACGTATAGAAAGTGCTACCTGTCATTGTATCATGGAAAGTGTTCCGACATCCTAATCCACTTCAGTTCCTCATCTCTGCTTCATTGCTCAGTTCTATTCAAGTGAATGGTCTTGGGCTGCAATATCAAACACAGGCACCATACAATGGATGGTGTTGTGCTTGGTAAGCTGTAAGCAGGGGTTATCTGGGTAAAGATAATTATGACCTATCCTCAGGTGCGGATCAAGAGCGCCCTCTATTGTATAGTGGCTGTGCTTGGAATTGCAGTTTAGATGGAGCTAAACTGACACTAGGGCATGTGACCAATGTACCATGACGTCACATGGCCAAGGACAGGGCTAGGCAACCTCCGGCACTCCAGCTGTTGTGAAACTACAACTCCCAGCATGTATACTTGCTCTGCTCTTCTCAGACCTCCCATAGAAATGAATGGAGCATGTTGGGAATTGTAGTTTCATAACTGCTGGCGTGCCGAAGGTTGCTGACCCCTGACCTAGGGAGAGGCGGCGCCGCCCACGGTGCGCCCGTCCTTTTCTAACAGCTGATCGGCGAGGATCCCAGGTGTAGGACCTCCGCCAATCTGATATTGATGACCTATGCTGAGGATATGTCATCAATTGTAATTCCTATTTTAGAAGTTTGCTTCTTTTTTTTGTCTATAAGGGACTTTTACTTTTCAATTTTATTTTTGGAGTACAATATAATAGAACACCTATGTATTCCAATTACAGATTAGCAAATCGACTCGTTTTCAAGTAGTTCTTGAAGTTAAGGGTGTCTCTGAAGTTAAAGGGGTTGTCTCACTTCAGCAAATAACTTCCTTTACATAATAAATGCTAATACAAGGCACTTACTAATGTATTGTGATTCTCCATATTGCCTTCCTTTGCCGGCTGAATTCATTTTTCTATCACATTATACACTGCTCGTTCCATGGTTACGACCACCCTGCAAACCATCAGCAGTGGTCGTGCTTGCACACTATAGGAAAAAGTGCCATCCTCTCTGGTGGCCGGGACCATGGGAGTGCACATAGGCTAGTATATTTTCCGATAGTGTGCAAGTGCAGCCACTGCTGATGGTTTGCAGGGTGGCCGTAACCATGGATACAGGCAGTGTATAATGTGATGGAAAAATGTATCCAGCCAGCAAAGGAAGCAACATGGACAATCACAATACATTAGTAATCACCTTGTCCTAACTTTCTCTATATAATGAACGCCATTTGCTAAAGGACACACCCCCTGCTGCTCGATTGACCAGGTTAGACATCTTGCCTGACCCTGACAATCTCATGCCTGCGGTGCTGCTCTGATTATTAGCACAAGTGCAGAGGCTCTGCTTCCACTTCTGAAGCAACGACTGTTCATGCTCTGCTAGTCGGAAGAGAAGCAGCACATGCAAAGCAGCTGTAGAGCTTCTGCATCTGCGCAGCCATTCGGAACAGCAGCGCAGGCGCAAAATTGTCAGGGCCAGGCAAAATGTCCAACCTGGCCAATCAAGCTGTAGCATCCTTAGCTTCAGGGACACCCTGTCGCAGGTGTAGAGCTCTGTTTGATGGGACAAAGTGATTCGCCTATGTCTAATTCGCCATAAAACCAACAGCCACGCCAAGCGATATCATTAGCGCTAATGATCAGGAAGCAAAGGGAGTCTCCCAGTCTTGTGATGTCGCAGTCGCTATTGATCGCTGTGTTACAGGGGTTAAACAGCCTTTGCAATCAGAACCGCTGTGCCCATGTGATCAAAGATGTGTGCTACTGGGTGCTAAGCGAAGGCCCCCCAGCATGGGACATGTATAGCGGAGGATGGCTACAAGGGACTATTGTATCAACTGCACAAAACAAGACAGTAAATTCTATATTCATGTTCAGAACTGTATTCTGTACCATGGGATCCTTGGCATACTTCAGGCCAGGGAGTGTGCGATCTCATGTTAGGCGTCACTTCTGTCCTTCTGCCAGAGACATGAAGGGGGCCGCATACATACTAACACAAATACTCAGAGCGCTCACATTACCGGAAACGTCAGATGATCAAAATGTCTGAAATGCTGCTGTAGCACTGGAGTCATGCAAATGGTCTCAGGGTGGCATGACATCTTAAAAAATACACAGCAGGGAGACTAAGCCCACCAAGACTGCCATCCTTCACTTCCCTCATGTGTCATGTCACATCTTAGAGGCATTTACTCATCTTCATCATCATCTGTCATACAAATATCCGTGGGCCGCCATAGCAAGACTTCCAATGATGCCGTACGTCGTCACAACCACCTACAGCAGCAAAAGAGTCTAGGACAGGGATGCCGAACCAGAGGCCCTCCAGCTGTTGCAAAACTACAACTCCCAGCATGCCTGGACAGCCTACAGCTGGAGGGCCACAGGTTGAGCATCCTTGGTCTAGGATATCGAAAGCATGAGATTATTCTCAATGTCTTATGCCTTTCATTGGTCTGACCATGATCTGCAGTGAATTTCCTTCTGTCCACACTAACTACACTCAGCACCGGAGTGGACCCCACATCATGGTTGATGATACCTTTAAGCCCCAAACTGTATCAGCCAAGGGTCGTTTCAGAATGCCCATTTTGGGTTTAATTTAAATAGGATTCACCTATGTAAATGAAACCCAAAATGGGAAAATTAGGAGGCATGCTGGGCCGTTATGCCCATGTGAGTGCGGTTGAGAACCCCGACCAATGTCCACCCGATTACATCTAGTTTAGACTCCAGTTGTATTCAGGTAAGCATCCGACTAAACACGACAATTGCCCATTTATAGGATAAGCCATCAACATTTAATGGGCGAGGGTGTTAGTACTGTGACCCCTGCCAGCTACTAGAACAAAAGGGTAGGGGTGCTGGGTAAGCTGCATGCCTTTCTGACACCGATCAGCTCCCTATAGGACCCCTACCGACTGGACATGGGTGCTATTTCCTTCAATATCACTAACTGGGAAAACCACTTGATACTAACTGTTACAATGTAGCAGAATGCTGCCAATTGTTTCTATTAAGAGGCAGATTAATTAGAACATAGGTCCTAGGCCGTTCCCAAAACTTGCCCCCTTCCTTCCCCACAGTGTCTATACTCAGTACCAACGTTATGTGCCAGCAGAGCTTGTTAAAGGGTTTCCCTGCACAATAGCAGTGCCCAGTCATCGCCAACAGTATCAGACTACATAGGGTCAAAAAAGAAGAATGTTTAGCCCCAGTGGTCAGTTCAAGATTGTAATACCCCAACATTTTTTTCTGGCATACAAGGATTTACTATTACAGACATATCAGGAGACATGGTGAATTTTTCTCTGATTACAGTTGCTCCCATTTCTTCTCCTTCCAGACCACACCGCCATGACGACTTCTGCTGATGACTGCAGAGTTTGCTGCCCGGGAATCTTTGACCCTTTCTTCTGCAGCCATTACGACTATGGCAACACAAATAAATTCAGGCCCCAAAATAAATACACACCCAAGACCAAACCACCTACATAAATACAAGCCCCGGACCCCATAAATTATTACAGTCCCCAAACCATACCCCTTAAACAAATACAGTTCCCAAAAAAGACCTTCAACCAGATCCCTCTAAATATACACACCCCAGACCAAACCCTATAAAGAAAGTCAGATCTCAGAACACATTCCCTAAACCAACACCCCAGACCCCATACAAAGCAGCTCACACCCTCCTCTCTTTGCTTCTCTTCCCTTAGGCTTGGATGCCAGCACAGATATGGTCATGTCACCACAGAGGACCTGCACCCATATGGTCACGTGACCTTATCTGTGCTGGTCCTTCTGTAGGTACTGCACTCAATTGTGCCAGAAATCATTGCACAATGCAGATTTGTCCCACTTTCTGCTTCAATTTAGGGCAATAAATTTGGAAACACTGTAGTGAGCAACAAATCTTTGGCCACTTTGGGCTGCCATTGGCCACCAGGGAAGCCCTCAAAACTATCCATATTTATTAATCTGCTATTGACAATATGTATCAAAATCTATTTCAGTCGATATAATGTATATTACATATAAACATATAATGCTAAAAAGAAAAAAAAAATCAATAAAAGTTCTTATCATATCATAGCAGCTGGTTGCTTCACCGTATATGGGCGTCTGGTGTAAAAAATGAATTTCCAAATATCCTATTATGGCATTTTAAGTCAAAAGAAGAATCTCCTTTATTGGTTCCCCCTTCTATTAGTCAAAGGAAATATCATCTGCAGAGAGCGTCTTTCTGTCTCCGGAGGAGCCTGCATTACATAGATGATGCCTTCATTTAAATAAGCCATGTGCAATGCTTCATTTCCCCTGTGGTGGCGCTATAGGAGAATGTAACACTTGCTGACCGGTTTTTCCACAGATTGTAGCTCATTGCTGGGGTTTCATCCTGTGATCGGCTGATACAGGGGTGACCCCTCTAATGGAAAGGAATTGTCCAGACTGTGCAACTTTTTAAGGGGGGGAGGAGATTGGCAAAGTCCAACCTTGTGTGTTCTCTCCCGTCATACTCTAATATTGCTCCTGGTGGGCCAGTGGAGCCCTGGTAGTGTCTGGATAGGTACTGTAGATCTCATGCTATAGAGATGGGGCTGCAGGCAGATGAGGACTAGAGTCAGTTAAAACTGTTGAAGGTCAGCAGAAGCAAAAAGGGAAAGGAGGAGACCAGCGCTACTGATACGGGGCATGGACAGAGGTTAGTTGTATTATTACTGACCCTCATAATTACTCTCCATCAGGAACCATTCATTTTGATTGCACTCCTAACAAGCAATGTGTGCCGAAGCCGTCTGACCACTGGGGCTCCTTTAATTAGGCCCGGATCATGAAAACCTTCCTCTCCCCCAACTATTTCATCTTCAGGCATTTCTATATGCAGCATCAGACAACAAATATAGCTCCAATATTCTTGAAAGGAGTCTCTCCAACAACCTTTAGACCTACAGCAGCTGGATATCTTGGAGCAGGGTCCGAAGGGAAACATTAGGTCACAAAAATAGCTTTAAGAAACACTAATTATTTCATCAAATACAAAGAATTTTGCAAAACCTTCCCCTCTTCCTGTTTTTAGTCAGAATAAGGACATTGATAACCAAGAGCTATGATAGTTTGGAGGCCATAGGGGTTGCTACCAGCAAGACCTCTTCAGTAGCTGAGCTCAGGGGTTCTGTTACTTGGAGGCTTGGTGACCAGTGGGCACTGCCGAGAGACCCAGTTAATTTTACTTCCCCCTGCAGTGGTCCTCCTGTGTAATGCATGCAGGGGTCACGCCCAGGAGGAGACACGCTGTTCTCCTGGCTATTAGAGGGGACATTGAGTGATTCACCTCTCTATAACCTTCATATGGATGACATACAAACAAGTTGCTTAAAGAACACAAACCTATAATATCATATGGACTTCATGGGTATGGGGGGGGGTTGAATGGGCATCTAGAAAATATTATATTTCTCGGACAGTGGCTGCGACAGGAGAATGAGTTTGTCAGGTGTTCACCAGTTTGACAGGAAGAATAATGTAGCACGCTGCACATTCTTTCCCAGCAATTTGAAGGAATTTGAGTGGAAATGTGAACAGAGCCTTAATGGGGTTTCGCTGATCGGTGGGGGTCCGACGGCTTGGCAATCAGCTGTTGGAAGGGCTACGGCACCCGGATGAGCACTCATCCATCAGTCACATGGCCTTTATGCAGCTCTGTCCCTAGTGAATGCGTTTTGGCTGCAATACCCAACAAAGCCACTGTGCAATGTATGGCGCTGTGCTTGGTAGACTATGAAGGGACGACTAGCACTTGTCCCACCCCTTCAAATGGCTGATCGTCGGAGGTGCCGGGAATGGGAGCAAATTGTGCCAAATTTATTAAGCGGCACACACTTCTTTTGCACATCTGTCCTAAAAGGCAAGAAACCTATAGTGTTGCTTTTTGCCACATTTTCTTCAGAAATTATAAACCTCCTGGGATGTTTAGGACCGTGCCTCCTCCGAGTAAATCTACAGACCGTTGAAAAGTGCCAAGAAGGGAGAAAAGTCACTTTTGTAGATTCCATAATTAGCTATTTTCTACGCTATAAATCAATGTGGAACCCACATCGATCTAAAAAATGGGTTCCCCAAAGCCACCATCCTTTCACCGCTATGGGAGTTCCAAAAATGGCAATGGCAGTCCGATAGCTGTGAATAGAGAGGCATCCGCACGTAAACTTAGCGAGCTCTATTCACTACTTGGGGATTTCCAAAAATTAGCCGAGCGTGCTCGCTCGGCTATTCTGAGAACTTCCATAGCGATGAATGGAGAGCAAACTGTGCATGCGCAGTGTGCTCTTCTTCACTTGGGGAGGGGGAATCCAATTTTCTAGATGGGACCGAGGCCAAGAGGTGGGTCCCACACCTGTCTGACATTAATAGCACACTGCTTGGATATGCCATCTAAGTGCCAAATAGGCCAGCCCCCTGTAAATGAAGTCAGCGCAGTGATCAGCTGATCACGGTGGGTGTGGCTTCAGTAAACCCCCAACGTCTAACTGAGGAAGTTGTGGTATAGGGGCCACTACAGGGGAAATGGAGTATCACATGCCAGCCATTCAAATGAATACAGGGACAACCACGAGGACCACAGTGAGAACAGCTTGTTGGCGTGTCGTAGAGAGGTCCTTAAAGGGGGTTGTTCCAGGAAAAATATTCTATAGTTTTCAAACCGGCACCTGGATCTGAATACTTTTGTAATTGTATGCAATTAAAAATTTTTTATAGCCACCGAGTTAGTCAATAAAATGTATCTGTATAGCACCACCTGTTGTATGTTTTTTTTCTTATTTCTTTGTACTCCTAACTGAGAAGGCCGCACATGCTCAGTTTCATCCTTCAACTGCCTCCTGAGCTGAGATAGGGAGAGCTGAGACACGCCTCCTGAGCTGCAGCAGAGAAGACACTCCCCTTGAGCTGTCAGCTTGATATAAATGTAGCAGAGCAATGAATGTGGAGATCTCTGGATCCATGTGAGGTACAGGACTGGTTCTAGCTTTGTAAGAAAGAGTTTCATGTCCTATATGATGTCTGATTTTATTTTTTTTACATTAATCGTGGGTTAACCTCTTTAAGCAGGAGACCTTCCTCCTCCATGATGTGCCATAGTTAGACAATTGATGTAAACGTTGACCTCTGCCTGTTGTGATGAAATTGTGGATGTAGATGTTACTGTTGAAAAACTGCAACCCCCATTATACCCTGGCTTAGGGCTTGCTGTGAGTAGTAGTTTTCCTGCAGCTGACGGACCACAACAGTATAATGTTTACTAGTTCTTGTACCTTTCATCATTCCATTCATGGATATTTCAGGAGACATTCAGATGCTTTGCTATTTTTATATTTGTTTTGCCACAGATTTGTTACAGTTTTTTAGCTCATTCTATATCTTTTAAAACTTTAGCTACAATATTATTTATGTCTAAAATTCCCCAAATATCTTGGGACTCAGAAGAGGATGTGAACTACATAAATTTACCCTTAACCCTTTAATAGCACTGGGGCTCCGCAGTGTTTCCTGTAATGGGTAGACTGTCAGTCTGTCAAGGGAGCTACTTAAAAGGGACACGAGACATACAGGATATCCAACACTGAGAACACACATTATAAAAAGTGATGCCAGTGTGTTCTTCTCACATGTTATTTAGATACTGATTTCAGTGTCTATATACACTGTAAATTTATTTGGGGTTTTGAAGTCTACAGCGATCCAAAATAACAGATCCCCACAAGTAAGATCAGTTTATGTGAGAAGAAATGGTCACTTTGGCTGCTTTTCCCTATTAAGATCTGCAATGGAACCAACACCCGGATAATCCATCGCCAGGATGATCCTCCTTGATATTGTAAAGATTCTGTGGAAAGCTGTTTTCTATGTGGCAAAACAGAGCGCTTACTATTCTGCTGGTGCAGTCACTGTGTACATACATTACTTATCCTGTACTGATCCTGAGTTACATCCTGTATTATACTCCAGAGCTGTACTCACTATTCTGCTGGTGGAGTCACTGTGTACATACATTACTTATCCTGTACTGATCCTGAGTTACCTCCTGTATTATACTCCAGAGCTGCACTCACTATTCTGCTGGTGCAGTCACTGTGTACATACATTACTTATCCTGTACTGATCCTGAGTTACATCCTGTATTATACTCCAGAGCTGCACTCACTATTCTGCTGGTGCAGTCACTGTGTACATACATTACTTATCCTGTACTGATCCTGAGTTACATCCTGTATTATACTCCAGAGCTGCACTCACGATTCTGCTGGTGCAGTCACTGTGTACATACATTACTTATCCTCTACTGATCCTGAGTTACATCCTGTATTATACTCCAGAGCTGCACTCACTATTCTGCTGGTGCAGTCACTGTGTACATACATTACTTATCCTGTATTGATCCTGAGTTACATCCTGTATTATACTCCAGAGCTGCACTCACTATTCCAGAGTTATACAGAATGTAACTCAGGATCAGTACAGGATAAGTAATGTATGTACATAGTGACTGCACCAGCAGAATAGTGAGTGCAGCTCTGGAGTATAATACAGGATGTAACTCAGGATCAGTAGAAGATTACAATGTACTATGCAGCTTACAAACTGACTCAATTTATTATAAATGGTCATATTGTATGAAACAAATCACTATATTTAAAGGGATATAAGTAAATATTATTCTTCAATAACTTTTAGATATACTTTTTGTATCCGCTCCATCCTAAAAAGCCATCACAGAATTTACCTAACATTAGAGAAGGCACCTGGACATCAATGCCTTTGTTAGAATGAGATGGTCATGTGCTATACGACGTCCGATTTTCATTTTTGACATTAATCACGGAACATCCCCTTTGTGGATACTTTTTAACTTTAGAGCGCCTTTAAAACAGGTGGATTAGGACAGGGGAGGACTCCGATCCCGATCTGATTTTGGGTGCTGAGTTCATGTAGTGACATATGAGTGGCTAGTACGAGTGGTGTCCGTCACCTGCCACAGCAAGGCATCCCAATCCAGAAGCTCACCCCCCACTAGGAAAACTTTGGAGGAAGGAAGGTCGTCCTTTAATAAACAAATGCGTGATTTAATTAGCCCTTTGCTGAGTAATTCACTTTGACAATGAATTTCCCTGGAGGACTTGACTTGATGCTGCTGGGCAGAGCGAGGAAGAAGTCAAGAGAGGCTGAGCTTGGGAAGAGCAGGTTTTTTTAGAGGCGTGGGAGAGAGACGGGCTCAGATCAGTGCCTCAGTTGGATGTCGTACTCTTGTGTCTTGCAGACCAGCACGCTGCATGCAGAGGCTTGAAGGTTCAGCCTGGAGAAAGTTTACATGACACCATGAAGGAGAACGAGAAGTACCACGTCACTTCTGACCAGGAGAAAGGCGTCCACATCATCAACATCAAAGCCATCGAGGACATCGGCTACATCCAGCCGGACACCCTGGTAAGTGGCAGATGTTCCTCTACCTTTATGTAACATATGTCACCTCCACCTTGTAGATCATCTCGGCGTATCAGCAGCCGGATAACGGCCCCTTTGGGAATTTTAGGACTGTCAAATCGCCTTAACCCCTTCACCGCCAACAACTTTAGGTCCGCCGTGAAACCCATTGGGAGTTTAGACTTTAGAACGTAGCTGGGCAGAATTTGCCGCCTCTTTCTAGTCTGCAAGGTCCCACGTTGTGTTTGGACGCTGTCGCTGTGCCATATATTCCCTCTATACCAGGGGTCAGCAACCTGCGGCACTCCAGCTGTTGTGAAACTACAACTCCCAGCATGCTCCATCCAATTCTATAGAAGGTCTGAGGAGAGTAGAGCAAGTATGCATGCTGGGAGTTGTAGTTGCACAACAGCTTTAGTGCCGAAGTGTGCCTACCCCTGCTCTATAAAGTTAAAAAAAAAAAAAAGAAGAAAAAAAAATTGCGGAAAAAAGATTTAAGTAACGAATGAATCAAAGTTTTTTGCACTGTATGCGTTTTCTTTTTTTATAGTCACATTGAAAAGCAAGGTGAACTTGCGTATACCAGTTAATGGGACACTCTTTTGCTATACATTAGGCTATTGGGCTAGTCAGATGTATACAGTACACTAGCAATCTATGGGGTAACGGGTTTACCTGCAGTCCTATGGGGGGGGGGGGGGGAACATGTTGAATGGATCCCAAGTTATGTGAAATAGCAATCTCAGCTCTGCTCCACCTTAAGAACCCACATGTAGTCTACCTGTATTACTCAGAGTGCTGTAAGAGTACGTGCTCCAGGGCTGGAGGGGTTAACAATATATCTTTGACAATCCCACACATCCTCCTCGGTGCAGAATGCCCCCGAAATAGATTGTCTCTCGCCAGCGGAATATAATAATCCGATTATCGTATGCCCAGCAGTTGTTCTCGCCACTTCCAAAAAAGTTTGCGCTGGCTACTGGACAGCTAAGCAAGGAAGCGTGGCCGGTCATATTAATGGACTGGATTTATCATATGTCCAGCACTTCTGTCTGACAGACACTCTCTGGTCACCAAAAGGTGCATGTACCATGGGGGCAGACCACATGGCTTCACTGGGGAGCGTTCCCTTCTCCTTGAGCATTGCTGGCTAGCTAGCAAGAGAGGCATAACATAATGGGCCCCCACTACAATATCCATAACAGCTCCCCCATCCTACCAAATGCCATTTCTAAAACTTGTGACTTCTTATGTGGCACCGGCCCTGCACCCCTATAGCAGGGATAGGCAACCTCTGGTATTCCCAGCATGTATACTTGCTCTGTCCTTCTAGGAACTCTCATAGAATGAATGGAGCATGCTGGGAATTGTAGTTTCACTACAGCTGGTGCCGAAGGTTGCTGACCCCTGCCCTATAGTGATAGCAGGGACAAATCTATAAGTAATGCAGTAGCTGACATGGAGTCTGCAGGTGACTCTCGGACGCTGGGATTTAGGCTGTGCCGCTTCCACTTAAGTCAATATGTACTTATGTATTTTATATCCTCTCCCCGGCCAATCTAGCATCCACACAAGAGATGAGCGGTTAAAAGGTGTTATAGGTATCGGATGGATCCTGGCAAAATTAAGTCGTGGGCAGTGATAAATTATGACACATTATGTTTTTAGTCTCTTACCATGGAAACGTCTCGTTCTGCATGGAAGCTGTATACACAATGGTAGGAGGTTTATTTATTTTTTAAAAAAAATCAATATGGATTAATTTTTTATGTTGGAGGCATTGGTTGTGAAGGTGCACATACTGTATCCTTTAGACTGGGGCTACAAAGATCACTGTGCAGCAGTGCAGTCATTGAACTGAATGGGGTCCGGACGCGAGTCTGAAGTTGCCGCAACCATAGAACCACATGATGTGGCTGCATGATTTTTTTTTTTTTTTTGCGATTCTGGGGTCTCAGTCACAGCAAGTGAGTCATGCTGCGCTCTCCATTCAACTCAATGGCTGCATCAAAAATCACTATGATGTTGGTCAGATGAGCTGCAGTGGCTCAAGGAGATGTGGCCGTCACACAAGCAGTGCACATTGTCATTTGATGTTGGCCTTAAAGGGGTTGTCCAACCCTATATCCATTTTTAAAAACACAGCACCCTGTAGGACCTGTCAGGTGCCGCATACTTACCTGCTCCCCAATGGTTCCAGCTTCTTGGGTCCACTGAGGTCTTCTCCAGACTTCCAGTGCCACAAGTCAACACGAGGAATCACGTGCTGCTGCAGCCAATGAGTGGCTGCAGTGATAATGTGTCCCACAAGCACATCACGTGACCCAGGGTCACGTCAAATTTGAAACAATGTTGGATGAAGCATGCTTACCCAATGCTCAGTTCTGGCACATTGGGTCCACTGCTCTCTTTACCGAATTTCCAGCGCTGGAGTTAAATACCTGATGCACCGATGCAGCCTATGACTGGCTGCAGCAGTAACATGACCCAGTGACGTGTCACTTGAGGGACAGGTCACCACTGTGGTTGGCGTACTGCTTGGAGTACATGCCATTGGCTGCAGCAGTCCACATAACGCCCGTCTGTACCAGATGTTTACCTGCAGCACTGGAGGTCCAGAGAAGACAAAAGGGGACCCAAGGAGCCAGAATCGAGCATTGGGGAGCAGGTCAGTATGCCTCACTTGACAGGTTCCGCAAGGTGGAGAGTCAAAAACTGCATAGCCGGATAGTTCCGCATACTGCCTGACCCCATAGACTAGAACAGGAGCCAGCTGCTTTCTGGCACGAGTGCCGGCTTTCGAAAGCCGGCAGTTCACTGGAAAGTGGTCGGATCCTATTATAATCTCTGGGGTCCAGCACGGCGTGGCACTGACAGATCCTGGATGCTGTAGATGTGAACGTATCCTTACCTGAGGGTTTCACTATCAGAACAGAAAATTAATTTGGACCCTTTCCTCATACCCCAACATGAATGCAGACCCCAGACTTCTAAATACATTAAACACTAATATGGTCAGTATTACATCCGGCACAGCGGTCGTCAACCAATTTTTCTAATGGTCATTTTGGCATTCCATTTTCAAGGAAGGCCGGGTGACAACCTCTGTAGTAGCAGCATCTGTAACCATGTTGGTTGTCACCCAGATTTTCCAAAAAAAGATTTAAGTAACAAATGAATCAAAGTTTCACCAACTTGACAAATGTAGATGCTGCAAGAACTTATATTTACTGAAGATTTTAGAGTGAAGCGTTCTCTAATCCCATCCCGCACAGGACGTTCTGGCAGCGGAGCGACGTACATATACAGTGAAATATCCCATCCTGGTTTAACCCCTGAGGTGCTATAATCATGACATGACCCCTCATCATCAGCTCCGACATCAGGGATGTTTTTATAGGGACAGACCTGTTTCTAATAAAGGACCCCTATCTTGCCATAATGCCTGTTAGGATATACCTTAGGCAGGACCCATCAGCTGCACATGCATTTTATACACAAAGGATATACAGGTATTCTAGTGTATTGTAAGTTAAAACAATTTATGTAAAGAATAAAATACCAGAGATGGTATTCACAGGGTGATACTTGTAGGTGGCAGCAAAAATGGGAGCGCCCTTTTAGGTCGTACAAGTGACTATAGTACTGATTAGCCGCAGAATAAAGATTTGTATTTAGTGACTTACAGGTGACATCTCCTCCAGATACTTTCTCTTTCAGTTCTCTTCAGACCACCATGATGACTCCCAGCCACCAGTCGCCTCTGCTGCCCACATCTCAGGCAACCAGACCCTATATAATAAAACACAAACTCCTCTTAGTACCGCAAACTGCACCCTGAACATTATAGCATTATACACGGTGCCCTGAATGCAATTGTTTCACATATTATACCCTCTTAAGTATAAGTATGCAGCGCCACACACCCTGCGCTCTCAGTATGCGGCACCAAACGCCCTACGCTTCCCAGTATGCGTCGCCACACTCCCTACATCCCCCAATATGACGCGCCACATGCCCTGCACCCCCCAGTATGTGGCGCCATGTGCCATCCAGTATGAAGCACCACACGTCCCCCAGTATGCAGAAAATCACGCTCTGCGACCGCCAGTGTACAGTGCAAGCCAACCAGTATACAGTGCTCCATGCACTGCCTCCAATGCTCCGCACCCCCAGTATACATTGACACATGCTCTGAGCCCCGCAGTATACAGCACCACACACTGTGATCCCTGTACACTGTGCCACAGACTCAGTGCCCCCTGTATATGGTGCCTACAGAGGTCAATGCAGATATTGCCTCACATGCTCTGTGCCATCTATAGAGCCACCTACCCCCTTAGTATAAAAATACTTACCTGTCCCTGGTCCCACAGTCATCCTGCCATGCAGGCATATTCTCTTCTGGCCAGGCCTGCTCCTAGAGAAGCTCGCCGGCGGTGTGAAAATGTCATTGTGCCGCCGGCATCACAAAAAGTGCCGATTGGTGCAGCAGGGAAATTATGGCTTCCTTATCCCGCCAGTGCTGTGACAGCTGCTCAATTATATCTGCATCCTGCCAATACAATTCAGTGCAGGGGCCCGAGTGGACAGACCTGGTGACTGGGGGCCCAAAACTCAGTGAGTCCCAGTAAAACTGGGAAACTTAACAGCTCTGAGGTCCAGAAGGGCTCCAGAATAGTGGTGTAACAACAACAGGTTCAGAGGTAGCAGGTGGCCCAGTCACACGTGGGCCCCAGTGGTACCTGAGGGCCCCCCTCTGATAACTGAGGAGCAAGGTACTGATACAGGTTTATAAAATGGTATAAAACAAAAACTTTGTTGCCCATAGCAACCAATCACAGCACAGCTTTCAATTCATATTTTACCTGTGTAAAATGAAAGCTGTGATTGGTTGCTATGGGCAACACATTTCATTAATCTTTCAGCATCTTCCACCTCAGACTTCTGCTCTCGACTCTCCGGTCACAAAGGAAATGCCCTCATATCAGCCGCCCTAAGGGGAAGATTTATCAAAAATGGTGTAAATGCAAACTGGCTTAGTTGCCTATAGCAACCAGAGTCCACCTTTTATTTTCCATAGAAGCTGTGAAAAATGAAAGGTGGAATCTGATTGGTTGCTATGAGCAAGTCAGTCAGTTTTCCTTCACGCCATTTTTGATAAATCTCTCCCTGGGTTCTCTGGTGCCATCTCCCACTGGGTGGGCCTGACAAACGAGGAATATTCAGACCTAGTGAGAAGCGCCTTGACAGTGCAGGCCCCATCTTATTAGGCAAACGTACCACCTCTTATTGCATATACCGTGGCAGTCTACCGGCCTGGTGGCCACCGGAATTAGCTTCAAGCTAGGACTATGGGTACTGTATCATGGCTCTGTACAACTGAGATTGTACAAAGCCATGAACCACCCGTGTCCACGGGGCCTAACATGACTAAAAATCAGACACCACACCCTCAGGATCAATGGTATTTGAATTTATTTGGAGCTCTTGGAAACCCGGTGACGGTCGTTTCCGCTGTGAACAGGGTCACAACTATTCCTCTCCTTGGCGCATGCGCAGATGAGGTAGATTCAGGTGTTTATGAAAGCACCAAAGAAAGGAACGGTTCTGGCCTCGTCCACCATGGAAGTGACGTCCCGTACATAGCTCCAGACGGAAATCTGGTAAAAGATGTGACAGCAGTGAAAGATGGATTTTAGGATGGGGCATCACGTGACCAGGTCCCCAAGAGGTCAAACACAAAACTTTGGAATAAGCTATCCCCCATAGTCGTGTTCCCTGTCATTAAGGTGGATTTGTGGGAACCGCTGGGCCCGGAAAGCCCTTTGAAAGGTGCAACTTCGGCTATCTTCTTCAGTGGCTCACATTTATTTCTATTAGTGCATCTAGATTTTCGCCAAATTGTGGCAAAATATGGTGCAATTTGGCACATCTAGATGTAGATCTGCACCTAGTCCAACGAAGGGAGTGACGTACCCGCAGGGGTGCACCACCCATGAGGCGATTGCCTCAGGCAGCACCAGGTAGGGGAAACGGGGGGGGGGGGGGAGCCAAAAGCTAAAGAGAAGGGGTTTGGTTAAGAAATTGGCATTGGGGAGGGGGCGCTTTTTTAGTTTTCACCTCAGGCAGCAGAAAGGCTAGGTGCCCCCTGGCGTACCTGGCGCAATTTTTGGGGGCCCATCAATATATCCTTCTCCCTTTAGGACCATGTAATCCTGCATTACCACATAAATACACAGCACGATGTATCCATAACATATAACCATCAACACGTTCCATTCTCATCCAGAAATAGCCGAGAGTGTTACATAATCATGAGGTGTATCCACTGATGTAACTATCATACACACCCGTGCTTAAAGGGGAACTCCATTTTAGTATCGTCATCTGACAGGTAACTGGGATTTCTCCTCAAGGCTACCCACAGGTTGGGTGCAGGATGACTTGCAGAAAGACCGCAGACTTCTGTGTGGATTTCTGTGCATTTCCGCACCAAAAACCTTGTGGTGCGGATTTGATGCGTTTTGCCTTAAATCTCACCCTTGCATCGAAAATGCTAAAATCCGAACAAAAGAAAACCAAACTGGTCGAAGAACTGACATACTGCGGATTTTAAAATTCGTACGGCAGGTCAATTCCTGCACGGAACGAAGAAGCAGGGATTTATGAAATCTCATACACTTTGCTGGTACTGCATGACACTGCGGTTTTTCTGCACAAGAATCCGCTCGTGTAATCTGCAACGTGTGCAGGTAGCCTTGCACACGATCAGGATGGCGTGTAGAAAATCCACACCGTAGGTTATACATTGTATTATATAAGAACTTGAAATCCTCATATACACGACGCAGATTTTTTTTCCATGAGGATTTGGACCCGCGGTGCGGATTTTAAAATCCGCCTCATACCAATTTATTTTATTTTTTTCTGACCAGATTTTCTCCATTCACTTCAATGGGGAGAGTAAAGTCCACATGCGGAAAATCCACATCAAGTCTGCACCAATTGATGCAGGTTGTCCGCACGGATTTCCCTGCGACCGCTTACGGATTTCAGTGTGGATTCTCCGCACATAAATCCTGAATGTGTGCATTAACCCTTAGGCCCCTTTCACACGATCGAGTTTTCTGCGCTTTTTTTCACGCATCAGTTCTGCGCAGCATGTTCTATATTCTACAGTTTTCACGCAGCGCTGGTCCCATAGAAGTGAATGGGGCTTCAGTGAAAAACGCATTGTATCCTGAAGCAAGTGCGGATACAATGCGTTTTTCACAGATGGTTTCAAAGAGAGGTTGTTTGTAAACATTCATTTTTTTTATCACGTGCGTGAAAAACGCATCAAAACGCATTGCACCTGTGCGGAAAAAAACTGAACAACTGAACGCAATTGCAGACAAAACTGACAACTTGCTTGCAAAATGGTGCGAGTTTTCCTGAACTTACCCGTACCTAATCCGTCACGCTCGTGTGAAAGAGGCCTAACGGTATGTTCACAGGGTTAAAAATACACATTAAAAAAAAAAATATGACGCATACCACAGAATCCACAAAATAAGGCTTCATTCACACGACCACATGTGTTTTGCAGTCTGGAAAAAAAAAAAACGACGTTCCGGTTTTTTTTTTTTTTTTTGCGGATCCATTGTAACAATGCCTATCCTTGTCAGCAAAACGGACAAGAATAGGACATGTTCTGTCTTTTTTGAGGAAAGGAAATACAGACATACGGAAACGGAATGCACACGGAGTACCTTCCGTTTTTTTTGCGGACCCATTAAAAGGAATGGTTCCGCATACGGTCCACAAAAAAAACCCGGAACTGACACAGAAACAAAATACGGTCGTGTGAATGAAGCCTTAATCCAAGGGCTCATGCCCAAGGCCGTAAACGTTCTGCGGTCCGCAAATCATGGATCCAGGCGGAGTGCATGCTACCACCGATCCCAGGTCATGACATGGATTTCTAACCAGCGTGTACACAATCCGCAGCTGTATACAAACCAACATGGATTCCCATTAGAAACAATGTAACCGGAACTTGCCTCAGTTTTCATGTAGAGTTCAGTGTGGAACACAAGCCATGTGAAATTTAGGGTAGGGGGACGCGACGTTATGCAACAAAAAAATACGCGCAACTTGCTGTGATGATTTTACAGCTGTGGGAAAAAAAGTCAGTGCAAGGTTTGAGTTCAGGTTATCTAAGAATCCCGTTATGGATTCCGCTACCGCGGACCGGTCTGTGGTTCGGAATCCATAACAGAATTCTTAGCTAACCCAATCCTTGCCCGCCCCACACTTGAAGCACAAGTTCGCCAATCCCTAGACTTCAGCTCTGTGCACATGAAGATTTTGGCATGTTTTCCACCAAATTTCCCTTTGAACTCACTCCCTTAGTGCAGATTCTGCAACTAAAATACACACGCAATGTGTGAACTCACCCTTAGTACAGTACTTAGACCTGGCAGGACAGTGACTAGACTGATGAGGGAAGAGTTTAGCAGCATATGAGGTGAGGGCTGTTGGGTGGGCTCATAGATTTATCTGCAGGTGAAGCTTAATTGCCTGGGTCAGGTTGTTGTCTTAGCAATCTTATACTTGTCTGAGGAGCGAATGACCATGGCCTCTATAGAGGCTGACCTGTGTATAGAGTCTCTGGCGCCGCTGCCTCCAAAACATATAGATCTGCCCAAACAGATTGGATTAATACAAGTAAGTGCTGGCGCTTTCTATTTGTATAAATCAGTTCAAGATACAAGTCCTGTATGCTTCCAGGAGGAGACCAGAGAGGGGCACGCTCCCCCATCCTCCAGTGAACACCTCTCTGGGTCCACTTTTAGGCCTCTTTCACACGAGCATCACGGATTCAGTCCGGAAGCGTTCTGGAAAATCCGCACCAATCCGCACGCAATCACAGTCAGTTTTGATTGCGTACGTTCGTTCAGTTTTTTCCGCGTGGGTGCGAAGCGTTTTGATGCGTTTTTCACGCGCGTGATAAAAAAAACTGAATGTTTACAAACATCATCTCTTAGCAACCATCAGTGAATCACTTGTGTGCGGATGCAATGCGTTATTCACGCCGCCCCATTCACTTCAATGGGGCCAGGGCTGCGTGAAAAACGCAGAATATAGAACATGCTGCGATTTTTCACGCAACGGCGAACTGATGCGTGAAAAACATCGCTCATGTGAAAAGCCCCATTGAAATGAATGGGTCAGGATTCAGTGCGGGTGCAATGCGTTCGCATCACGCATTGCACCCGCGCGGAAATCTCGCCCGTGTGAAAGGGGCCTTAGGGCGCTACACACAAAAACTTAGGGTACACTCAGAACCATTAGAGTCTGTGGGGGTCATAAACAATGGGTGCTAGGCTGGGTTTTGGTGTAAAAAAAAAAAATAAAAAATAAAAAAAATTAGACCCTGTTTTGCAATTTATTTTAACGCATGTGTGAAAATATTTTGCGTTTTTCTATATAGGCGTTTTTGCACCATCCTGGCCACTTGGGAGTGACGAAGAGTGTAGGGGGCAAGGTGGAGGCTGAGACATTTAGGGCTTGAGATATTTACTATTTTTTTTTTCCCCGCTTGAAGACAGGTATGAAAGTGGAGAAAAAAAAAATTCTGAGCATCAGTCATGAAAAAAATAACTTGGACAATCCCCTTTAGGTCCCTTTAACACAAGCAAATTTTTCACGCGGGTGCAATGTGTGATGTGAACGCATAGTACCTGCACTGAATCCTGACCCATTCATTTCAATGGGTCTGTGTAGATGAGCGTTTTTTTTTTTTCACGTATCACTTCTGCGTTGCATGAGAGTCACAGCATGTTCGATATTCTGCGTTTTTCATGCAGCCCTGGCCCTATAGAAGTGAACGGGGCTTCAGTGAAAAACGCATTACATCCGCAAGCAAGTGTGGTTACAATGTGTTTTTCACTGATGGTTGCTAAGAGATGTTGTCTGTAAACATTCAGGGGGGAATTTATCATTAGGCAAATATTTGAAGTCAGTTCTGCTTCAGTCTGTGTTGGAGTACTTTCTGCCACATTTATCAAATGTCACAGGTTGTTTGATAAATGTGGCTTGTCCTTAAACCTAACACTTCTGTCTAGAGAAGCTACTCCACTTTTCCTACTCCACCCTCCTCCTGGAGTGAGATTGCGACTATTTTGCGACTTTTTTTTAAAAAGTCGCAATGATAAATCTGGAGTGAAACTCATTAACATGGCTAACCACACCCACTTTTCCACCCATATTACAAACTGGAGTGAGTGGTGTACACATGCAAAAAGTTGCAAAAAAATGCGCAAAAAAGTCGCAAAAGCCCTATCGTGCGACTTTTTGAAGACAGAATTCTGGAGTGAAGGTGTGATAAATCAGGGCCTCAGTTTTTTTATCACACGTGTGAAAAACGTATCAAACGCATTGCACCCGCGCAGAAATAACGGAACAACTGAACGCAATCGCAGACAAAACTCACTGAACTTGCTTGCAAAATGGTGCGACTTTGCCTGAACGCATCCGTACCTAATCCGCCTTAGGCCCCTTTTGGTTTCATCCGTCAAGGTTCCATGTTTGTTCCGTGTGTCCGTTTTTTGCCCTTCTTGTGTCATTCGTATTCCATAGAAATGAATTTCCAGCGCATCTCCTACCAATCGTCCCTGAAAAACCACTGACGGAACACAAATGCCATCCGTGTTGTGCCAGTGGTTTTTTATGGACCCATAGAATTCAATGGGTCCACTCGAGGATGATGTGGCAGTGAACTTGGACAGTTACGGGGTGTTCCAAAAAAAAAAAAAAAAAAGTACTCTGGCACACAGCTTTGAGGTTGTGTGTGTGTGTGTGTGTGTGTATATATATATATATATTTTTTTTTTATATTAGAGAGAGAGAGATATGCAGATATCTGGAAAAGACAGGCATACAGAATTGCCTTGATAAATAAGTATCTTCTACCCGGCTACGATCAGAACTAGGCGAATAAAATGCAAGAATTGCAGTATAGACTGACACGCAGTCTAAATGTGGCTTAAAAAGATTGGCATGTCACATAGAGCTTATGCCGTGGGGGAGAATTTGCCTTGTGCTGGAAAAATCCCCTAATTAGACCCTGGAAATGGAGGGACGAGGACAGCAAAGCCGCAAGAGAACTGGCTTGGGCGAGAATGCAAACACAATTCATTTTTTTTTTTTTTTGCCAGGACTGTATATCAATTCTCTTCATTTTAGGGAGGGAGATGATATTTTTCATACATTTGGAGAGACCTACTCCTCAGGTAGGATGTTTATGGAGAGGAGCAGAGCCCTGGGCGGTGACACTGCAGGACCACCGGCTAGTGAGTGCAGTAGATGGCAGTACTTGACCTGCAGACTGTCCCCTCAGGGCGCTCAGAGCAGATCAGCGAATGTCGACCCTGAGAATGTGAGGTTTTGAGGCTGAGAAGCTCATGTCCAGCGAGGATCCAGCAGGAGGTGTCTGCACAGTGCGCCCTGTGTGGTGTCACCATGTACTCGTCTGTAGTAAGTGTAAACGGTTTAGGTTTATGAGGAGTGTTGGGTGACACTGGAGCCCACCCACCTCTGGCTGATCTCACACTGGTAAGGTTTCCCAGCCTCATTTCTCCGTATGTCTCAGAGTCATAAGAAGCAGACGCTCTACATCTCAATGGTCTCTCTAAATGTGAGTATTCTGTATTTCGCTTTCATTACTTTTATTAATAGTATTTATAAGAGTAACAGAAAATGTTCCTTTTTTTTTTTTTTCTGGAATGTTTCAACCTGTACGGACTTCTGCAATGTTATCTGTAACTTGTAGTTCATAAGGATAGAGAATGCTATAGGGACTGTGTATAAAAAATTTTGGGCTGTCCCTGTTGATGCTGGTGGGAAGGGTACGTCGTTCACACCTGCAGCATGCCGGCTGTCGGCAAGACAATAAACATTGCACATAACTGTTTTTGTCTGGTCAAAACCTGGCATTTATGCCGGATCACCGCCGGACCCCATAATAGTTCATGGAGATTCAACTAAATTCAGTAGGCTGCTCTCTGCCGGATTCACTGACGCATATGCGAACGTACCCTGACCGGCTTGGAAAAAGCACCATTTTTTAAATGTTTTTGCATCTGGTGTGAAATATTTTTAAAAGGGTTGGGGGAATGGCTATTTTGGAAGATACAGAATGTAGAGATATATTAAAAAAAAAAAAAAAACACTTGTGATCATACAATGTAGGTTTTATGCACACGAACGTATGTGTTTTGCAGTCCGCAAAATACAGATGGCATCCGTTTTTGGGTTTTTTTGTTTGTTTTTTTTGGCGGATCCGTTGTAACAATGCCTGTTCTTGTCCACAAAGGGGACAATAATAGGACATGTTCGTTGTTTTTTTTTTTTTTTTTTTTTTTTTTTTTTTTGTGAAACATAAATACGGACATACGGAAACAGAATGGACACAGAGTAATTTCTGTTGTTTTTTTGCTGACCAATTAAAGTGAATGGTTCCGCATACGGTCCAGAAAAAAAACGGAACGGATAAGGAAAGAAAATATGTTCTTGGCAGGAATGGTCGTCCATTCCTGCCAAGATTGAAGGGGTTGCCCCCTATCCCCATTGTCTGAGCGGTTGGATGGGGGCCCGTTCTCCCCTGTTCGAATACAGTAGCGGTCAAGCTCAGGGGTGCACCTACTCTTTCTGCTGCCTGAGGCGAAAACTAAAATGTCGCTCCTCCCTCCCCAATACCAATTTCTTAACCTAACCCCTTCCCTTAAGCCCATGGCCCTTCGGCTGCCCCCCCTCTTGCCCCTACCTGGTAATGCCTGAGGTGATCGCCTCACCTGGCCTTATTGGTGGTGCGCCCCTGCTGCCGCTTTATTCAGCTTTATAACACTTGTTCTCGGCTATCTCTGGCAGTCCCATAGAGTTGACTGGAGCAGCGGACACGCATGCTTGTCTGACACTTCCTTCAAGCAGGGAGCATGGTCCCCCTTTCTCGTGATCGGCAGGCTCCCCAGGGATCGGACCCCTGACGTTTAGACACTCATCAATAAGTTGTCTTCATGGGACAACCTCTTTAGTCTAAGGTGTATGGCTAGCTTTAAGGTGCCCATATACATTAAGTGGAAGTTGACTGAACCCCTGATTTCAGCAGAAGCATCCAACTTTCTATTGTGTATGAGGGTGTCTCAACTCTCCCCTGATATTAGATGTGGGGGGGGGGGGGTTAAGCATATTGGATTTCAACATTTCCAATCCTTCGATCCTGCAGGAGAGGAGCTGCTAGTAGGGAAGTATGACAGTGACGTATTCTCCTCTCCTCATGCGCCTCAAGCAAATCAATGGGTACCTTTTAGCCATGGGTGTAGCATCTATGAGGCAGGGGAAAACTTCAACTTGGGTGGAGTACTGCCCTCATTTTCGTAGATCTAAGCCAGTCCCACCTACAATTTTAGAAGAGGGGCGCCATTCATTTTTCAACTGAGAAAGCTAAAAGCACCCTTAGCTGAGGGATGAACTGGGATCCAGAGCTTAAAGTCACATATCTCTTTTACTCTGTTACTTAGAAAAACGCCCAAATTTATACATACAGCAGATACATGTGACCCAACATCTCCTCCTGTTCCATGGTCGTCTCATATGAAAGAAACCTCAACTTTGACAGGGGTCCCATAGAGTGCTTGTAAAAGGGAACAAGCACTCAAGCAAGTCTTCAGGTCTACAAACTTCCTTCTGAAACCCCTGAGATAATATCTCGGATTCCTCTCTGACATATGTTATGAAATCTTCAGTTTCTTATGTCTTATCAGGAGCCAGAAGCAGGTTCTGAGCGGCTGAGTTGCCGGGTAAGGCCTTGCTCACTTCTTGGAGGAAGACAGAATGTCACCTCAGATAAAAAGCACATTGCCACAGACATAATAGGTCTTCACGTGTTTATGGCTCGTTTTAATTCCTTAATGGTCTTGCTTTCTTCGTCATGGTTGGTTCCATAGGCATGCCACCCTCTGCAAGACGTCTTTCACGTGTTGTAAGCTGAATATGTATGAGAGGAACAGAAGAGGGGTCAGACCTGTAAAGAGGGTTATACAAGTTCAGCGTCTGTAGCTTCATCATGTCCTCATTGTATATCACACTTCTGTAAACTACGCTTTGGTATGTGTTCTCTAGATGAGAGGGGGGTCACCGTCGCATCCCACATTGTATACAACTTTCACACTTTGTTTAAACATCAATCTGTTGAAAATTGATGAGTGTATTCATAATGTTATAATCACCATCGAGCCAGGATCGGTGGTCGTATTCGGCTTAATGGAGCCGGCGCTGAGTAACATCCATACTACTCCACCTCAAGGGAGATCTACTGTGTTTTTCATTGATGTGCCTGAAAACTCCCAGGTTCATCCACCTTTAAAATCCATGCACACAACCTTATTATGGATCCATCATATGGCACCTATAAGCAGGGGTGCTCCTAGCCGTTCTGCAGCCTGAGGCAAAAACTGAAATGGCGCCGCTTTCCCCATGCCAATTTCTTACCCTAACCCCTTTGCCACAATGGAGGCACTCATGACCCTTCCGCTGCTGCCCTCCTCTCTTGCCCCTTCCTGGTGCTGCCACAGGCGATCGCCTCACCTGGCCTCATTGGTGATGCATCCCTGCCAGCATGGAGTGCCTATTGGTCTGCAACATAGGGTGCTGTGTAGTCTGCGTGGCCTGTATGCCACATATGATGCCCCCATACAACACACTATTGTTCTCCCGTAGAAGCCTTGCTTCTTACATCCAATGGCATATTGGAGGAAATCTTGTGTGAAATCTGACATAAATGAAAAAAAGAAGGCAGCCCTCCAATGCAAAAGAGTTGTTTTAGTCACCCAATGTAGGACAGCAACGTTTAATTGCTACTCGCCCTATTTATACCGTGTTGTATGTGAACACTGATGATTAAAAATGGCTGCATTGAGCAGCTGAAAAGTTGCTGTCCTACGTTAGGTAAATACCTACAGCTTTTGCTTTGGAGTTTTTTTGTTTTTTTTTTGGGGGGTACTGGTAAGTACTTGGATCGGATCTCTTTGGAAGCATGCACCCGACTTAAAGGGGTTATCAGACTATTTGTAACTGATGACCTATTGTCTGTATAGGGCATCTGAATCTGACTGGTGGGGTTCTGATACCCAGGACCCCGCTGATCAGCTGTTTGAGAAAGCGTTGGCCCTACGGAGAGCACTGGTGCCTTCTCGCTGCTTACCTTAGTCCAGTGACGTCACGACCATCGGTCATGCGGCCTAGACGCAGCTCAGCCCCATACGATAACTGGGCCAAATGGCCTTTCGGCCAACAGCTATTCTTCCACACGTCACTATACAGAAACGCTTGGTTTGGATGGGCATGCGTACGTTCTCCATGGGGAAGGTTAACAAGTTGCTATCGGACACCTCTAGTAGTGGGTTAGCTCCTTTGGGAATCTGAACATTCAACATACCTGTCATTTCTTTCCTTGACATCTTCTGAATGAATTTAATCTGAACATCTAAGGGCCCATTCACACGACCATGGAGCACGGTCAGGGACGGTCTGTGAAAACCTGGACAGTGCTCCTTCTGAGGGCAGGAGTGCACGGCGTCATTGGTTGCTATGGCATTGTGCGCTTCCTGAGGCCGCCGCTGTACGGTGATACACTGTACACGCTCGTATAGAGTGTATCACTGTACAGCGGCGGCCTCAGGAAGCGCACAGCGTCAATGGTTGCTATGCCCTCAGAAGGAGCACGGACCGGGTTTTCACGGACCGTCCCGTACCGTGCTCCATGGTCGTGTGAAAGGGCCCTAAGAGATGGTTAGGCAAGCACACTAAAATCGGACCTTCAAATTTAGTCTTGTGACTAAGTTCACTAAGCAAAATTTAGAATTTTGTCCGTTGTAGGTTAACAAAAAGTACAGTTTGAGAAGTTATGTAGAAGATGGTACACCTACTGGGATCAGGAACTCCTGTTAGACTTTTTCCCAATTCCCGCCAAAACCAACCAAGGTTTCTGAATGTTACGATTTATAAGGCAATCTGCCAGATGCAGAAACACTGATAAGAACAATATTCAATATGACGATGTTAGGGTGAAAGGTGTGGACTGATAGGCAAAGAGACTGTGTCAATACTGGTGTACTGGAATGACCCTTCATCTTTAGATTTCCTTTGTCTCTGTTGGCATAGTGAATTGCATAACACCAAATATACAGTAGATAGACCTCTGATTGTCACCATGAAGACCATCTGTGAAAGCTTCAAATGCTTGCGTTTGGTATCTACGTGATTTGGTCAAATCTATAGAAACAAGAAAGTACTCGATGGCGAAGAAAACATCTCTCTATGTAGACCTCATTTTAGACTGCTAATGGAGACGTTACCCATAGGAACCATTACAGACAAGAACATTAAAGAGAGTTGGACATGTTGAACATGATGTCTGGTCAGGAGGAGCTGAGCAGATTGAATAGGTTTTTAGGAAAAGATTCAATGTAACATGCAATTTATTCATTTCGATCCCTGTTAGTTCTGGGCTTTAGGAGTCCAGTGGGTGGACCTACTCGGTTATTGGGTGACCTTACAAGTTATAATCATTCTTTCCCCCACAAAACTATATATCAATCTTCTCAATAACTCCTGCTTTGTTCCATAACGTAGACATCCCTGCATATAGGAGACTATTTCCTGGACTTCTAGAACAGTTTTGGTACCTGGTACCCTCTGCAACATCATCTCAAAATGCACTCCCATATTCTGGACAATTTTCATTGACGGTCTTCATAGTTGGTAGCATTAAATGGGTTTTCAAGGATTACAAAAAGATGGCTGCCGTATTCCAAAAACATCTCCACAGCTCAGCTCCATTGAAGTCAATGGTGTTGCAGACAGCTGTTTTTTGTAGAAAGCAGCCATCTTAATCAAGTCCTAGACAACCCTTTTAATTGTCCACTGCCTGGTCTTTTATTATAATTATTAATTTGTTACTTCTCTTTTGCA
This sequence comes from Rhinella marina, assembly GCA_900303285.1. NCBI lineage: Eukaryota > Metazoa > Chordata > Amphibia > Anura > Bufonidae > Rhinella > Rhinella marina. The sequence goes on along the minus strand of ONZH01030116.1, from coordinate 30,049 downwards.
GTTGTTGAACTCCCTGGGTGCCGATCAAGACTCTGCCTGTAAACATGGTCTATGTTTCAGAGATGGCCAGAGGAAAGTGGACTATATTTTGGCTTACACCTACAAGAAGTCTTCAGGTAGCAGAACGCCAAGTAGAAAGTCTCTCCACAGTAACTCTTTGCACATGTCTCGGAATAGTAAAGACAGTCATCATCTTCCTGGAGGAACTGGTGACGTAGAGTATGCAGAAACCGAACCCAAGATGGATTACCATGAAGATGACAAGAGGTTCCGGAGAGAAGAGTATGAGGGGAACTTGATGGAGACGGGTCTGGAATTGGAGAAAGATGATGAGGTAATTTTTGAGTCACTTGAGGATCTACGACTTACAGTATATCTGTTCACTGTGCACAGTATTGAAATGGGTACCCAAGGCACTCCAGTAGAGGTGACTCTGTAGTTACATACAAATAGTCACTTCATTAGGCATTCAGGACACAGTGATGTAAAACACAAGCTAATAGGTTGAGGAGGCAAATTGGACACAAATCTTAAGAGGCCATGTCTTATTGCCACAGTCAATTAAGACTTCTCTCGCTCCTGTCAGGATGCTGGGAGATTTCAGACAGGGAGCCCTACTTGTTAGTATGAGGTCCCACTGGGGAATTTGCTGGGTCTTCGGTAAGCCGCTCCCAGTTTGATTGCGCCCTTTGGCACCAACCAGGAGGTTTGACCAGGTGAGACATATTCAATACTTAGTGATTATCAAACAAAGGCAACACAGAAGATGTGAATCAGTCTTCTTATTGTGTAACGTTGGGTTGGTTATTAATCAGGACATTTCTGGTGGAATTTAGAAAGGTTACGATCCACCCACCTGATATGCTCCACTCCCTGCTTCCTAAATATACAGATAAGGTACAACGTAGAGCAGATAAGCTTCTTTTGACCAGGCATATCTCAGAGTCTTTGTGCCAAGTTTTTAGAATGCAGATTTCATTTTGTGAACTCTGATTCTTTTTCATTAAGCTTTATTACGGACTGGCCGCTTTGTTAGAACTGTGTGCTACATGTATGGGTTATGTTCGGTTGATCAGCCGCAACGGTAATACATGGGTGTTTAAAGAAGAACTCCCGCAAAAATTTCTATTCTCTGACCTGTTAGGTGCATGATGTAATCTATAGTGAATGTAATCTTCTCATCGGAGACTGTATTTCTGAGTTATCCCCTCTCTTCTTATTGTAGCTGTGTCATGTGACCAACTCCCTGACCTCCAACTGACCCAGGATAGTTACTTCTCTATTCATTCCTATGAGGCTCCCATAGGAATACATAGAGAAATAGACTTCCTGTCCACACATAAGATGCTGTGTGAGTTGTGAGTCTGATTCCTAGTCACATGACACAGTTGAGAAACATCTGGTAGATATAACTCACAAATACAGCCACTGGTAAGAAAATGACATTCACTACAGATTACATCATGTACATTTCTAGCAGGACATGGAACACATTTTTTGCGGGAGTTCTTCTATAATGTGGTCCTCAGAAGCTATAGAGGGTGGCAACTACGTCTCTACATAGGGGACACATCATAGGAGGTCTTGTCCTCTTGCCATAGTGAATTAAGACTTGCGTTGTTGGCAAAAAAAAAGGCTTGTGGAAAGGCCATGGAAGGGAAACAAATGCCAAAACATAACCGAGGAAGGGGGGAAATGTTGTTATTTTCTATAGGGCCCTCACAACACCTTTTGGGATCTTTTTAAGTTTCTCACAAATGCTAGACGTCCTAGAGAAACCTTACGCAATAAAAACACCTTACAGTAATAAAACAAATAATCTTGGTGACCATCCTGGAGCAGCTTGTGTGAAAACAATTCTGGCTACATCAGTACTAAGCTAGTACTAGCTAAGTCAGGGGTGGATTGGCCATAGACCTTACAGGGAAATTTCCCGGTGGGCCGATGCCCAGGGGGTCGCCTGAGTCCTCCTCCTGGCCGGCCAGTGGAAGTTTTTGGGGATGTATTTTGTGATGGACCGTGGTATTTGGCTCTTTTGGGGCGGTATAATGTGCCACAATATGGTATTACTGGCCCTGCCTTCCATCAATTTGGACCCCATTACAAAATGGGGCCACTTTTAGCATTTTTTCCAGGGCCACTTTAAGTTCCCAGTCCTCCCCTGGGTATGGGTTAAGATTTATGACCCTACGCCAAAATTCTGGTGCAAAATTCTGGCACGAAGGTAAGCTTACTAATAGATGGAGCAAATGACAAATTTGGAGAATTTTCTGTCTAGTCTATGTTTACACTGACGGTGTCAGACAGGATTAAGAAGTCCGCCCCCCCCAACGTTTCTTGCACTGTGACTAAAGACAGATTGACATGGGTCAATTGCTAGACCAATAGTCCAGAAAGAACATTAGTACAAACGCGCATTCCCGGTCAAAGGTGCTGCAGATCACCCGATGAACAAGCAAAACACTTGCTCGCCCCCAACATAACCGGATTACCCCTTTAAGTATTAGGATCCTACGTTTCTCTTACTGGTCCTGTATAGCAAGAAATATACTGATTTCGTTGGGCATATCACATGCTCCTCAATGCACGCTATGGTCAGATGAGAAGCAAACATCAAGGGCAGCCGCAGACCACCTAGGGGCCCCTGAGCAGGCATAATAATAGGCCCTTTGATCCCGAAATGCTAATGTAACAAAACTGAGAAATTCCCCCCTTGCTGTGTATACTATCCCTATGTAACCACCAGTCCGGCAGTAATAGGGAGCTGTGGGAACCTTTTAGTTTGCCCCCGTTGCGTACCGGGCCCCCGTTCAGCTCCACATGATGCATCAGTGCTCACGTCATTAGAAAAAATGATAAATTCTCTGGAGCATCCGATGTGCTGTTTATGCTTTGCAATATTTTATTACACGTCCCGAAAGGCTCTGTTCAGGATCACAGCTATGGAAAACGCTGGTGGGATGTATTGTCTCAGACGCTGAACGCTCTACGGCCCATCTACAGTATCCCAAATATGAGGATGTGTGCTGAGATATATGCCTCTCATTGAAAGCACAGCGCAATGGTCGACTTCTGTTCTGTCCAATGAAGAAGGCAATGAATGGCACATATAGGTATCAACCCTTCTGCTCAATTGGATGAATTTCCTTTCCTTTGCAGCACGAGATGAAACTGTTAGGGCTTATTCACACGAATGTAATTTTTTTTTGTCTGTGTCCGTTCTGGGGGTTTTTTTTTGTTTGTGCGGTATGTGGAACCATTCGCTTCAAAAGGGCGGAAAAGTGTCCGTATGTCCGTTCCGCAGAAGAATAGAACATGTCCTGTTATTTTCCTCATTATGTACAAGGATAGGACTGTTCTATTAGGGGTCAGCTGTCCTGTTCCGTAAAATGCGGAATGCACACGGCCGGTGTCCGTTTTTGCGGATCTGTAGTTTGTGGACTGCATAACAACAGTCGTGTGCATGAGCCCTTACACTGGGGGTCAGCAACCTCAGGCACCCAGCTATTCTGAAACTACAACTTCCAGAATCCTCCTTTCACTTCTGTGAGAGTTACAAAAACAGCCGAATAGGTGTGTATGCTGGGAGTTGTAGTTTCACAGCAGCTGGAGTGCCGAAAGTTGCTGATCCCTGCCTTAGGGCTCATTCACACGAACGCATTTTCTTTCTGTGTCCTCTCTGTTTTTGTTTTTTTTGTGGAACCATTCATTTCAATGGGTGCACAAAAAAACGGAAGGTACTCCGTGTGCATTCCGTTTCTGTTTGTCCGTATTTTCATTTCGAAAAAAAGTAGAACATGTCCTATTATTGTCCGCATTACGGACAAGGATAGGACTGCTTTATTAGGGGCCAGCTGTTCAAATCCGCGAAATACGGAATGCACATGGACGTCATCCGTATTTTTTGCGGATCCGTTTTTTTCATACGGTCGTGTGCATGAGCCCTTAGACCAGGCATCCCCAACTGCGGCCCTCCAGCTGTTGTCAAACTACAACTCCCACCATGCCCTGATAGCTGTAGGCCATCCGGGCATGCTGGGAGTTGTAGTTTTGCAACATCTAGAGGGCCGCTGTTTGGGGATGCCTGCCTTAGACTGTGCAGGGACACACACCTTTTGACAAGGGGAATGGTAACGTGTAGGTTTCAGTTCATTCCTACATTTCCAGGGTGACTGGCACAAGGCAGAGATCTAAGGGAAGACGCTCCAGAATTATTTTAGGAGAGGTGACAGAACCTGTTTAACGCCTCTAGATACAGATACGGGAAGTGTTGTCATGGGCCTTCTCATAGGTTTCTAATAATTTTAGATTTTTTTATTTTTATTTTTTTAAAACTATTTTTAGCTTTACAGTTTGGGTTTTGTTGGGATCAGATCCTGCGTTTCCTGCAGCTAATTGTTTCCTCCCGGTCATCCAACTAACACCCATCTTTCATGGCAGACATGAAGTCATGGCATGGCTCCTTTTACTTTCTGGCAGGCAGCAGGCACGCTTGCAAATGTTTGCGCTTTCCTGGGTCATGTGGAGTTTTTCCAGCGTGCTAACTTTAGAAGATCTATACCAGGAATGGCCAACCTGCGGCTCTCCAGCTGTTGCAAAACTACAACTCCCAGCATGCCCAGACTGCCTACAGCTCTCAGCCTACAGCAGGGCATGCTGGGAGTTGTAGTTTTACAACAGCTGGAGAGCCGCCGGTTGGCCAGTCCTGATCTTTACAATAGAGTCAATAGAGGATGCAGTCGTGGCGGCCGGAGCTGCTTCGGCCTTGTAGTCTTCATAGCTCACCCTCTAAACCAGGTCAATACACCTGCTGGGTGACTTTTTTTTTTTTCTTTTAATTTTTTTAAATGATTATTTCCTCGTCCTAATTCATCAGCACGGAAGGATCTGTCATCTTGCTCCACTGGTACAGTCATCATCACTGCAGAAAACTGCCTCCCTTAATCTCGATCTGTCAGGCTGGTTGATGGCATTAGAGCTTAATAAAACCAGATCAAGTCATCGCAGAAGAATTTAGTCCATGATCTAATCTGAGCTTATTGTGCAGTGTGTGGGACACATTTTATGTGGTTTATTAAGCAATGGTAAGGCGTGGTTTGCTTCCTGGATAGTTTTTTTCCCCTCAATCTCAGTCTGTCTATATGCGGCCAGGTATTCTCAACTAAAAGTATTGCTCCTCATGGAGGACAGGGTGTTCTCTGTAATACAGGTGCTGAATTGGCACCATACAGCAGCTCATGGAGAGCCACTTTTATCAATAGGATTCTTAAAGGGCACCAGTCATCAGGATCAACCCTATTAAACCAGGTACACTGCCTGGTAGAATTGTTCCCGCTGATTAAAATGATACCTGTCTTGTGAAAATCTGTTGTGGCGTTCCCAAGAAAATAAGACTCTTATTCTTAAGCCCATGAGAGCTGCAGTTCACCAAGGGGTGTGGCCAGCACTGGAAAGCTATGCTAAGCCACACCCCTTGGTGCACTGCAGTTTTCATGTGCGTGAAGAATAAAAGTATTTTTTCTCGTGAACGCCAAAACCGATTTTCACAAGGCAGGTATCATTTTAATCAGCAGGAGCAACCAAACCATGCAGTGTGTCTGATGTAATAGGGTCGGACCTGCTGAGGGGTGTTCTTTAAAGGGGTTCTCAGATGCCAAAACCAATTTTAGTTATGGCCGGGAAAGTGGTTAACATAAAGGATAAAAGCCACTCCCTTTTTACCGTCAGTTCATTTCAGCAATGAGGATTCTGTTTCCGCTCCTTCCTGTCCATGGGGAAGAGGGGGGGGGGGCACAATGGAAATTGGAAAAATGCCACAAGTGATGTGTCGTTTCCAGAGGCAGTTTGGGAACTTAAAGTGGCCATGGAACATGAGTGGCCCCATGTTGTTAGTGGGTCCAACTTGACAGAAGGCAGGGGCAACACAAGTAGGTGGGACCAGCAATACCATATTGTGGTACATATACCCCCCTGCAGAACCAAAGAACACAGTGCATCACAAAATAATGCCTCGTCAGCCTTAAATACCTTCCCAGAAGCTGCCCCTCTTTTGGTGGCCAGCCTTAGCTGCTTCGTTTTACTCCAGTTGCCTCAGGATGGCAATACAGTCAAATCCACGGGTCAGGAGGGAAATGTTTGATCATTGCCTACCTGGAGGGCTCGGGTCGGCCCACCGGGTAGTTTCCCACCCCATGGCCATTTACTATTATTCTTCTTATACTACTTTATGCTTCTGATATCTGTGGCCCAACATCTTCCTGATAAGTGGTGTCTGTAAAGGAATACAGAGAACCTTTTCCAAGTTAAAAAAAAAAAACAAGTTGTAGAGCTGAAAACTTAGATTATAACCATTATTTTGGCTTTTGGGCCCTTTAGGGAGATATACTGGGGCTTACTGACCTGATCTGATGACTTAACACAGTGACACAGTCTCCATGAAGTGGGCAGAGAAGTCCTCTGAGGGCGTTTTCTTAATGGACGACTGTTGGGTGACGTCTCCAGCAATGACTAGGAGTAGTGTGCCTTAAACTCGCTGAACCCTCAGGGATGAATATAACTTTTTGTTTTGTTTTCTTCTCTCTGTATTTAGAAACTAGTAGTTTTGAATGAATTAACTCATTTTTGTATTTGCTGACTGCTTTAGAGGTTGTGATGATTGGCTTCAGTCTCGAGGGTCAAATTGGTCTCGGAGAAAGAATGTCTCATTTTGCACTAATGAACCACAAGCCAGGTCCAGTATTTTTTGGGGATAAACGGATGAGTAACAGATGATTCCTAGCATCAACATTACCACTTTTATAGAGGACTTACAGTACCCTATTAAAGGGGTTATCCCATGACTGATGTAAAAAATAAAAATCAGACATCATATAGGACATGACAATCTCTTTCTTACAAAGCTAGAACCAGCCTTGTACCTCACATGGATCCAGAGATCTCCTCATTCATTGCTCTTCTAGATTTATATCAAGCTGGCAGCTCAAGGGGAGTGTCTTTTCTGCTGCAGCTAAAGGGGCATGTCTCAGCTCTCCCTATCACAGCTCTCCCTATCACAGCTCAGGGGGCGTGTCTCAGCTCTCCCTATCACAGCTCAGGGGGCGTGTCTCAGCTCTCCTTATCACAGCTCAGGGGGCGTGTCTCAGCTCTCCTTATCACAGCTCAGGGGGCGTTTCTCAGCTCTCCTTATCACAGCTCAGGGGGCGTGTCTCAGCTCTGCCTATCCCAGCTCAGGGGGCGTGTCTCAGCTCTGCCTATCCCAGCTCAGGGGGCGTGTCTCAGCTCTGCCTATCCCAGCTCAGGGGGCGTGTCTCAGCTCTGCCTATCACAGCTCAGGGGGCGTGTCTAAGCTCTGCCTATCACAGCTCAGGAAGCAGTTGAAGGATGAAACTGAGCATGTGCGGCCTTCTCAGTGAGCAGGAAAAAGAAATAAGAAAAAAGACAAACAGCAGGTGGTGCTATACAGATACGTTGTATTGAATAACTCAGTGGCTATGCTAAATTTTTAATTACATCCAATTACAAAAGTATTCAGATCCAGGGGCTGGTTTGAAAACTGTAGAATATTTTTCGTGGGACAACCCCTTCTTAATACAGCAGGCGATGAAGCATACAGGACTGTTGGGCCCCTTCAGGCTCCAGGACCAAAAATTGACTGTCTGCACCTCCTATAGTTGGGCTCCTTTTCAAGGAGACCCACTCTGAGTACTGTATTCAGGTGTCTAGAGGAATCATCAGGTGCTGGTCTAGTTGTCCCCAAATTCTACCAACTTCAAATGGCAGGATTTTGGTCAATAGTTGTTTGCGTCCGTATTGGTAAGACAAAACCAAGAGTGGAACCAACTAAGAAACTATAATGGAAGATTGGCAACTCTTCTATGTTGTAGACCCACTGTTGGTTTTGGCTTTCAAGTACTGATCTAAAAAAACAGAAGTACCAAAACCATCTTCTATGAGAGAGCCATGAAAGCCCCATTAATATCTCTGCACTCCAATTTGTATCCGGTTTTCTTGGTAGTCCATCCTTGAGCCCTTTTTGATTTTTCAATCTCTTCAATGATTTCGATGAGGAAGAACATTTAGGAATGGGGTCTCTGGATCTCAAAGTATCTTCTTGACTATTTCTGACCAAGTCGATGAAGAATAAGGGTGCAAGAAGATCAGTAACTGATGGTCTCCTCTGTAGAATATAAAGTCTGTGGGTGACGTATGGGACCAGTTACTGGAGAAGAGCCCAGCTTTTGTGCTGGTGTTTACAGAGAAGGCATTACTAGCTTTTCAATTTACAAAGGGACCTTTTGAAGTTCTGCCATGGTCAAATAAAAACCAATTATTAAGATGTGTTTCTGTCTAGGGGTCAGGATGCGTGTCATCCCAGTAAGCCCATGGCGCGTTTTGTAGACACGGCTCATTGTATCGGTGATCTCAGGGTAAACATCACTATGCGAGCAGGTGGACACAAGTGCCAATAAGAACAATGAGGGCGTTATGTGAGAAGCATGGAGTAATGAAGATTATATGTCTTCATGTAAATCCATTAATGACACCATTGTGGTTGCCAGTGGCGTACCTCCAATAGAGGCAGACCACTCAGCTGCTATGGGGCCCGTTGGGCAGTGGGGCCCACAGTGAACCAAAGGCCTTGTCCCCTAATTGCATTCAATACAGGCTCCAATCCAGCATCTCTATAATCAGTGGAGAAAGCGAAAGGACCTGTGATATCCTCACGGGTCCTGTATATCTAGTAGGGGAACTGCATAACGAATAATGTAGTTCACAGTTTGGAAAAGTGCATCTGCCAGGACCTGTGATGACATCATCACAGGTCCTGTACCATCTAGTAAAGGAACAGCACAGAGAATGGTATAGTTCCCAGGTTAGAAAGGTGCATCTGCCAGGATCTGAGATGATATCATCACAGGTCCTTCAGCCCCAAACAGCATAGATTAGAAATTCTAATCTGTACCATGAGCTCTCCATTGAGAATAGAATGGCGCGGTAAGAGGAAGTCCTCCCCTTTTCTCTTCATTTGCCCCCCATTCCCTATTTTTACTATATCTCAGATATATAGGTTGTGGTCAGTGGGGGGGGGGGGGGGGGGTCTGATGGCTGAGACCCCCACTGATCCATAGAACAAGGGTAGAGAAGTGCTCACATAAGAAGCTCTCCTCTGCATGATAGAAGTGTATGGGCTTGTCTCAATTCCATCCTCAGCACCGAGGAGAGAGCACACGATATGCGTACTTTTAATCCCTTGTTCTAGAGATCAGCGGGGATCTCAGCCCCAGTTTTGTGAAAAATTAGTTACACATTAAAGGAGCTGTACAGTATCAGAAAAACATTGCTGCTTTCTTCTAGCAAATGTTCCAGAATTGCCCACAGGTTGCATTGTAAATTTTGTAAAGTTGCAACTAGGCCATGTGGCCGATGTACGATGACGTCACATGTCCTTGGAAGAGGCATGGGGCACTCATGGAGTGATAGCTGATCGGCGCGGGTCCCAGCTGTTGGACCCCTGCTATCACATTGATGATCTATCCAGAGGATCAATCCCTGGATAACCCCTTTAATGGGGATAATCTGCAATACCAGCCCATCACCCAGTCAGCTGGACTAAGACTGACAGTTTTTTAACTACTTGCTGCCTATAGACAACCATTAGGGATACACGGTGCAGAAGCAAATGAGTACTTTAACAATAAATCTCAACTCTTTAGCAGAAGTTTAGCTCTTTAGCAATGCTCTTTGATGACTTGACCCTTTTTGCAGTGATCCACTGGGTCCCTGCACATCTAGCACCGCTTATTTTTGGAGTAAGCCATGGGGAAGGGGGGGGTAAATGACCTGTCCAATGATTATTTCCTGGGTGGCAGACATTGAGGATCTCCTGCAGCAGAACCCCTATCTATTACCTTGTGTTATATATGTAATGAAATACATAAAATGTCCCATCTCTCTGTCACGGCTGGTGTGTTGACTTTTGGTTTCTATGTTTGACTTGCATAATACATATATTTTTATAGGGCTGTATAATGTACTGGCCCTGGCATGCAGCGTCTGGTAGCGATCTCCACATTTCCATATCCTGTTCCCTAGAATGTAGGAGTCCCATTCACTAGACCTTAAAAAGTTCATGTGATTATTAACCTTCTATTTGCTGACAAATAAAATCCTGCGACTTTATAATAAATCATTACTTTTTTTTTCTCCAGTTCACTTTTACTCGCGTGATCACCGAGGGCTTCTGAAGTCTGACCCACTGCTGATCTCCAAGATGGCATTAAAGGGGTATTTTGGGGTCTGATTGCTGGGGTCTGACTATTAGAATCCAAAGGTCACGGCACCATTCAGGATGGCAACACAACCTCATTCAATCCTCTTGGTTTACAATTTTTTGGGAGCCCCAGAAGCCAAATCCCTATCGGTCCCCATCGTCTCCAGTAATCGGCCTGATTATCAGTCCACATAAAAGGGGGTACATGCACACATCAAGCTGAAAATACACAGCGTAACACACCGTGCAGCTTGCTGGATATCTGCATTGCCGTCTGGCGGTTTTCGTTTGATCCCCGGCATATTTGCTGGGTTGCGGCCGAATCTCCACCAGTCCCGATTTATAGTTAATGGGGCTAGGCAGAAACGCTCTAGTTTTTAGCAATGTTGTAACGCAGGAAGATCCGGTCGGCTGTTCCCTGCTGGATATACAAGCGCTAGTGTGAATCTAGCGTAAGTAAATGTGATATTAAAAACCTCATCTTGACGGTGCTAAGATTTTCTGCCTGAAATTGACCCCCTGGAGTGATTTTGAAATCCACAGCATGTCACTTCTTTGATTTTCAGGGAGATCTGAAACAAAATCTGCAAGTTAGAAATGCACAAATTCAGTGTGGAAACAATTAAAACCTCCCGAAATCTGCGTAAACTACATTGCCATTTGAATATACGTGTAAATGTTAAGCTGGCCATACACATTAGATGCAGTATTTTTCAGGACTGCAGACTGTCTAATGTGTATATGGATTTCCTGACATTTCCCCCATTGGCAGTTAATTGACGTGAAGGATTAGTCATATGGATTCCAGCATGTCTGATCCTTTTTGTTCTCTACACTCTCTATTAAAGGAGTTGTCCCATGAACAAAAATTCTACAGTTTTCAAACCAGCAGCTGGATCTGAATACTTTTGTAATTGAATGTGATTGAAAATTTAGCATAGCCGCTGAGTTATTCAATAAAATGTTTCTGTATAGCGCCACCTGCTGTTTTTTTTTCTTATTTCTTTGTCTAGCTGACTGAGATGGCCGCACATGCTCAGTTTCATCCTTCAACTGCCTCCTGAGCTGTGATAGGGAGAGCTGAGACACACCTCCTGAGCTGTGATAGGGGAGGAGCATGGAGGACACGCCCCCTTAGCTACAGCAGAAAAGACACTCCCCTTGAGCTGTCAGCTTGATAAAAATCTAGCAGAGGAATTAATGTGGAGATCTCTGGATCCATGTGAGGTACAGGGCTGGTTCTAGCTTTCTTAGAAAGAGGTTGTTGCATACTGTATGATTTCTCAATTTTATATTTACGTTATTCATGAGATAAACCCTTTAAGATCACATGCACTTTTGGCCGCGTCCTTTGGGGAGAGGGTCTGGCAAAATAGCGGTTGCCGGTCACCCAACAGCCATCTACTGTTTATGGCCAGCCTAAGACCCCCAGACATGTGTTGGCCATCAGAGGCAACTGGACATTTTCAATCGCCTCTACAGTCTTGCCGTTATGGCCTTGCCTCCAGGAGTCAGTGGCTACCAATAGCCCGTATATAGTGATATTGTATAATGCATTGCTATGACCTCTTATAAATGGGTTTTCATTGCTCTCCATTTTGTTTCCTTGGTATAGACTAAAACGCACGGCGTGGGGTTTGTGAAGATTCATGCTCCCTGGAATGTTCTCTGCAGAGAAGCTGAGTTTATGAAACTTAAGATGCCTACAAAGAAGGTATGTGCTCACATCGGGGATTGCTACTCGTAAATTACCCCAGACACGTTTATATATAGTGACTCTTACATATAGGTCGCTGCTTCATTGACGGCAATGATTTGTAAGAAACGTTATAATGTTGTATATTTCTCCAATGAAAAGGATTAAGCGTTCCCATCGCATGTTGGACAAACCACGTGCCGCTAAATTTCTGACCTTGCAGCCTTCGTATGTATTACTGTAAGAACTGACGTGACGTAGGCGTCTTACATAGACTGCGTTCCCATACCCATGCTTTGCGTCAGCACCAGGCAAAATACTGGGGGGGCTATAATATATTCTTATATCAGTGTGGATTTTTCGCAATGTATCCAACCTAGGCCGTCTATCTGTGTCCGAAACGCATAAGCGTTGTTTGGACTGTCTTTTCGACTGCTGCTTGTACTGTTATGGACAGGGATAGACTGAGAACTTAAAGTGGCCCTGGAAAAAATACTAAAAGTGGCCATGTTTTTTAGTCTGGTCTAAACTGATGGAAGGCGGGGCCAGCAATACCATATTGCGGCACATTATACCACCCTAACAGAGCCAAATACCACAGTCCATCACAAAATACTTCCCCCCCCATCAGCACAAATACATCCCCATGAGGAGGACTCAGGTGGCCCTCTTGGGCATCGGCCCACCGGGAAATTTCCCTGTAAGGTCTATGGCCAATCCGTTATGGATTTGTGTCTGAATAAAATCCCACTTTTCGGATCCGCTGGACACGTAAGCTGACATCTTAAATAGTGAGGAGCTGGAACTTGAAATATAAACATGTAGGGACACATATCCACTTAAAGGGGCTATAGATATTGATGCTCTATCCTCAGGATAGGTCATCAATATCAGATCGGTGGGACACGCCGTATCCTCATGATCAGCTGTTTAGGGTGCCACAGCATCGGGGACTAACAGTATTCGGATCGGAAGCAGAAGGCCCCATATACTATGTAGTGGCCATGCTGGCTTATTGCAGCTAAGTTCCCATTCAAGTGACCCGGAGCTGAGTTTCGGTACGCCAGCACTGGAAACTACAGTGTACAGAGGCCTTCTGCTTCCGCTCCGTACACTGTCAGTTTCCAGTGCCACCGCAGCCTGAAATAGTTGATCAGTGGGGGTGCTGGATGTAGGACTCCCACCGATCTCATACTGATGACTTATCGTGAGGGTAGATCATCAATATCTGTAGCCCACACAGCAGATATTACAGTATGACATAGGAGGATATGCCATGTATGACAGTGGAGGTCTCGCCCCGCACAACCCTACCTATTAGGGTATATTCACACACGGCAGATTTGCTGCAGAAATTGGTGCAACTGAAAATCGAATTCACGTTGATTTCTGCAAGATCCGTGAATGGTTAATCTGCAGAGTGTGAACATACCCAAAGAGGTATTGGGGGGGGCGCACCCTACCAAGCCACTGGCTGCTACAAAGAGCAGTTGCACAGAGGGCTGGGGATGTATGTGTGTTTCATCCTCTATTAAATTCCATGGGAGTTACAAGCATCCTTGTCGATTTTCTCAAGTTCCCATAGAGCAGGGATCAGCAACCTTCGGCACTCCAGCTGCTGTGAAACTACAACTCCCAGCATGCAAACATGCTCGGCTGTTATAACTCCCATAGAAGTGAATGAAGCACTCTGGGAGTTGTAGTTTCTGAACAGGTAGAGTCTGAATAGCATGGAAGCGGGGCGCAGCCGTAGCGAGAATGCGGCTTGACTTCGGTGGAAGGTGTACAGGCTTAGGAAGGGTTAATATGTGTGACAGGTGAGGGGAGGGGGGGTGGTTTGGGTGCAGGAAGGGGAGGAAACAGTTTTTCCCGCCATACGTTTAAGGCACTGGGAGGAAGGGGAGGAGTCTTGTTAGCCAGTTGGAGTAGTGGCGTGCAGCAGTTCCCACCCACCCTGAGTATATGAGTTAACCAGAGATTTACCGGTTGTCATGGCGGCAGGAGAAAAGGAGGGATCCTGGGAGGCATAATTGAGAATAGGGGCATGATCCTTTGCGGGTGTGCACCTAGGAGGTTTTTGTGGAAAGTTAATTGGGGCTCCTGTGAGGGTTGGTAGCCCTACAGGGGTAGAATCCGGACGACTTGGTGCCCTTGGGTCGGTGAGTGCGGCCGAGGGTAAGGGTCTGGATTATTAGTGGAGGTTTGTGAGGGCGAATACAATTGAGTGCGATTGCCTCCTAGGATCTCTTCACTTTGTAGTGTTGGTTGGTTTAAGGTTAAGAGACTGTTGAATAATTGACGCTGTTATATTTTTTATGTTGTGATATGGTTAATAAAGTGGCCGCTATGGCCTTTTTACACCAAGCAAGCCTATGTGTGTTTTATTAAGAGGGGTCGGTTTAGTCGGTAGCCGTATATCCTTTCATCCCAGGAAGTCCTGAGGTTGCTGATCCCTGCCATGGAGAATAATGCAGAGCCCACCCCCTCAACCCAGTCCTCTTCCTTAGCATCTGCTTCTCTTAGGTGTGCCTGTCTGTAAAGCAGGGCTGGGGTCAGGGGACCCCGATAGACCCTCACCTACCGGACATTTTTCCTATACTTCGCCCCTGCCCAGGATATCACCACAGTTCTCCATACACTCTATGGATTGTGGAGAGTCTCCCGGGCAGGTTCCTATTCTACAAGCAATAGAGAGAAAGCAGCAGGTATGAAATTACCACTGCTACGAAAACTTTCAGGTTTAAATGATTGACTTTTTATTACATTACTGCGCTGTAGATCTTAGAAGTGGGAATAGTAAATTGGAGATGTCTTGACTTGAACGTGAAGGGGCCAATTACGACACACTACTATTAGAAACCTATAAAGCGACGTGTTTAGTTTTCATTAAGTAGCAATCTGGCAAAGTATGAAAGGCTTCATTCCTGCCGTACGTTTCCTCTAATGGATTGTCGGCTAGATCCAAACTTCAGAACACTTGCATTATTATTGCAAGGTCCAGGTAGGGCTGGAAGTATGTGCTCGGTTTTTCCTTCTAGGCATGCTCCAGCCTTCCAGAGGGGCTCACAGTCTGGTAACTGCTGTAGACCACGAAGATGTGTGGGTTTGGAGGCACGACATCTGCTCCGACCACATAATGTCCCAGAATCCCAGGGCGTTACTCATAGTAATACTTTCTGCAGAACTGGAAAGTCATCATGAGTCACCCTATTTCTAATGGTCTGCAGGCTACATCTAGTAATTTTACCTACCTGCCGTAGACGTGGTAGTCTTTTTTTCTTTTTTTTTTTTTGAAAGTAGAAAAGAAGTTTGCACCTTAAAAAAAAAAGAAAAAGACCACATTTGTCTGAGCCACAATACCAGTCATGGACCATGGACAAGAGTGGTACTGTTTTGAGGGATCCTTTCATCAGACAACCTATTATGGTCCAAAAGTTTCGTATGTTTGAAGATTAAAGGCAGCCATACAAATGGATGAAGTTATCGCCCAATAACTTCAATACTTGAGTCGGTGAAATGTACGTGACTTATCTTTGAAGAAGGTAGACTATCTGCTGACAGCACCACCAGGGGCGTAACTACCATAGCGGCAGACCATGCGAATGCTATGGGGCCCAGGACAAGAGGGGGCCCAGTCTTAGTTGGGATCATCTCCTCTTCTACTGGGGGTGAAAACTTAGTCAGGACTCTAACCTCTAAAGGAACAACTTTTAGCAAATGAGGCAGTGGAGAAATGTCCCAAGGGTCACTGGAAGGGGTTTAGGCGGAAACCCTTCTGTCCTGGTTTGATCCTTGCTATGGGGCGCTTACTTCTCTATGTACGCCACTGAGCGCCACCTGGGGGAAGCATTATAAAGTTCTATAATGTCTATCAGTTCTCACCCCCGACTAGGGTGAAAATCCACCCCAACAACTAGACTGAATTTTGTGATTTTGGAACTTCCAGTGTGACTATAACCCAGACTAATGGTTGGTCTTCGATAACTTCGTGTCCTCCAAAAATTCATGCTTCCCTAGCTGCTGTTTTTGTAGTTGTCTCCATTTTGCGCAGACTGATTATATGTTGCATTATATATTCCAGGTCTATCACATAAATCAGACACAGGGCCTGATGCACAAACTCAGCTCCGTCTTACAGAAAATAACTGAACCAATACAGCCCAAGGTTGCTAGTCACCGACCACAGACAGTCAAACATCTCTCTTACCCTTTTTCCAGGGAAAAACAGCATATGTAAGTATATGGGATCCAGTCTACGGTCTCATCTAGCCAGGTCTCCTCCAGTGTCTTTATTATAACTAATAAACCTATAGACAAGAGTGATTGGTTTTATGTAACTGGAGCATAGCCGTTGAAGTTGGTGGGACACTGCTTTCCTCTGTTGTCATTGAGGGGGTAATGGATTCAGTACCCTCATCAATGAAATCTGATCATGGTGGAAAGCAATTGACCACTTCAAGCCTCCGGTACCCTGGTCACCACCAGACACCATAGGCTACAATGTGATACGGTCGCATTCTGGCAAAATGCCGGCTTTCGCCTGGACAAGTATCATTGAATGCAATGATTTGGCCAACCAAAAACCTACACTCATGCCGGAAGGAGACTGGATCCCTTCCAGATCCCATTATAGCCTATGGGGTCCAGCAGTGAACGGCAATATCTGGCAATACTAGATCTGGTGAACTTCATCAGGCTATTCTCTACCGGAGCAGCCTGACGGATCAGGTTATTGGAGGTGTGAGCAAAGCCTAACAAGATGGTGGCTTAGGGCTTAGTACTAAGCACTGAAACCTAAGGTTGAAACCTGACCAGGGTCAACAAGTCTATGAAATCCCACAGAAGAGCTTCATGGTGTTTCTGTGGGCTTCTGATCTGTGCCTCTGCTCCGCAGAAGAAAGATTACCAATCTTTGGCCGCACCTGGTGGATCACAGACCCATTCAAGTCAAAGGGTCCATACCATGGAGGGCACACAGCCAGTGCCGGTATATTGCCGACCAGCCGTTTACGGTCCGCTATATGTACATAGGGGCCCTTATGTTGGTCTGCATGAAGCCTAAGGATGCCGTGGAGTACTGAGGTCTACAAGATCTCTGCTTGAGCGCTGCTTTCATACAGGGTGTAAGGAAAGGCTATGGATACCTTTTGGGGCCATTTATATTGCATTTTACTCATTTTGGGCCCGAAATCTTTTTTTCAGTAGGTCTTTATTAAGTATTTGTAAATGGTTTTCCAGTACAGCTTTCAGTTTTTTGTATATTTGCAGACTAGCAGGCTTGCCTTCACAGTGAATCCTAACAGCTGGATCTTTAGCCCTTATCTCTGAACTCATGACGGCTCATAAACCTTTATCACTTTGAAAAGAACTGAGCTTAAACAATTGTATATGAGCTGTCAGGAGTTCAGAGATAAGGGCTGCACATCCAGCCGTCAGAGCTGCTGGCTGACAATGTCGGGACGCTGGGACCCCCACGATCAGTAGAACAGACTCTTGAGCCCGTAGCACAACCATAGTTGAGAGAGCCTTTCAATGGCGTGACAATTCAAAGTCCATGGATCTAAGGGAGGCAGCCAAGGACAGCCTTCGATTGTTTCCATCAATCAAGGCTCTCCCAGCTGAGGTTGCTTAGTGAAGAGGAATAGCGGAGCTTGAGATCTCTGCTCTAGTGATGAGTGGGAGTCCCTGTGATCAGATATTTATCACCGATCCTGTGGATAGGCAAAAAGTCAATTGTGGGACAAACTTTTTCTGTGTACCCTAGCTGTTCTGTGAGCTATATCAAACCTTCCAGTCATCATTGCACTGACTAAATGTAAGCAAATAAAATTATAAAGGGTGCTATGGCCTTAAAGTGATTTTTCCCAGATTAACGAAAAATGGTTGTTTTTTTCCAAAAAACAGAACTACACCTGTCCCACATGGCAGCTCAGCCATATACATTCCAACGGAGTGGCCACTTAAACACACTGGATAAGTGTGGCATAATTTTTGGAAGAAATCAGCCATGTTTTTTTCCTAATTCTGGACAACCTGCTTAAAAGTTTTAATTCTCCAACGCTTCTCCAGTCCTCCTAACTATGCAACTCTTCATCGCTCTCCAGGTTCGATATGTCAGACAAGGAGTCGTTCTTCGACAGCAAAACAAGAAGCTCAATTGTAAGTGTTACACTCCAGTTGTCCCTTGCCGATCGAGTGTTAATTACCCTCCAATTAGATTTTCTCACCTTCTACGAGCCCTTTGCATCTTCATGTTCAATGTAACACTGAGATCGCCTGTGGTTTAGGTGCACATTGCCCAAGAGAAGTTATGTTACCTTTAACAGCTACAGTTCACTCATAGTTGTCTCTAGGTTTCTTCTGGCTTCTCTAGATCTTGAAGACCAAGGAGTCTAAGGCCATTTTGGTCAATGTTCCACATCAGTATTTATAAGTCAAAACCAGAAGTAGAACCTACGTAGAGAAAAAGTATGGACAGCTGATGAAAAATACTGATAAGCAGCAGTATAGAAGACCAGGCACATAGTCCAGACTAACGATGGTCTGAAATGTGGACCTTGACTCCATCCAAGAGCAGAATATTTGATTCAATGTACTATGTCCTCTGGTTTGAGAGAATAGGTGGCCAGGACATAACCCTATTTTCACCCATACAGCCCCCTGATATGAGAATTTCATGCTCCCATGCCCTCCTTTGTCCTACGCAATTCAGCAAGGCTTTTTCTGGACATCCGGTGATGTACTGGGCTCTCCATGCGTAAAGTGAGTCTGGTGATGTCAGCGGTACTAATGGGCGGGTTTTAGTTAGTGCTGTCCTAGCCTGTAAAACGGTTAGGGCAGCAGTAAAACCCGTCCATCCGTGCCGGTGACGTCAACGGCAACACTGCTAGGTGGAAGCCACCTATCTAATGGTGGATGTTCTGTACCATCTATGGGAGGTGTCCCTACTTTCCCACAAAGCGAAAGGGCTTTCTCCCCTCTGCCCATTAAGAATACATGCATGCTTGGACAAGCTTGCATGTGTATGGGGGGGGGCGGGGATGTTCGGAGGTATACAGGTCAGCTGATCAACCATTTGGCCGATAGCTTAATTGCTATCTTGTTCTTACAGGTGTATGAAATCTTGAAAAGGACAACCTGTACCAAAGCCAAATACAGCATGGGTGAGTGCAACATTTTCTTCATTTTTTTTTCCCCATTTCCTGGATCTGTAACTGTATGTAATCAAAAATTGAGTATAACCATAAATGTATCGATATAGATCCATCTGCTGTTTGCCCTTTTCCTTATTGCTCCGTCCACCTAGTAACATTGCTGAGGTGGATGCACATGCTCAGTTCCATCCTTCCACTGCCACCAGTCTATCTACATACTGTTAGAAGCTGTGACAGTTCCTAGGAGGGAACTACAGCAGAAGGACATGCCCCTGAGCTGTGATAGGGAGAGAGCAACAGCAGAAAGGACCCACCCCTGAGCTTCCAGCTTCCAATAAATCTAGCAGAGCAATGAATGTGTAGATCTCTGGATCCATGTGAGGTACAGGGCTGGTTCTGGGTTTGTTAGAAAGAGATTGCCATGTACTGTATGATGTCTGATGTCATTTTTTTTTTTAATTAATCATGAGACACACCCTTTAACCACTTAACTTTAATCAATGAAGGCCAAGAGTATTTGTATTAACCCTTGTCAGAACTCTAGAAAGGTGTATAAACATGGAGTCAATCTATTGGGACTAGACCTCGGATGAACCTACACAAGCAGCCATAGGAGTTGCGTTAATTCCTCTCCCCTTATTGTGGGAGTCTCCTGTAGGAGTGTTACAATACATTCAGTGCGGCACCGTTACCGGAAACTGGGGCCCATAGGAACACCCAGCCCAAATACCCACTTGTATAACATATTGTAAACCCCCTCCGTGAAATAAGACACTACAGGGTCAGTTTGTTCATGAAGCATATCCTTGCTTAACATATGACGTTAATTATTAATTTCCCCCTTAATTTTTCAACGACTATTGCATATGCCGAGCTACGGACAACAGTGGGCATTTAAAGCACTGACTCAAAATGCGACGGAGCTGTGAACACAATAAACGCCAGAGACCTCCTCCACGCGTCTTTTATGCTTGTAGACGCTGTGAAATTGAGGGGGGGGGGGGGTTCGTGGCCTTTCTTGTTTATGCATTTTTTATATGAGTTTTTCAGCCAATTTTTTACCTTATAGAGAAGCACAGGAGGGAAAAAACACCAGTATGTGCTGCAATTTAAAAAAATAAAATTCACAAAATACTAAAAGTGAAGAAAAGGAGCGCTACTGAACGCTAATTGGGGAACAAACACAACACTTATAGTGATGTAACTACCATAGCGGCAGACCATGCGACTGCTATGGGGTCCAAGGTAAGAGGGGGCCCAGTCTTAGTTGGGATCATCTCCTCTTCTACTGGGGGTGAAGACTTGGTCAGGACTCTACCCTCTACGGTAACAACTTTTAGCAAATGAAGCAGTAGAAAAATGGCCCAAGGGTCACTGAAAATGGTTTAGGCCGAAACCCTTCTGTCCTGTGTGGGGGGCCTGGTTTGATCCGTGCTATGGGGCCCTTACTTCTCTATGTACGCCACTGCCTGGTGACCTCCTTTTCAGATGCAGATCCATCAATTTCCGGGCTCCTCTGATGTCATCCAAGATGGCCGCACCACTTCTCAGACCTGATGCATACTTTGCTTCGGTAGCCCAAACCACCAAAAAATTGTTCCTTTAGAGGGTAGAGTCCTGACCAAGTTTTCACCCCCAGTAGAAGAGGAGATGATCCCAAATAAGACTGGGCCCCCTCTTGTCCTGGGCCCCATAGCAGTCGCTCTGCCGCTATGGTAGTTACGCCCCTGAATACAGCCCTTTAACTATTTTCCTGCCAGCAGGCCATACACCTGAGGGCCTATTGTAATTGTAACACCTTGTAAAACTAGCCTGTAATCTACTGACGGGGAAGCCTCTGGGAATTTGCATCCTCCTCCGCCAGGATGTATTATTTACAGCTTTCCGGTAACTAAAGGGAACGTCTCTGATAGAATGCAGTAAGTAATTGTTGGTTAAGCAATTGCCTAGTCTGTCTGTGCAGGCACTCTGAATGTTTTAGCCTCTTGCGTAACTCCTATACCTTCTGACATGCCTATACTTTGATGTGTTTGGAGCGTGCAGGGAAGGAGTCGGGCTCGCCACCCACACCCAAGATGTGTCACTCGACATTCTTCAATGTCTTGCTTTTTTTTATTTTGGAAGCAAGCTAGCAGGAACGCTCACTCCAGAGATGGCCCGAGGAAATGTTTACTCTTGGCGAACCTCCCTAGTCCCAGGCATTAATCCACGCATTGTGGAAGCCCTGCTCCTGTAATTAATCAGCGCAATACCATATAATAATCTTTTCATCTCCCCGTCAGCGAGAGGGGCAGGGATTAGACGTCTATTGTCAGTCAGTTTTTCCAGCTCTCGAAGAACGCTGCGTCTGCTCAGTCTCCTTCAGGCGGGCGTAGTTGCATCATGCTCGCTCAATGCGCCGCATTCATGGTGCTTACAGTGCTGCTCTCACGTCCCCGGCATGAAGGTCTCATTCATCACCTCCTTTGGCACTTCAGGTGTTGTGAAACTACAATTCCCAGCATGCTCCATTCATTTCTATGTGAGTTCTTAGAAGAGCAGAGCAAGTATGCATGCTGGGAGTTGTAGTTTCACAACAGCTGGAGTCCTGGAGGTTGCCTACCCCTGCCATATAGGATAGTAGAAAAGTTAATTAGATTAATCTGATCGGATTCAGACGGTATATGACCTACATGAAGAAAAAGTGGCCGAAATCAATCGCTCCCTCCCTGATCACTGCGAGGTGACAGACAGGGAATCCTCCCTTTAGTGGGGGGGGGGAAGGGTCAGGGATTTTGTTTTCTAGGACTGGAATATCCTAGAAATAACATTATAATTATATAACTTTGTAATATTCTGTTCGCTCCAGTTCCTCAGCAGTTTCAAGATCTCTGCTTGCTGTCTTGTGCAGAGATAAGACTTGCAATCGAGGGATTTCCAACAGCTATATGAATTTTAGGAAATGGTCTAATCTCAACATATAAGGCTGCATTCACACTGCAGGACTTTGGCGGGACTGTACCCGAAAACTGCATCGAGACGTATACCTCGACAGGTGCATTGACTTTAGTGGGTCAAACAGAGCTTAAAGGATTTATCCTCGGACTCCGTTTGACCTGTTTTGTTTTGTTTTTTTTTCCTTTTGCTTCCTACTTTTTCGTCAGACAGAATAGTGGTGAAGACTGCATTGTCCATCGAAAAGCCGGTAATAAACCAAAAGCAGATCAAATGCGGTCCAACAATAAATCCTTTAAGGAGGACCTCTCTCCTCTCCTGACATGTCTGTTTTAATAGCTTCATGCATTCCCCATGTAATTACAATTCTGGAACATCTATTCTTATGTCTCTATGTTCTGCCATTCCTTTATTATTTCTACTAGAAGTTATGACTGAATTGCTAGCAGTCTGCAGTAAGGGTATAGAGGGGAGGTAACCAGTTGGGGGTGTGTACCTGCACAGTCTGAAAATAGCATCACTGATTGGATACAGTGAGTCTGTGCAGGGACACACCCCCAACATGTTACCTCCCCTCTGTACCCTTACTGCAGACTGCTAACAATTCATTCATAGTTTCTAGTAGAAGTAGTAGAGGAATGGCACAACATTGAGGCATAAGAATAGATGCTCCAGAATTGTTATTACATGGGGAATGCATGAAGCTATTAAAACAGACGTGTCAGGAGCGGGGAGAGGTCCTCTTTAAGCTCCTTTGCAAATTTTTAAAAAACTGACCCATTCACTTCTATGGGCCCTTTTCTTCCATTCCATGGCTCCGCAAAACAAATGAAACATGTCCTATACTTGTCAGTGAAAATCAGGACATGGCCCCATTGAAGTCTATATGTCCACATAAAATACGGAATGAAATCTGTTTTTTTTTTTTTTGCAGACATGCTGAACTGTCTGCAAAAAACGGATCTGTATTGTTTTGCGGACAACATACGGCCATCTGAATGAGCCCTAAAGAAGAGGGCTATGACTTTGTAGTTGTGATATGATAAATGTCTTTTTTTTTTTTTTTTTTTTTTCCATTTTGTGAGATGTAAATATGAATAAAGTTTTTGAAAAATAAAAAAAAAATGAAGTAAAACCTGTAGATAAAAGCATTAGGCGCCAAACTTGACGCACCATGCCATTTTTGATAAATTTGGTGCAGGCAATGGCTGCCTTCGAAAATTCCCCTCATAATAAATCTCCCCCTTTTATGAAGTACTGGTAGTTTCCCTTGGCAGCCCATCGGAATCCCTAGGTTTTTGCATAGGCCATTTGGAAGATTTTTTTTCGGGTAAGTATTTACATTTTTGGCACCAGTTTTGATATGTCGCACCCCATAATATGCACAAAACGCGTGAGTCCTTGCATCCTGGGGTCAGAAAATGTACTAACTGAAACGTGCAGCCCTCGACACACGAAGTGATGTGTAGCTGCTATAAAAGGCCTGTTTGGCGAGCTGCCTGGATCTGTCTGGTGGACACGCATCCCTGGCCAAGTGAGTAATAGCTCGCCGGTGTTGTGGAGCGCAGTGACCCGTTTTATGCACAGTTGTCCTGAGATGCCTCAGAAGAGAAGAGTAGAAGCTAAACGCAGGCTAATTATACAGCCCGCCATCGACGATAAGTCTGTGACAGCAAGCGTGCGTCCGCCGGATGTACTGTAAGGCGCCTGCGCTGTCATTGTATTTAAGTTAGCTTTACTAATTGGTTTCCATTACCCGGGACATCCACCGATCAGCTGTTTGAGAAGGCCGTCTCTCAGCTTTCCCTAGGCCATGTGACGTTCATGTGTCATGTGACCTAGGAGCAGCTCACCATAGAAGTGAATGGGCCTGAGCTGCAATACCAAGCACAGCCACTATACAATGTATGGCGCTGCCGCTGTGCTTGGTAAGCTGAGGAAGGCGGCAGTACTACTGCAAGCACCGCTGGCTTCAAAAATGGCAGGGGTCTCGGGTGTCAGACCCCCACCAATCAGAACCTGATGACCTATCCAAAGGATAGGTCATCAGTATAAAAGTCTGAGAAAACCCCTTTAAGAACCTGCACAATTGAGGGGACGCCCTCTGTTCTAAAACACATTGGACAGACTAGTTCAACTGTCTAAAGGAAGTACTGTCTGTTGCCCATAGCAACCAGTCACAGTGTATGCTGACTTATGAAACTGTAAAGGAAATAGTCTATTACCTATGGCAACCAATCGCAGAACAGCTTGCATTTTTGAAGAGCAGAACATAGAATGAAAGCTGGGCTGTGATTGGTTGCTAAGGGCAGCAGGCAGCACATCATTTATACAGTTATCGTATCTGGATTATACAGTTATCTGGATTATTTTAAATTTTCCTCATATAATGTTTTTTATTCCATAGGAATTACCAGCCTACTTGCTAATGGCGTGTACAGCGCTGCCTATCCACTACACGATGTGAGTATTTGACTTCTGAGTGGTCCCATGGTTACGAAATATTCATTGCAGATCTGTTCTTATATACATATGATATTAAAGAAGCACTTTTTTTTTTTTTTTTTTTTCCTATATATTGCCAGACAGCCCATTATTATAGAGTAAGATAGGGACTCTTGTGTATACCTGTTTTATGTGATGTTTAATTTGTAGGTTGTCAGCCATATTGATCCTTCTTCCCTCAGATATGGTTTTCCTGATGAATCCTACATTTCTCATCATGCCTAGCTTTGCTGAGACAGAGGAGGCAGAGTCTCTCCACACCGCAGGGCAGCCATGACAGATTAGTGACACAGCTGCTGTCCCCTCACACTGCATGGTCCCTATGTTCTCCTATGTGATGCAGCTTCAACCTCTCTGTCCTGTCAGCTTTTACATGCAGGAGGCAGGGAGATCAGTGTGAAGCTACATCTCATAGAACTACACTGGAGAGTCGGCACACACAGATAGTACAGGCAGTGAGAGTCGGGAGGTAACTGCAGCTAAGCACGGTATACACTTACCTACTATATACAGTATATCCACTCCTGGTCCTTTACATAGAGGAGAGGAGACTTATCCTAAACAGAATACAGGAGTTGTAGAGGGCTGAGGGCTTTTTTTTTTTCTTAGACACAGCACCACCACAGTGTATAGGTTGTATCTGGTATTGCAGCTCTGCCACATTCACTTGAACACTGTAATTCCAGTAATATCCCTTTAAGTTTTATTTCGGCCCTTGCTTCAGTTTAACATTGTGGCCCCCAGCCAGAAAAGGTTGCGCACCCCCACTCCACAATATCTTATTAGGTTCACCATCTCCTCTTTACAGTGATGTATTAAAGTTGTTACGATATGCTCCAAATTTTCATACTTTTTACCTATTTTTGTGATTTTCATTTTATTTTTTTATTTTTTGCCGCTTCCTCCCTGACCTTACATGCTCTCTGGCTGAGGCATCTACATAGAGGAGAGGAGCTGTTGTCTCTCCCAGGCCTTACAGCAGAAATGCACTAAAATATTAAGGCTAGGACGCTGACCAAGGCATGCGTCTAATACACAGGGGAACATTTCCTGTTAAATAAGTTATTGGTGATTCTCCTGGGTGAATTACATAAGGTGTTGTATAATGTAGTTAAGAAGTTCACGTACGTCGAGGCAACATGCTCCGTATAAAGCTGACTCGGAGAGAAAATAAGGTTCTCCGAATGTGCTTCGTATTAATTCTCTTCCATTTTCTTTTGCGTGTAACCTCCAAATATGTTAAAGGGGAGCCTCCGATTTACAAAACCCCTTTTCAAGCCCCCCGTTAGTGAGTTCTGAGTAAACAGAGGGGGTCCACCATTCATAATCTCTCTTCCAAGAGAGTGTAATTTTGGAGGACTCCAAAGTGTAATACTTAATTTCACCTGCGGTGGTGCTATAGGGAAAGTGAACATTTGCTGCTGGATTGCTCCACAGATTTCAATGGATTGCAGCAGGACAGCCTGTGATCAAATGAAAAACACATTTCATTTGTTCCCTGAGAATTGATATCAGATGTAAATTTCTATAGGAAGTAGGGGGTAAGTTATCAACCCATGTGTGCCAGTAGAGGGCTGTCAAAAATTCGTACATTTTTGTGCAGGTACCATTTGCATACAAAAATTGTGACTTATTGAGGTTGTGCGATGCACTGGTGTCCTGAGGACACCTCTCACACCAAATGCCAGTGTGATAAATTCCCCCACCCCCATGACTATAGTGAAAAACTCCATTCTGGCTCATGTCGTCTGTATGCCCTATTACGATGTATGGATAGGCACTGTCTTTATGAGACACCCTCTCAGTGTATGTATCACTGTAGCTATCTTCTCATCTATGGCCACCTACATAACTTTGGAACGAACCTCTCATTGAGTTCTGAAGGCAACATTACCAAATTTTTGCTTGGGGTCAGTGAAGCTGCCATACTGACTGACACATTTCTTCCTTCCACCGTGCTTACATGCAGTTATGATTGTCGAGACTTGCGGAAATCCAGCAGTGTGTCTCATCGAGCCAGTTTCTGTTGTGGTTGTGCGGGTTTCTTATTTATGATGGCTTAGGTCCAACTTGTTTGACAAATTCATGTCTTGTAACAAAAAGCAAAGCGGAGACTATTCATGTGCACTTTTCTGTAGTTGAGTCGTGAAAAACTGGAGAGGTCCTCAAGTTGGGTTCCCCAGTGTCTACTGGAAAGAGCAGCATAGTCTTGTCATCAATGGGAACCAGAAGGACCCATTACAAGTCAATGGTACGCGTTAGGATCCGTTTAAAAACGCGTCTATCATATCAGTCATGGCTTCGTTGACCACCAAGACTGAAAACCATAAGGTTAAAGGGGTTCTCCGGGAATTAAGTAAATGAAAATACTTAAATATTACTTTATTATAAATATATTCTTAAATACCTTTCATTAGTTATAATGACTCGTTTTGTCTGGGGAGCAATCATCAGGGGAAACAAAATGGCCCTGGTCCTATTGGTACACACAGAACCTGTCCTAATCACACAGGAGGACAAGTTACTTCACAACACTGAGGTAAAGAGCTGCCTCCTCCTCTCTACTTGTCAGGGATTATGATCCTGAATACAGATGATAAGAACTTCAGCTGAATCTCTGGGGAATTTAGTTCATGAGGAGACATGAAGTACAGAGAGGATGGACAGGACAGACTGTGGTAATGTGTTGCTGTGGTAACGGAGACTGCATGCAAGTGCTGCTGCTCATTAGCCACACCTCACCCTCCTCTCATGTTTCCTCATCATCTCCATTCCCACAGAGATTCACCTGTATTCAGGATCATAACTCCTGACAAGCAGAGCAGAGAGGAGGATGAGGCAGCTCTTTACCGAAGTGCTGTGAAGTTACTTGTCCTCCTGTGTGATTAGGACAGGTTTTGTGTGTACTAATAGGATGGCGGCCATTTTGTTTCTCCTAATGATTGCTCCCTAGATAAATTGAGCCATTATAAGTAATGAGAAGTATTTGGGAATATATTTATTATAAAATAATATTTAAGTATTTTCATTTTTTTAATTCCTGGAGAACTCCCTTTAAGGTGTACTGATGTTAGAGCCACATAGTTCTTGAATAACGTTTACTGGGGTGTATATCACTTTAAAAAAAAAAAAATTAAAAACTTTTTCTACTTACAGGGAGATTACGAAAATGATGCTGAACCCAATGACCGGAAGGTGAGTATATTCTTAGTTCCTTTAACTTTGTAAATATCAAAGGAAGACTTGCCAAGTGGATCTGAACAGGTTTTGGTCCTCAAACTACAACTCCCTAGCTCTAGGAGTATGCTAGGAGTTTTCTTTTTTTTGAACAACTGGAGTCGGAGCTGAAGGTTGGAGATCATTTTTAGTTGGAAGCAAGCCTACATTTCGCATCCTGATGGGAATTTGCAGATGTCACGAATGTAGTCAACATCTTTTCATATTTCCCATTGGACTCAAAGCCCCATGCAGGAAGTGTGGCTACTCCTCGGTGTCGGTAACAAATTTTGCTCGGCAAAGTTGTCTCCAGTCAATAGACTTATACTCCTCGTGTGGCTGGTCTGTCAGGATTGTTAATTCAGCCGTTGCCTTATTATATCTGCTTATGTAGCCCTTCCACTGGCAAGAAATATACTATCTGCGTGTAACGATGTAAGAGAGTCCAATTTGGTGAGAGACCAATGAGCTGAGTGTAAGCCAATGAAGTAGTGGACAACTGGTGGCCCGGAAGGCCTCATCCAATCATTGGGTGCTAGTCCTGTGCCCCTTTGCTGCACTATATAGAACCTAGAAGAAAGAGGAGAGGAGAGAAAAGGTCACATATAACCTTCTCCACTGTAAAGAGTGCACGTTGAATGTAATGTATGGTCCTTGGATGGAGTCAAGACCCACGCCTCGGACTCCTCATGTAGTAGGTTGACCACCGTTGGCCTAAGTCACAAAAAGCCATCTTATGCATGTTGTATAGATTCAGTTTCTCTGTATCTTGAGTTCTACATATTATCTGCTACTTCAGTTTTCCAAACCTCCCATTTTCTAAGTAAAGCTAACGGAGGAGGGGGTGCAGGGTAGAAGGACGTGTACAGTAATATAGGGGGCCCTCACTCATTGTCTTGGGCATCATCTCTAAGTATGGTCCTGTCGAGGAGAACAATCTCCATCCAGTGTGGAGTTCCTGCCCCTAAACCACAGTTTACAATCTCGATCATTGGGGTAGATACACAACGTGAGCCTCGCTCTTATTATACGCTGCGCAAGCCACTTGTTCTGGTCCTTACCATGGGGTTGGTGTGGGTGTTAGAAGATTGATGGGAAAATTAAACATTGATGCCTTTGTGCTAATTAAAGGGGAGTTCCTCAGCTGATCCTGTCAGCGAACCAACAGGAGATTTCTTAGCAGATGTGTTTCATTGTTACACACTGGCCAAAATCCACAAAGCTGTGGTGGATCACATATATTTACAACCTGAACGAACATTGGCAAGCAACTCCTTTTGTATGAGTTCTTCTGGACGCCCTCATTGTCCACAGTCAAAGTGTTTGGACTCTTTTACAGCTATGTTTTGTACAGAGCCATCGTATAACTTGTGTAGAGCTGCATTAGTTCTCTACTGTAATGGTAACTAGAATTCAGATGGAAAGTGGCACTGGAGTATTCCCTTCATATCTTGTTTCTAGGAGAGAATATCGCTGTAGACCCAGACTCTTTTGGGTTGCTCGTCTCTATGCAGGGCTATGCGATGAGCACAAGTCCTTAGTCTGTTTTCAGTTGGCCATAAAATAGTTGCCAGCCATTGTTCTACTCAACCAGGCCATGGTTGAGCAGGCTTTATAGGATTCCATGGTGATCCAAGAGCCTTAACTGGAAACCATGGGGGGGGGGGGGGTCTGGATGCAGTGGCCACAGTATGCACCTTTTTAAAGGGGTTCTCCCATGACCAATGTAAAAAATGAAAATCAGACATCATCTAGTGCATAGTAATCTCTTTCTAACAAAGCTAGAACCAGCCCTGTACCTCACATGGATCCAGAGATCTCCCCATTCATTCCTCTGCTAGACTTATATCAAGCTGGCAGCTCAAGGGAAGTGTCTTTTTTTTGCTGCAGCTCAGGGGGCGTGTCCATGCTCTCCCTATGACAGCTCAGGGGGCGTGTCTCAGCTCTTCCTATGACAGCTCAGGAGGCGTGTCTCAGCTCTTCCTATGACAGCTCAGGAGGCGTGTCTCAGCTCTTCCTATCACAGCTCAGGAGGCGTGACTCAGCTCTTCCTATGACAGCTCAGGAGGCGTGTCTCAGCTCTCCCTATCACAGCTCAGGAGGCAGGTGAAAAATGAAACTGAGCATGTGCGGCCATCTCAGTGAGCAGGTCAAAGAAATAAGAAAATAAGTTGCACTATACAGATACATTTTATTGAATAACTCTGTAGCTATACAAAATTATTAGTTACCGTACCTACAATTACAAAAGTATTCGGATGCAGGTGCTAGTTT